>OY998182.1:97032625-97458799 GCA_963921935.1 Galeruca laticollis | reverse complement strand
TTAAAATATATATGTGTAGTGAAATAGAACCAAGGAGGCCTTGAAAGGTATACAGTATCGGAAAAAATATATCTGTATCAGGAATTTGTAAGAGTAACAAGGTACGCAGTTATATTATAATACCACGGTACGTAATGCTGTCCTCTTCTCCTGTTACTCTACTCGACTAAAAAGTGGTGTGTAAAACCGGCTGTGATCTGACCAATCGGGAATCTACAGAATTGTCACCAAATTCAAATCACTTCTAGTTTAAAAGCAGTATGACAGTGTCTAGCATCGATGAGATTATTTGCTGGCCGTAGTTGCGAAAACGTTGAAAAATTAAATTACTGCTGAAACATGGCAACTATTTAATTATGAAAAAAAACTATAAGTATATTTATAGTGGTTTTTGCATACCCACGGAAATGAATAGTTTTGGTTTATTATGAAAATTTAAAAAAGAATTTAAGTTATAGATAGATAGATAGTTAGTTTATTCCTATTACATTCAAAATATTTACAAAAATAATACAAAATAATTATACTTTATGTGCTAATTACATGTCAAATAACTGGACAGGAATAATTATGAATAATTTATTTTTTCATAATTATAAGCTTCTCTTATGAAAGTGTCAAGGGTACTACACAATTTTATCGGAATTGACAAATTATTATATAACAATAAACCTTAGTAAAATAGAGAATTTTCTGTTGAACTAGTTCTTGAAGTTGGTATATATATGTTACTAGATGTTTTAGTGTTGTAAGTATGTATGTCTCCAACAAAACTAATTTTGTTGCGACATATATTTTGGTAACATATTATGAATTATTTTAAAAATAAAAATCACGTTTTGTAAAACCATCTACTGATATACACTCATAGATTCTAAACGGTCAAGCATGTCTTTAATACCAGTGTATCTATTTACTCATTGCTTTATTTTGTAAAATTTGTAATTTAGACTTCTCAGACTGGCTTAAATAATATAAAATTGTTGGACAATACTCAAAATGCGGTGCAATTATAGTTTTATATAATTTAACTCTTGTCATTAGAAACATATTTTAACTTATTCGCCTAAAATAATTGATTTTTTTACTAATTTTCTTATGAACATACTGACCATGTTTTTTTGAATTAAAATCTTTATCAATAATTAGAGATATAAAATTCTCAGTAATAATCTTTTGGAGAATATTCTCAAGTTAGAGGATGCTTGATCAGAATTTGCAATTATACGAGTATACTGTCTTCCCATGGACATTTTTTTGTATTAAATTATTTCCAAATGTTACTTTTCTCGGTTTTGTGGTACCCTTCAATTTACTTTGCTACATGTTTTTATACTTATAGACGGTCTAAGCTGAGCCGAATGGAAGGCGAAAATCAAACTCACCACATCATTTACAGTTCACACAAGTGTATAAGTTCGCGGTTCTAGGGGATTTCCCTGAATCACTGTTGCCAGCCAGATGTAAAGCACTGTTGCCAGAGTTATAGAAAAGGTTAGACGAACTAAAATTTTTAATTTTTCAGTGTAAATTATGTAAAAAAACTTCTCTAGAGAATATTCTCGGGAGAATTTTGTTACAGAGAATGTCCTCCTCTCACATCTCTATCAATAATAACAACAAAGTATTCACATTCACTAACAAGCTTTGAGGACTAACTCTGAACAACTTAATACCACATGCAACATTACGTTTATTGCCATTAAATAACATCACTACTGTTTTATTTGTTTTTACATACAAATAATTGTCAATAAACCACAATTCTAATAATTTAGTAATATTTTGTATTTTATTCATTGTCTCTTCCACATTTTCACCCTCCACTGAAAGTATGGTGTAATCAGCAAATAAATTTAAAACTAATGGAATATCACAGAACTTAGCAATATTATTAATATATAAAATAAAAAGAAGAAACCCCAATACTGTTCCTTGAGAGACTCCATACTTCACAAGAAGTTTAGTGGACTGACAGTTATTTTCTTTTACTTGTTGGTAACGATTTTTCAACTGCTGAACCATTCTTGTGCAATTCCAAGTATACCATATTTTTTTAGTTTTATGATTATTGTGACTCTTTTAAAATCAAGAATCTAATAAACTGCAGTCGCATGTTTCACAATTTGTGTTGTAGTTCTTGACTATCATTGTAACAAAAAATATGCCTTTTTACAGCCAATACTGTACCTACTTTAAAAAGCTTGGGTATTATTACTATGTTCAACTACTTTTGGTGGTGTATGATGCAAGGGTTGAAAAGTTAAAGCAGATCTAAGTCTTTTGCGTAATGTACTTGTAAACTGCATCATCATCATAATGCCCTTCACACAACCTTTGATCATTGGATGTATAAGGAAGTTCTAAAATTATGTACCACTGTTCCCTTTAATTAATGTCAGATGGAACTTTAACAAACACAAGCCAGATTCAGACCAACCAACCTGTCTTGGTGCTTGGTGGAGAATCTCGCTCGGTATAGTGATATCAAGTGTATCCCCTCTTCCAGCTATTCAATGTGAAGTACTAATGATATCTTGATCTTTAAGCAGGCCCTCCTTTACACACTCATTAAAGTGCAATACCCAAGATATATTCTTCCCAATACTGTATAACCAAATTGCAAATATTAGTTAACATATATTGTAAGGCATCTAATTGAATAAAAGAGAGATAAGTAAATTATAAACTAAGATATATAAGGGAAAAAGTGGAACATACAAGGGAAGAAAATCCGTTTGGATTCAGACCAAACAAGGGACAGCTAGGAGAAAGAGCCATAAGAGAAAAGCGAATTATACACTGCTGCTTCACATACCTGATAAAAGCCTTTGAGCCCACTATTGTTCACATTGGTAATAGATGAAGCAAAGAAATAGTTAAGCCATATGAAGTAGGATACTGGAAAATGTACTAATATCAGAACTCTATATATAGGCAAATATAACAAAATTTTTAAAGAATATCTGGAGGTATTCAAGAAGGAACTACAAAAGATTAATATGAGGATAAACAAACAAAAAGCAAAGACCGTGATAATAGGAAAGAAACAAGAAAAGCATACAATACACACAGAAGAGGAAAATATAAAACACATCCAAAAGTTCAAATATTTGGGTTCAATTATATCAAAAGATGGGAAATTATAGGAGGATATACAGGAAAGAAAAACAGCTGGGGAATACTGTTTAATAATGTAAAAATACAGAGGTGCCCAAAGAAATTAAGGCACAAGTGTATAAAAAAGTAGTAATACCGATAATTACATATGGCGCAGAAACGTGGACAATGACAGATAAACTAAAACAAAAACTAAATACAATGGAGATGAGATTTGTAAGAAAAGTAGAAAATAAGAGCAGTAAAGTTAAAATTTGGAATACAACACATAGACAAGATCTGAAGTTAAGACCAATAGAAGAAAAAATTGAAGAAAGACAATTGAGATGGTTCGGCCACATACAACGAAAGGCGGAAGAGAGGAAGACCAAGAATAGCATAGTTAGAGGATGTGAATGTAGCAGCAAGTAAGAGTGAGTAAAATGGGACGAGACAAAAAGGCTAATGCATGTCAAAAATGCGTAGAGAAAGAGCTGGATAAGAATACAAACATTCTCAATTCCAGTTAATAACCCACACCTGTAAAGAATCAAAGAACTGATACGATGCGGGACGTTGCTGACACATAAGGTCATTGCCTATTAGCATAAATATTATATATTCATACAGGGTGATTCATAACTATTGGGACATACGCTAAGGGTAGATTGTTTGGATCAAAATATGGCGATAGGACCAAATATACCTCAATAAAATATTGCTGTGGAAAAAGATAGAGGGCGTTAAAGTTGAACTTTTTTTTCGTTTTTTGCTAATAATTTCACTGTATATTTATCGATTGTTATCAAAATCGGCACAGAGCCATAATTTTATACAGGCAATATGATTTTATGAATTATTTAACATTTTATTACAGGGGGAGCCTCGTGAAGGATTTCTGATGATGAAATTGACTGGTAACTTTTTTTGACGAAACTTTTTAGTGATTTTTATTAAAGAATATGATATAAACATCATTTCTACATAATATTAGTACTCTTGTTCAAACACGATATTCTCATTCGTTTTCGAGAAAAACGCAATTGAACAATTCAAGAGTATCGGAAGGGGATTTCAAATATTATTTCATTTATGAAAAGTGTGCTTTGGACTGTCAGATAATTGTTGTTGGTAAATGACATTTCTTGTCAGTGAATATTTTTTTTCTGCGAGTTTATAGTCAATTGTTGCATTTTTTAAAGCTTTCATATACTTTTTCGATTGAAATGCCTCGTCACAATAATTTTACGAATGAAGAAATCCAAGATATGATTTGTGTATACGCACAAGAACATTTTTGCGGGCGCTCTGCAGCCAGAAGGTATGAATTGTTATATCCAGGCAGGAGGCAACCAAATCACAGAACTTTTTCAAATCTATTTCATCGTTTGGGTGAAACCGGGTCATTTCATTTCACAATAAAAATCAAGGTGGTCGTCCGAAACAAATTTCACCTAATCAAGAAGATGAAATTTTGGTTCGAATAGATGAAAATCCTACAGTAAGTTCACGTCATTTGTCATCAGCAACAGGAGTAAGTCAGTCATCTATTATTAGAATTCTAAAAAAAAAAGTTCCACCCTTATCACTTCACTCCTGTTCAAAATTTGCTTCCAAGAGATCTCCCACGATGGTTACAGTTCTGCCAACGTATTCTCAACAAGCATAATGGTGACCGAAATTTTATTAAGAATATTATGTTCACCGATGAAGCGACTTTTACCAGACGAGGGGTATTTAATTAGAGAAACAGCCATTATTGGGTAGAAAAAAATTCGCATGCTCTGAAAGAAAGACATTTCCAGCATGAGTTTAAATTTAAACGGATATTCTTATTTATTTATTTTGCAAAATACTTTTAGCTATATTTTGGATAATCTGTCACTAGCTGTTACAAATAAAATGTGGTTAATGCAGAATGGAGCTCCACCTCATTTCCCTTTAATTGTTAGAAATCGCCTAAGTGACATATTTCCTCAACGATGGATTGGCAGAGGAAGTGATTTTGAATGGACACCAAGAAGTCCTGGGTATAACCCGCTTGATTTTTATGTTTAGGGACATATGAAGTCCCTAGTTTATGCCAATGAAATTAACTCGAGAGACGAACTCTGGAGGAAAATACAAAATGCGGCTAACTTCATAAGGGGACAGAATGATATGGTCTTTGAAGTTCGAAAGCCCTTTATTAAAAGAATTAGAAAAGGCATAGAAGTCGGAGGAGGCGACGTAGAACATTTAATTTGAGTTTGCTCTTTTAATGTGACATTGTTTCTAATTATGCTTTATCGTCGAAATAAAAACCTTAAGATACAAGTTTTTTTATTGTCCGTTACTTGAAATCCCCTTCCGATACTCTGAACTGTTCAATTTCGTTTTTCTCGAAAACGAATGAGAATATCGTGTTTGAACAAGAGTACCAATATTACGTAGAAATGGTGTTTATGTCATATTTTTTAATAAAAATCACTAAAAAGTTTTGTCAATAAAAGTTACCAGTCAATTTCATCACCAGAAAACCTTCACGAGGCTCTCCCTGTAACAAAATGTCAAATAATACATATAATAATATTGCTTGTCTAAAATTATGCCTCTGTACCGATTTTGATAACAATCGATAAATATACAGTGAAATTATTAGCAAAAAATGAAAAGAAAATTTCAACTTTAACGCCCTTTATCTTTTTCCACAGCAATATTTTATTGAGGTATATTTGGTCCTATCGCCATATTTTGGTCCAAACAATCTACCCTTAGCCTATGTCCCAATAGTTATGAATCACCCTGTATAAATATATTGTCAGTGTTCACCTGAATTCCATTGTGGATGGTACTATATTTTTACAAAAACGTTAATAAAATAATATTATGGAGTGGAATAAAGAAGATATAATAAACTTTATAGCAATTTACCACAAGTATGAACTACTTTGAGACCCGAAACATCGGGATCATCACAATAAAATTCTAAATTTAGATGATTCGGATAAAATCGCAGAAGTGAATTGGTCAGTTGTTGAAAGCAAAAAAAATGGACTATCTTTTGGCAGCACTTAGGAGAGAGAAAATGAAAATGAGGAAGACCATTGGCACTGGAATTGCTTTCACAAATGTATTATCTTGTTTAGCAATTATTGGCTCAATTGATAACAGCAAACATTCAAAATCAGTTGGATGTATTCTAGTGAAGTTCTTGTTAACTTGCTAACTACTTGGAACTTTAGGCCTGCAGAGAATAGTAAATAAAAATGTATGCGGCTGCTTGCTTGTTGATATGCATTTATGGCTTAGATGTGGAAATAACTATCATTACTGCAAAATAAAATAATTAACGTTGATCTAGTTAAATAAACTGCATCACTCCCGTTCCCACAGCTGATTCACAGATACTCAGTCAATCTGGACAGAAAAAAACTGACATATGTTGCAGTGTTTCATACAAAAATGAAACGATACATTGATACGATATGTGGATTTGCAACAAATGGATATCCGCCTTAAGGGTACAGGGTATAAGGATTAAGTAAGTATACACTCATATTGAGAATGAAAGATAGGCTAGTTAAAATAATGTGTGAAATAAAACTGTACAGGAGAGGCAGAAGTAGACTATATTGAATACTAGTATAACAAAAATATTGGCAGAAAAAGGTCACGGAAATAATCAAATACAAGTGGTGAAATATATCCACCTCTACATCTATTTTAGAAGAGGATACAGAATATGTAAGTATGTAGTTATGATATAAAATAAATGTATGAATATTCCCAAATTACAAAATAACAACATGTAGTAGATATTGCTGCACACTAGTTTGATTTAATACAGTAATACTAATAAATAATAATCAATTGATATTAAAGTTACTAACGATTATCATCTTCACAAAATTACATATTGCTAACATACTGTTTCCAATAATATTTTGTAGATAATATAATGATGGTAAATACTCCTTTACCCAATTATAAAAATAAGTAGGTTTTATGAAAAATTATAATTTCATTTTAGAACTTACTTTTGACCACTCCAAGAGACACTTGAAGCAAAACTGGTGCATACATGAATCTGAAAAGCATTTATTTGAAAATGCTCCCAAGCAAATTGCACAATTTGGTGGTGGACTGGAGGAACTGTAATATTTCACATTCACTTGACTCTCCGCCATTATTTTGTATTAAACTAGTTAATTCCAAAAAATATTGATTCCGAAAAACGATCAAGAATCTACATTTGTCATAACCGTATGACCTTGTTGATAGTCAACCAGTAAATGAAAGGTTAAGGATAAAAATTCAACTACCTAGTGATAAGTTATATAAATATTCACAGTATGAAAATATACAGTAGAAATTACCGAATCAGAACTAAATAATTATAAAATAAAACTAAATCGGAAAATGTATCCGCCATGACACACTCTTTTCAAAACAGAACGATAAGTCCAGATATGTCAAACGCGCAACTGAGCACTCTCTTGCTCTAGCTCAAAACAATGAATGACAAAAGCGAAAAGTCAACATGAACAATCTAGAATCTGTGTGATCTAGAATATTTCCATGTTGCCATAAGCTTATTTCATTCCTCTTTTTCTATTATTCATTTGACATATAAACGTTGGAATATTCCGTTCTGTGATTTAAATATCCGTTGGTTTTATCATAAACTGAACTCCTTAACAAAGGAAATATCACATAAAAATGGCTAAAGTCAACGTCAAGCTCTATTATAAGCAAAGTGATTTATAAGTTACCCTTTCAAAGCAAACACATTTCAGGATAAACGAACGTACATACAGATCACCTAGAATTTAACTCTGTGTTCGTCTGGATAAAGCCGGATGTTACGTCATTACTGGACCCAGCCTGTTTAATTTCATGGTATATCGTGTGTTTTTACGATTTTGTATCCTTTTTTTTATTTTGAAAGTGTATTTTGTTAATACAGGTGTTAAGTAAACTTCTCTAATTGTCAATCAAGTAATTCTATAAATACGAAGCACGTTATTTCAGTGTAAATGGTCGCGTTCATCCGCACACACGATACCTGTTCGATCAGGTAGCGATCCCGGGATGCGTGCATGAACGGTTCATTTTACTATAATCGTTCACTGATCGGACGCCATTTAAAAGATCACTTTTTATTTTACGATCCGCTCCTGATCATAGCGATCACCCCACGTGACCCACATGTTTTGTTTGAAAGTTTTGAGTATAGTAGTTGATTTTTGATTTATTTAATGTTATTGTGTAGTTTGAAGTAGAATTTAATATTAAATATATTTAGTATTGTATATTATAATCTTAGTTTAGTAAAAGTAGTGTAGAAATAGTTGTATTGAAATTACTGCCTTGTGTTATATTTTAATTTATTGTATTGTTTTCTTGTAGTTTTTGAAATATTTTGTATTAATAAATCTAGTTGAGTACATTTCATCTTGTGTATAGTATAGTAGAGAACCCATATTAAAAAAACTGTAAGTAGAGTAGTGTAATTTCTTTGTTAGGTTATAATTATAGTAGGCAAATAGTTTAATTTTGAGTCATGAGTATAAAATTAGTTGAGGGGTGCATCAGTTATGTGTTGATGAAGCGGGATTAATGGAAATTGATGAATACTTATGACTTAGATCAACAATTAAAATAATATTTCTGAAAAACAATGTAAACAGTAGAACAAAATCAAAAGATAAAAAAACTACCGAACCAAATTTCTTGAATACATAAACATAAACAAACGAATGACATAATGACAAAGACATATATCGATGTCACTTTAAATTGCCGGTTCATACGTGCGAGATGAGCGCTGCTTTCGGAGCGATCTTTAACTGGTATGGATGAACGCGACCAATAAAACTTTTTGGTTCGCGCTTTAATGTATATAAATTTTATTATAAAACTATTGGGTTCGCGTTTTAATGTATATAAATTTTAAGTTAACTTTTAAATTATTTTGTTTGTTAAGAGGGGCCTCACGTTTTAGGAACCTGAAAACAGTTGGCACCCGTGATTTGCAACAAAATTTAGGTCATTTTGTACACAACAAATCTAAAGAACGCAGGGAAATTAAGTGTTGAAATTTTAACACAATATAACTTGGATCTTTGTCTTGGGGATCAGGTATTTTGGTTGAGTTTTATATTGTTATAAAAAAGATATAAGCCATTAAGTGATGGTGTGATTTTGACAGTTTTGACAATTTGTGGTCACCAATCTGGACACCAAAACCTGATCCCCAAAAGGAAACCTAGAGAATTCGATTCTGAAAATATGAAATCTCAAATCACTGTATTTTTTGAGATTTGTTCTCATCTTTTTACTTTAGTTCAACCGCTCCACCGTCTTGATGCATGGCGATGTATAGAACTCAATGACAGAAGACCACGGACAATTCATAGACAAATATCATTATAACCAAATACGTAATAAATAAAAATGCTGTTGCAATATGTTTTGTGTTCATAAAAATATCCGAAACTTATAGTTTAGTGTGTATTGTATTTGTAAGTGATTATAATTAAGTAATTTTCATGCTAAATAAGTAAATTTGTGCTTCGTAAATGCTATTTATATTTACTCCACAAGATTGTGTTTAGTGTAGCCTACGCATAAAATAATCCACAAATATTTTAAGCTGTTGCTAGTGTCCAAGTTCATATCGATAAATATCGTTCCTCATGAAGATCAAGATGTTAATGAAGATGACGAAAATGTTGAATTAGGCATAATTAGAGATAGAATAGCGTATGCATTACCATTATAGAATAATTTACCATTCACCACTTTTAATTAAGATATTTGTATAACATATCAATAAAAATCGTAAACTGTATCTTTTATTAATTAGAAAACTACAGTAAGTAACAAGTACTAAATAAATTATAAAATTACAAATATGTAAATAAAAAAATATCCCCTTATGTTATAAACAAAAATTAAAAATAACTTTACAAAAAGTACAACAGAAATAAAATGTAAAATAAATACTGATATAAATATATTTAAAAATAACTTTGGAAACAGTAAGTACCACAGAAATAAAATGGTAACGGTAAAATAAATACCTACATAAATATAATTAAATATAACTTTACAACAACAGAAATAAAATGTAAAATAAATACTGATATAAATATACTTAAAAATAACTTTGGAAACAGTAAGTACTACAGAAATAAAATATTAACTGTAAAATAAATACCTACATAAATATAATTAAAAATAACTTTACAAACAGTACAACAGAAATAAAATGTAAAATAAATACTGATATAAATATACTTAAAAATAACTTTGGAAACAGTAAGTACCACAGAAATAAAATGTAATGTGTAAAATAAATACCTACATAAATATAATTAAAAATAACTTTGGAAACAGTAAAACAGAAATAAAAAGTTAAGTGAAAATAAAAATTGACTACATAAATATAATAGAACATAAAAAATTACAAGAAAGAATCTGAATTACAATGACACTCCTTTTTTACAAGTTTCCTAAGTATTAAATTTTTCTCTTCAATTAGCCTGTTTCTTTTCTTTAATTCTTCTAAACGTTCTCTGTCAATTTTTAGTTTTTCTTCATAATATAATTTTCTATCAGATCTTATATATTGCAGGGTTGATTGTTTTTTAACAGATCGTGTTTTTTTTCGATTAACTTTTGTTTGTGTTGGTGGTACATCAGACTCATTGTTTTCATTTACTAATTCTTCATCACGGGTGTCAACTAAATTATTATCCATTGTTTCATTGGATAATATGAGTTCTGGATATACATTTTTCTTTTTTCCAAATATCTTGTCCATTTCTTTTTCATACTCGAAATACTTTCGTCCCCTACCTAAAGCAAAATAATTTTATTCATACATTTTACTAATTTTAGTGCTATCATCTAAATCGATTAATTGGTTAATAATATGTACAAAATATTTACCAGTCTTATTTTTATTATCCACAAACTTCTTGTAATCTTTGGTCACAGTTTAAAGCTTAACAGAAGCAGTTCGCTCACTCGATGTCGGCGTCTTTGATGTTCAGGGTTCAAATTTTCCACTGCGCAACCGGAGATTGTATCCCACGCGCTTAGGGGCGTATCCAATTGATACAATGCCCGACATCAAATAATATAAACTGCTCGACGAAAGATGTAACTAGTATACATTATGAAGCGAATAAATCGATGAGTTTAATATAATTTATAATGATGAATAAAAAATAATAACCATTAGTGTAGTGATCTAAATTATAATTAATATCTTCGAAGTTATGAATTTTACTAATAATATAAACGAAAGCAGTTGATTAAATTCAATATTGCTGTTAGATGACAAACAGTGAAACAGATTGTTGGGTTATAAAAACACGAATCAAGTTTGTCGATTTTTATGAAACATCTGTATATTTTGCAATTTATTCTTTTGGTTTTTGATAAGTTATCCTGAATCTTACGGACACAAAGTGCTTAGTGCGAAAAGGTTTCTTTGAAAAAAAATGTAAAATGATGAGTTTTTTAATAGTTGTGTTATCAAATTTTTAGTAACCAAATCAGTAATATACTTTTGCCTGTTATAAAGAGTTTTGAACAAATCCGAGTATACTTTAGTTTATTCTGTTTAAAATCTTCTGTTCTTAGGGCTAACATACATTTTCCTGTCTTGCTTTACACTGAAAGTATTAAATAAAAACTTACTTTATTCTTTATCTCAGAGCTTCCACAATCAATGACACAAAAGATTTAGTTATTTTAAAATAACTTTATACTCATTCCCATTACAATAATCCCTTTTTGTATCCTTTGAGCAGTTGACTATGATATTAAAGGAGAGTACCCTATTCTCTAGACCCTAGATAAATGTACTATAGAAAAAGTTTCAATTATGAATCGTTTTTGACAACCACATTTTTTTCAATATATAATGAAAAAATAACACATATTTTAATAATTTTTATTAATTAAAATACACTAATAATTACATGTTAAATCATGAGTACAAAGTTGAAATGTTATATACAGGGTGCGGCACCTCTATTGATGTTTCAAAATTGTCAGTTTGATACTTGGTTTTTTTTTCGTATCGCTGGTTTTGTTGTTTTGGTTAAAAAATTTGATCGTGTAGCATGAAGGACATTGATGTTTATCCAACACTTTCTTTAAGAAATATCCAGCGACATATATGAAACCATTTTTTTCACTAATTTCCAAGTTGGTATAATCTCTAGTACCTACTTTTAACGCCTTGAAATTTGATTCACCTGAAATCAAAACATGGCACTTTTCAATAACATCAGGTGTGATATTACTAAGGATTTTGTCAAACTCATCAAGACAATTGGTTCCTTCAGAATTACTCAAATAACTAAGTCCAAACATTTTTTTGAATGCCCTCTGAAATTGTATGTGTGGGATTTCTACAATTACCACTCTGTTGACGTATTTTTCCAAAAAAATTTTCAAGGCAGTCTTGATTCAATCTTCTGGTATGTACTCTGTGTATATTTTTTGATTTTAGCATATCCCACATTCCCAGAAAAGCTGAAATGGACAATCTCCAACCAAAATTGAATTTCATCCTTTTTGTTACATTTTGGTCTCCTTTTAAAATAATAAGCGATTCAAAAAATACCAACATATCTTTCAGATATTTGGTTTGTACTTCAGTCCCCATAAAAGGCCTGTTGAATGATTTTGCCCCTTGGAATGTCGATGAATTAAGTAAATCAAAGAGATTGTCCATTTTTTCTATGAATTCAACAGTCTTCGATGCAGCCGATGGTAGTTTATTGAATGAGATATAAGCATTCATTCCTGCACATACAGTGGCACTAAAAACTTGAGCTGCATATTTCACTTTCATTTTTTGAAAGTTGTTTGGAAAAATATGTATACTTGATAATTTTGGTGCCAGACGAAATTTCTCTTCCTTATCTGAAGTATAAAATTCTTCCAAATATTTTTTATTGGTAATACCACCATCAAATTTAAAAGTGTATTTGAAAAAATTATTTCTAGTCGATTTTAGTAAATGAGGTACATCTACCATATAAAAAATTTTCATGTTTTCACAAATAAAAAATGGTTTCTCAACTGATACACCTAGTTCTTTTATCAGTTTAAAAAAATTACTTCCATGATCTGAAATAATTGAAATAACATTTAGTCCTATATCCCTGAGTCTTTTGAAAGTTTCGAAAATAATATTTTTTAAGTCATTAACTGGACAGCTAGATTTGACAAAGAAGTACGCTAAAGGTTGTTTCCAGTTGACATGTATACCTCTGGCCATTAATACCAAAACATTCTGGGCCAAATGGTAAGTTTTTTCTGATGGAGTCTCATGGAATCCTATAATTTCATCTTTAGACAAATTGTAAAATAAATTTGATTTCAAAGACATTTCGTCTATGCATAAAGTACAGTCTCTATTAATTTCATTTAACATAGAAACCTTCAATTTTAGAGCTTCAAATAAAAAGGTATTGAAACCTCCTCTTATGTACCAACTAGCAGTGATTTTCTGTAAAGTACTTCTAGAAGGTAACCGAAACATGTTTGAGAGAAACTTATACACTTTTGGACCCAAGAAATGTATAGTCAAAGCAAACTGCTTATACTCGTTTGAGTATCTAGAACCTTTTGGAGACTTTCTTGCCAATACTAACTGAGTCTTCAAAAATCGAGCTAAATTTGGAGACACATATTCTTCTAGGAATTTAGTAATGGAATCAATTGACATTTCATTGTATGATTCGGCGACTTTTTCGAGAGATTCTTGAGAAGTGGACAGTTTTTTCGTGAGATATCTGACGGTTTTCCTTAACTTAACTTTTCTTGGAGTTCCATAAGTTAAAGCTTCAGGAGTTTGAACCTCTGAAAAAAAAATTGATTAGAAAAACATCTTCGATATATATGAATTGGCATCGTACATTGCTGAATGATAATAAGATACAATCATAAACAATTAAGTTTATTATACGTGATGGGCATAAGAGTGGAACCAAGTGAATATCTCTGGAAATAGACAACTACATCGATATTTTAAACGGAACATCCTATATATTAATGGATTTTTGAAATCTATGTAAAATTTCAGTGCACTTTTGTATGAAATACTTTTTGAATTATTAATTTTTTCAGACAATTTAACTCATGTATAAAAAATTGCATATGCCACAGTGAAATTGTCATTTTGACAGCGGCAAAAGTTAGCTTTAACTTTTACAGCGACAAATACACTAGTGGTTTTTTCACTTATTCATTTGTTCATCAATTATCGCGGTGTTGGTTACCAGAATAAATAGTTTAGCATGTTTGTCAACAACTTATTGAATTTTCAAGAGCTAACAATGAGTCGATTCGGTGTGTCTACGAACGCCGAAATTAGTTAAATTGTTAATACCTGTGTGCCTACTAATACAGTTGCTAATAATAAATTTTGCATTGATATGTTTCCAAATTTCTCATTCATTAAATTGTCCTGCCGAATTACACTCGAGGTTTGTATTGATATTGGGTAAATTTGTGTTGTTCAAATTCTAAACTGTTTCCTTTAGCAATTTGACTCGAATAACTGTCAACCTAAAAACACTCCACCTTCGGTGTCGTGTTTTTAATAGTTGACAGTTATTCTCGTCAAATTGCTAGGAAACAGTTTCACATTAAACAACCCAAATTTACCCGATAAAATACAAACCACTTGTGCAATTATAAGTGAAAATAAATTGACCTATGTACACCCTTTACAAATTATATTTGTACGAGCAAACGCTTAAAGAGCTGTAAACAGTTTCTGTAGGGTGACTACTAGGTAGGTCAAAGGTATTTGAATATGTGTTGAAAAACTTTTCATTGTATACAGGGTGCGCATAAAAAGTTTAAATATTTGAACTTTGAAATTGTATGTTTTCAAACCGTTATATCTAAACCTAATAGTTTTGGTTGGTTGCAAACTTTTACATTTCTGCCGTACCTCATTTTTACCACTGATTTCAATGTAATTGAAAGAAAAATGGGGGCTTCTTTTAAAAAAATGAAGAACTTTGATATTTTCGAAGTTCAACTTTTGAAGCTTTGTATGCGCCCCCTGTATAGAAGAGTTTTGGAACACGTATTCAAATACCTTTGACCTTCCTAGTAATCACCCTACAGAAAAATTTTACGATTCTTTAAGCATGTGCTCGTACAAATATAATTTGTAATATTTTACAAAGGTCAATTTTTTCCTAAAAAAATTAATAACTCAAAAAGTATACATTTCGGGAAAAAAGTATTCCATACAAAAGTGCCCTAAGATTTTACATAGATTTCAAAAATCCATTAATATATAGAGTGTTCCATTTAAAATCACGATGTAAGTTGTTCATTTCCGGTATAACCGGAGGTGGACCGGTTGTCAAAATATTTTTCAAAGGTGTACCTTTTTGCGTATTATATGCATACCAAACTTCATTTTGCTGTCTTTAACCATTCCAGAAATATTCACTTGGTTCCACACTTATGCCCATCACTGTATACATACCTTTTGAACAATAGTTTTGGCTCTCATGAACTTCAGCTGATGTGCTAGGTGTAACAGGTTCTAACTCGACAGTCTGTATATGTACATATGGCTCTGCAAAAATCAAAATACATTAAAAGTGGGTTTATGAAATATTTGTTATCCTAACACCAAACATTACATTATAAAGTTAATTATTACATTTATATTACATTGAAAAGTTAGCATGCTTCCATCTTTCAATGTTATGTAGTAGTAATGATAATTATTTTATTGAATCATAGTTTTGCAGACCCTGTACTAATTCATCGGTAATATAATATAGATTATATACCTTCTAATCTTTGAGATTCCTCAAGTGCAGCTATTGGTGAGGGAACTGCATATTTTTTCAAACGATTCTTTTGTTTGCTTGCGAACATTTTATCTTCGAAATGAAGATTACAGATTCTAAAATGATCATAGCAATACTGAGCGCTGTGTGTAGATATTTTCTCTAGTTGAAGAATATCTTTCCATTGTCCAAATCTAAAATAAAAAAATTTGATATTGTTAAACTCAATGCTGGAATAAGTAATGAACCTACGTGTTTACTTAGAAACCTCCGTAGGACATCACAGTTGATAGGAGTATTAATATTTTCAATGCAACTTCAATATTTACCGTTTTGTATCCTTAGGAAAGCGAAAAAAAGAAAGGTTTTTCTCGTGCCTGGAATTCCTACGACACACACAACAATAATGTACAGTTTTCACTTTATTCATAGTTCACAAAGAAATAATATGCTGTTTATAATAATAACACTCAAAACATGTATACACACTGGCAAAACAACAAAGGAACATAATATAACCTCAATTTAAGTTCGAAAAACAACGAACGTTTACTTACAATGTTGCCTAATGTTATTCTTTTAACGTTTAAAGGATGCAAAGTAATACTTTTTTTTGTATTTTTAGAATCTAGTTATGCACAACCATTTACGATTTTATGAATTAGTGAAGTAAGATGAAATTTGAATGTTGGCTGATCAAATATCTAAAATATTATGACGTTGAAAAAATTATTTGAAAAATTAGAAGTTTTGGAAACTTATCAGAATAAAATATCTGACAACAGTGTGTAATAAATAACAAACTTTCTGCGCAACGGGAAGTTGTTTCCCACGAGTGTGTATGAGCGAGATAAAAGATTGTAACACAAAAATCGGTAGAGTGAGCGAACTGCTTCTGTTAAGCTTTAAACTGTGCTTTGGTTATGTTATGAGGTTGGGTTTCGGCTCCGCGGACGCTGTTATATAAGAAACGGGAAGACATGGAGACTTCATTTTCGGCATAGGGCATATACGATGCGTGAACTCTCTAAAAAACACATTGAAAAAAAACTGCTCGGGGGTGGTTTTTTTGTGGGGCGGCTACCCTTATTTTTGGAAAAAATGAAATTCCAACGACGTCATCGTTTTCCTTGAATTTTTTTATGTACGGCCCTAAATTTTCATAATTTTATCTTAAACTTGAAATTTTTCTCCGGTATTGACTTAGACAAAATTTCAGAGAAAAGATGATGATTTCGGATCTGGGGACACTCTGTTATATAAGAAATGGGAAGACATGGAAACTTCATTTTCGGGATAGGGCATATACGATGCGTGAACTCTCAAAAAAACACATTGAAAAAAAAATTCCTGCTCGGGGGTGGTTTTTTTGGGGGGCGGCTACCCTTATTTTTGGAAAAAATGTGTTTTTTTGAGAGTTCACGCATCTTATATGGCCTATCCCGAAAATGAAGTCTCCATGTCTTCCCGTTTCTTATATAACAGTGTCCCCAGATCCGAAATCATCACCTTTTCTCTGAAATTTTGTCTAAGTCAATACCTGAGAAAAATTTCAAGTTTAAGATAAAATTATGAAAATTTAGGGCCGTACATAATAAAATTCAAGGAAAACGATGACGTCGATGGAATTTCATTTTTTCCAAAAATAAGGGTAGCCGCCCCCCAAAAAAACCACCCCCGAGCAGGAATTTTTTTTCAATGTGTTTTTTTGAGAGTTCACGCATCGTATATGCCCTATCCCGAAAATGAAGTTTCCATGTCTTCCCGTTTCTTATATAACAGAGTGTCCCCGGAGCCGAAACCCAACCTTTTCGTTAACAAACCCATTTTATCATTAAAACATGGTCTCAAGAGAATGTTGAAAGATGGTTTGATGATACTAGAACAAACAATCAGAATTATTTATCTCATATTTTCATATTAATCAAATAATCCAGTAAACATAACCTCAAACATAGCTTTTAAAATTAAAAAATACGGATTACAGGATAATTTACATTATCATAATTATAATTTCTGATATCGGGTCGATACGATTACTTACTTTTTAACAATTTATTCCTTTCAAAAACATTTATGAAACTCTTAAATAATCAAAAATCTACAATCAAATGGAAATTATGTCAACAAATATTATTTGGATCTGTGTATATAATATTCTCTTATCTATGCACAGCTGTGCTGTGGTTTGGATGCAACATAAAAAACAGAGATAAGGTTTCTGTGCTCACAAACAGTTGAAATATTTGAAATCAAAACATTCGAACAGTGATACGTTTCTTTGAACCGTCAAGAGTGGAAAGACAGAGAAAATATGTTGAATAAGTAAAAGCCGATTCAGTACTACTATCGACATCTATCGTAAATATTTTGAACCAAATAATTACTAGATTAGCAACTAGTATTGTGTAGGTATTTAGGTTTATATACCTGTGAGGAGGCCCCTCTTAAATATTTAAGCTTGTTAAAATGATTACTTACACTGAAAGCTTGGAAGGAAATTATAAAGATAATTAAATTTACTGTTTCGACCTTTACTCTATAGAATTTACTCATATTACTTTTTTAATGAAACTAACTGTTTCTAAATAATTCCACAATATGTTGAAAACATGGAATGGAATTATTTAGAAACAGTTAGTTTCATTTAAAAAAGTAATAAAAATAATTACTATTTGTGACGCGATCTTAAGGTGCGTGTGGTATCGGTAGCAGCCTCTTGCTCTACCTCTTAAGGCCTCGGAACGTCACTTCTGACACCTTTGAAACCTTACACTTTCTCGGGCGCCAGATTTTTAACGTGGTTGTCTCCACGGCCCTCGATTTCACTCGTCGAGAGTTCCAGGTAGCCTCAGATGGAGGTACGGTAAATTCCAGGGGTCTACTGTCGTCAAAATCCACGAGGTTATTGCTAAATATAGAAACGTATTATCCTGGTCCACACTACGGGGAAGCTAAAATTCGTGCAGCCAAACAACTACTTTACCCTAGGGAGGTGCTAATATATAGTAGGTCAATAAAACACAGAGGTTTGTTTAGGTTCTATTATAATTATATTCTCTACCAAGCCGTTACATATATAAAAAAACACAATACTCATAAGGGGAGACAATACCCTTGTATCCCAAAAGCACATATGTATTATTAAACTATATGTATATTAGATATACACTAATGAGTCACGAAGCAGGCAGGACATAAGCGAGAGTGGCTTATGATCATAAAATAGCGTATATGAAAAAGAAGCGGTAAAAGCAAACAACAACTATTCAAAGTTTGGTGGTCTTTTCATTCAAATGTTTTATAAACTTTCATGAATGGAACGGGTTAGGTGTTACTCCTATAAAAAAACTATCAGATCGGAATAGATACTAAAGATCGGGGACTCTAGATTTAAAATATCAGGAAGCCCTAGCGTTTATGTATGCCTGGCGCTCCCGGAGATTTCAATCAGGAATCGCCCTATAAAATCGGAAAACACAATACTAGGGTCGGGGCTCTAGACTTAAATTGTCAGGAATCTTACTAAAAATAAAATAAAATCGGGAAAGGTACTAAAGATCGTGGACTCTAGATTTAAAATATCAGGAAGCCCTAGCGTTTATGTATGCCTGGCGCTCCCGGAGATTTCAATCAGGATTCGCCCTATAAAATCGGAAAACACAATACTAGGGTCGGGGCTCTAGACTTAAATTGTCAGGAATCTCACTAAAAATAAAATAAAATCGGGAAAGATACTAAAGATCGTGGACTCTAGATTTAAAATATCAGGAAGCCCTAGCGTTTATGTATGCTTGGCGCTCCCAGAGATTTCAATCAAGATTCTCCCTATGAAATCGGAAACAGTGTTGAGGATCGGAAACTTTAGATTTAAAATATCAGGAAGCCCTAGCGTTTATGTATCCCTGGCGCTCCCAGAGATTTCAATCAAGATTCTCCCTATCAAATCGGAAAAGGTATTAAGGATCGGGAAATCTAGATTTAAAATATCAGGAATCCCTAGCGTTTATGTATGCCTGGCGCTCCTGGGGTTTTCAATCAAGATTCTCCCTACAAAAGCGGAAAGAGGTATTAAAGAACGGGAACTCTAAATTTAAAATATCATGAACTTCACTAAAAGGAAAATCGGAAAAGATACTAAAATATCACGAATCTCACTAAAAAGAAAAATCGGGAAAGATACCAAAACTGGGGATTCTAGATTTAAAATATCAGGAAGCCCTAGCGTTTATGTATGGCTGGCGTTCCCGGAGATTTCAATCAAGATTCTCCCTGCAAAATCGGAAAAGGTATTAAAGAACGGGAACTCTAGGTTTAAAACATCAGGAAGCCCTAGCGTTTACGTACGCCTGGCGCTCCCGGGGTTTTCAATCAAGATTCTCCCTACAAAAGCGGAAAAAGGTATTAAAGAACGGGAACTCTGAATTTAAAATATCATGAACTTCATTAAAAGGAAAATCGGGAAAGATACTAAAATATCACGAATCTCACTAAAAAGAAAAATCGGGAAAGATACCAAAACTGGGGATTCTAGATTTAAAATATCAGGAAGCCCTAGCGTTTATGTATGCCTGGCGCTCCCGGAGATTTCAATCAAGATTATCCCTATAAAATCGGAAAAGGTATTAAAGAACGGGGACTCTAGATTAAAAATATCAGGAAGCCCTAGCGTTTATGTATGCCTGGCGCTCCCGGAGATTTCAATCAAGATTCTTCTTATTAAATCGAAAAAGGGTATTGAAGAACGGGAACTCTAGATTGAAATATATAGCGGGTAGATGCAATATAAAAATGAATATATATTCGGCGACATAAACTATAAAATGAAAATATACTCGGCGGCATAAACTATAAAATGATTTGTATACAAAGGAAAGAATATATAATGGGGATATGTAATATAAATGAATATATATACTCGGCGACTTAAACTATAAAATGAAAATATACTCGGTGGCATAAACTATAAAATGATTTGTATGCAAAGGAACGAATATATAACGGGTGATACATAATATAAAATAAATATATACTCGGCGACATAAACTATCAAATGAAAATATACTCGGCGGCATAAACTATAAAATGATTTGTATACAAAGGAAAGAATATATAATGGGGATATGTGATATGAATGAATATATATACTCGGCCACATCAACTATAAAATGAAAATATACTCGACGACATAAAATATCCTTTACGTAACGAAAACCTCGTTACATATTACAGCCCTACCAGTAAATACGAGAAACATTTTGCTTCACAAAAAGTTTTAGAAAAAGTTTAGACACCTACTCAGAAAAAAATATTATCTGGAAAAAACAAAAATGTGCACTGGACCCAAGAGGATATTTCTGTGGTTTTTACTTTGAGATAGCAAAACAGTTATTTATATTTAAGAACTAAGCTTCCATCCTTCCATCATTATCAAACTTGATGCGTTGGGCCTCTAGACTAAATCTTGGTCGGGGAATTCTCAAGGAAGTACTATTGACGATGCATCTTGTTCGTGAGGATAAAAGTGAGTTTGAAAAAGTTTTAGTCTTACAGTTTGATTAAGTCAAATCTGTTCAAGAATATATGATGTAGCGAACGATCAAGTACTGGGGCCTTATTTTGTAATCAAATGCATGTCGTTCAAACCAGGGGCTTATTTTCAAAAAGGAAGCAACATGAGTGAGTGTGAGTGAGTCAAGGGATGATAGAAGTTAAAAAGTTAGAAATATTTCATATAATAAATTGTTAATAACTGCATATCACGTCGATTTTATTATCCCTGCAACAACAAAATTAAAATACTGAGTTTACTCATCAATTAACCCATAGGCACAGCTCGTAGATTTGCTTCCCTTTCTGTGCAAACAAAGACGTGTGGCACTCGGAGACTGCCGCGGTAAAGCTATTGCATAGAGTTTTACACTTTGACGTTCACAATTTCTTTTTCTTTTTAGCTCTTTTTTTAGCATTAGAAGTTTCACTTTCACAGTCTTTGTATCAGCATAAAATAATCAAAACTTATTGGACAGTCCTCGTATAATCATACAAGCATCAAAATTTATTGGACAGTCCTGGTATCAGAATAAAATAATCAAAACTTATTGGGCAGTCCTCGTATAATCATAAAAGTATCAACATTTATTGGGCAGTCCTCGTATAAGTATGAAATAATCGAAATTTATTGGACACTCCTCGTATAAGTATAAAAGAATCAAAATATATTGGACAGTCCTCGTTTAATCATATCAGTATTAAAATTTATTGAGCAGTCCTTGTATCAGCATAAAATAATCAAAACTTATTGGACAGCACTCGTATAATCATAAAAGTATCAAAATTTATTGTGCAGTCCTCGTATAGGTATAAAACAATCAAAATGTATTCGACAATCCTCGTATAAGCATAAAATAATCAAAACTTATTGGACAGCACTCGTATAGTCATAAAAGTATCAACATTTATTGGGCAGTCCTCGTATAAGTATAAAAGAATTAAAATTTATTGACAGTCCTCGTGTCATCATAAAATAATCAAAAATTATTGGACAGTCCTCGTCCAAGTATATAGGTATTAAAACTTATTGGACAGTCCTCGTATCAGCATAAAATAATCATAAAAGTATTAAAATTTATTGGGCAGTCCTCGTATAAGTATAAAAGAATCAAAATTTATTGGACAGTCCTCGTATCATCATAAAATAATCAAGACTTATTGGACATTCATCGTATAGCCATAAAAGTATCAACATTTATTGGGCAGTCCTCGTATAAGTATAAAAGAATTAAAATTTATTGGACAGTCTTCGTATAAGTATAAAACAATCAAAATGTATTGGACACTCCTCGTATAATCATTAAATAATCAAAATTTATTGGACACTCCTTGTATAGTCATAAAAGTATCACCATTTATTGGGCAGTCCTCGTATAAGTATAAAAAAATTAAAATTTATTGGACAGTCCTCGTATCATCATAAAAAAATCAAAATATATTGGACAGTCCTCGTATAAGCATATGGGTATTAAAATTTACTGCACAGGAATTTCTGGATTCGGTCTCCACGTTCAAGGCCCGCGATAGAAGCTAATGCAATAGCTTAATAAACTATAAATTTATAAAAAGAATTTATGTAAATAAAGAGGAAAAAAGCGAGAAACGTTGACGATTTCAATATATTTTAAATGAGGTGAGTAGGAGCCGAAGTCCACTAGAAACGTAGGCATAAGCGAAAGATTTAAGCAAATAAGCAATCCTGGTAGGATGTATTATCGTTGGGTGCAGGGTGCAGTACAGATATATATAATAGGTGATTTGAGTGGTCACGGATCGAGTACCGTGGTGTGGTGCAGTGAAAGTATACTGCTTAGAAAAAGTAATATGATTATTTGTGTATGGTATAGTCTGTGATCTGTAATATAGAATATCACTAAAAGATTCTAAAACATTCAAGTTACACTTCCAAACAGTAGTAGATTTCACATAATTTGGTTAAATTAAAGGTACGCCCACATCATGATACAACAAAATAGAATATATGATCTCTAGCCGTTCGAAATATCGTTCGCCGCACGTATGACGTCACGCAGAGAGTACAATTTAAACCCGTGAGGACGGGCTAATGCATTTGATGTAATAGAACTTGCGTATTATGCGTTGCTAATGCATTTTGAAGGAAAATGAGGATAGTTCAGGTTGGATGAGATATTATTAGTATTATAAAGGCAAAGAGAATTGTGGGCGCATGATAAAATAAAATAGAAGATACGATTTCGCGCATGCTGGCCTCTCCGCTCTGACGTCACGCCGAGAGTGAACGCCTTGAATTAGTTCACAAATCACCTTAGAGTAGGTGATTTGTGAATTAGTTTGCAGTTTACATTTGGTGCGTTCTTTTTGACTGAGATCTCAGATCACTTCAGAAGGTGATCTGAGATAAAGTGATGTGAGTAAACACCAAAAAGAACGACATCTCAATTGAAGCGCGCGATCTGTCGATAGATTTAAATTATACGACAGATTCGTATCAGCATCTAATAATGTTAATTAATGTATACATAATTTGTAACAAAAAAAAATAGATTATGTGTGCTTATTGTTTATATGTCAATGGTTAAAACCTTAGATAACCTTGGTTAAAACTACAAATAAACCAAGCAAATCAAATATTTCTTCATCCCCTCTACTTTATTTCCGACTCAATTCGAACTGATACTCCCTTACAACACATTCAGCATCAGTGAAGGGGGAGGAAAAATCTCAGCTCACTTAAAGTGAGTAAAACAAAAAGAACGCTAACATTACTGATGTGAGCTGAGATTAACTGAGATCTCAGTCAAAAAGAACGCACCTATTATTGGATATGTTTATGTCGGTTAATTTTACATTTTTATTGTTGAAAATTAGCAAAAATTAGTCAAAATGAGATGTGTAGTGTATGGTTGTGATTCAGACAATCACATGAAAGGCTTTGCACACGATGTCAGCTTTTTTACCTTTCCAAAGGACAAAAAAATGATACGGGAGTGGATCCGTTTGTCTAAACGCGAAGATAAATTTAATACCATAAAATACTAGACCATATAAATATGCTGAAATTGAAAAACAAATGTTACTAGCTCCTCTTGGTAATCGTAGAGATATGTTGGGGGCTATATTTATATTTAAACTCCCAAATGGGCAGATTGATTGTGCGGATCTTTTAAGTCATGGGGATTAGCATTCCTTGTCAGGGTCTTCGCCATCAAGTTACCTTTCATGTGCCCTTTCATAGAACAACATATGATGCTATGAGTCCTATAAATAGATATCTGTGCTTTTTGAATAGCTTTAATTTTGATAATTTCAATACGTCTTTGGGTCAGTTCAAATATTGCTTAGGGCTGTGATTTGTTGAGTTATGTTGTGTTCTTAATATTTTTTTATTTATATAAGTATTGTTTTTTACCTGTAGCTACATGGAAAGTGTTATGTATTTCAAATTAACTGGTTATGCTGTATCAATATTTATACCTGTCCTTATTGTATTATTTATTGTTGTATTGTAACAATTAGAGAGGTTTTCCCGTAATAAATAAATCTTTTCTTAAATCCAAGTTGACAAATAATATTTTTAAATCTTAATTTGACATTTTGTTATTACCAATAACAATTTCAATATTATTATTATTATTATTTTGAAGAATGCTCCACAGTACCTGAGTTGTACTTTATTGTTGTTCTGTAGTATACTTATTTTGGAATAAACAATAGATTAAGTATTAAAATTTGCTAATTATTTTATTCCTTATATTTATTTACAAGTTTAATTGTTTATAAAATCATGTCAAAAAATCCAAAAAGTATAATAATATGTTTTTTTTGTATCAGTACAGTAATTATTTACTTTACGAAGTGAGTAAACAGATTTCAATCAGATCTTAGAATTATTGTTTTGCTCTGGTAGGCTCTCCGATTCCATATAATACTTTTACATGAATTCTCTTTGCCTTTATAATACTAATAATATCTCATTCAACCTTAACCATCCTCATTTTCCTTCAAAATGCATTAGCAACGCATCATACGCATGTTCTATTACATCAAATGCATTAGCCCGCGCTCACGATTTTAAATTGTACTCTCTGCGCGACGTCATGCGCGCGGCGAACGATATTTCGATCGGCTAGAGATCATGGCTAGGACTCTGTGTCCTATAGAATTCTATAAATCGCCTACATTCTATACCACTGGCACTCTGTACGCGCGTAAAATAGATTTCTTATCACGAAAGCGATCGACTTCTGGCGAGGTGTATGGACGTCTCGTATTCTATTTGGGAAGCAAATTAACCTGTCGATGTTCTGTCATTTTTTGTTTATTTTTATTAGTAAAGTAGTAAATAATTATTAAAAATTATAAATATGCGTGTTCGTGCAGAACATTGGCGATTATTGCTGGATTTATGTGAGGAAAACCCAAATATTTGGCCTCCATAAACCTATGCCTAATGGTATTTTTTCTTTCGGGAGTTAAAGGAAACTGAATCCATTTGGCCTCATATGTACTATTGCTTCAGTTACTTCTTCAATGGCTCTAGAAACACTTTGTTGTGCCATTGAGACATAGCTTGGTCCAATTACCCCCTGGTAAGTTCCAGCAGCATAAAAATGCAATGCAGCCAAACATTTTGTTGTTGGCGCTTTAGCTACTGGGTTATTTCCCTGGATTAAAAGAGGTATACTACCGTTAAGTATGAACTGAGCCATATCCTTGGTTAGGCGAAATAATTCCTTGAAGCGAATATCTACAATTGTAAAACAGTCGGCCTCAACACGCATATTTCTTGGCTCGATGTTTTCCACTCTTGTTTTTAACCTTTCTTCCTCCTCAGTAACAACCAAATTAAAATTGTTTATAGGAAACATAATTATCTAAACGCTTTTACTTTGCAAAATAAAAGTTGTTTAAACTCGCCTTTAGTCGCAATTTGAATAAGATCCATCAACAAACTCATAAAAATACAAATTACACGCATAAGATATGAGATTGACGTTTATTAAATAAAAAAACCAACAAACTACCCTATCAATTCCGGAAATACCCGAAGAGAAGGCGATTACAACACAGAGTGCTATCAAATTCGATTATCGCTTTCTACAGTAGAATTCTATGATAGAAAGCGACAGCTAGAATACGATAGTGCACGGAGTCCTACTGCATATCTTCTATTTTGTTGTATCATGATGCGCCCACATACACCGACATCGGACGGACCTTAGACTAGGAAAGAAAGGGGATTCGTAACGCTGTCAACTATTGTGATACCAATGCCCACCAAATCATAAACTTCATTGTCGTTATATGATAGTCCTAAAGTACTAAAATTTTTATTTTATAAATTAATCTTAATACATGGGAAATTTAAAAATAAAACTATATTGATTTATTTAACTTATATCAAAATTGTAGGCATTAGTAATTATGATTCTTTTGGGGTTAGGAATTCCGAGAAACTGAACAATAAATTCGTTAATTTTCAATGAAAAAGTTTCGTAATGTCTTTTCTACTAACATAATTGAATTTATTATGAAATACGTTTTAACTCACTAGTGGGCTTATTTTTTAAGATATAAAGAAAAAAGTAGCTACCAAAAAAATAAGTTAGGAATAACTTAAGTATGAAACGAAATTTCAGGTTCTTTCTTTCTGCTAGAACTCTTACACTGGTAAGCACAACAATTAACTATCTTAACAAAATCAAAAGTCCACTTTAAAATCACTTTAATCGCAAAAAACTCTCTGGTGTTCACTATAGCGTTGACCACCAAAAAATGGCGTCAGTTTTAAAATAGGTATTCAAACTGACAACACAGTTTGCATGGAGAGTTACGCGTCGCCTCTCTTTTCCTAGTCTGACAGTCGGACAGTAAGGAGGAACACCGAATTATTCGGTGGGACGGAATGAGCGATGCTCTACGGATTTTTTATTACAGTATCGCACAACGCACAATACGTAAATGTATGGTATCGCACATATTATGAGTGGCATACGATTTGCACAATTGCACGCTCGAGGAAACTCGATAACGTTGCCAGGTTCAAAAACTTAAAATCACCAGAAACTTGCTTTAAAATTTGCCAGATTTTGCAAAAAATCACCAAATTTAATATTTTTCGCATATTTTTACATTAGTTAAACGAAGTTCTTGAATAAAAATTTATGTAGTTATACCTACTTATCAGAGATGGGTAAAATGGATGATGAAATCTATTTGAAATGAAAATACAAAATGGATTTCAATAAATTCATTTAAGATAAAAGATACAAAATAGCTTTGAAAAAGTTATTCAAGATAGAAAATGAAGATAGGTATTTCAAATAGATTGATAAAATGAAAATGCTTTTTAAATTGATAAGGTTTTATTTATAATATTGTAAATATTTCATTATTTTTTTCGTTTGCTCTTAAAAGAAGCAATTTTTGAAAATTTTCATAGCTTAAATTTCTCCTTTTCGGACTCAGGATCATCCCACCTAACGAAAATAATTGTTCAACAGCTGCCACAAGCTTGACAAAAGCTTCATGTTCCACTAAAACCAAAGGACTCATGGTTTGGCAGATGAAATTCGTGATAAGATTATCAGCAACTATTTGCTCAGAATATTGGGACATCTTACTTAGTAATATTTGTTTCAGTTTTTTAGGTTTTGAGCCATCTTTATGAGTGGAAGAAATTGGCAATCTTTTCTTGGGGTGGACAAATTTTGTTTTAATGTATTTTTCATATTCTTGGGTTAAATGAGGATGTTCCTTTACCTTAAAACACTATTATGTATATCTAAAGAACATGATAACTATAAGAAAATACTAACCTTTAGATGATTTCTGAAATTAGTAGTTGCATTCAACCTGCCCTTTATATGCTTTTTACAATTTACGCATTCAGCTTGTACACTTGAGTCAGGATTACCGTTATCAATTTTTATAATTTTGAAAAAATTTCCGTTTAGAAGTAACGGTAATGTTTTAGACACTTCGTTGTCGCAATTTTCGTTTATCTCGTTTTCGGATTGCTCTAACATTTAGTTTGCCAGAAAAAAGTATCCCAGAGACAAAAAAACAATAATTTTACTATAGAAAATATAAAAAACTCTCAACTCAATGAAATGAATATAAAAAATATAAGATCAAAGATTATATACACGTAGACAAATTCCGTGATTTTAGTCGATGAACGATCGGCTTTGCTGTCTATGACGTCAGGTCTTGTCAAATGTTCCAAGTCTAGCAAGCTGAAGTTCGTTCCCAAAGCATTTTATATTTTACTTTCACATGCAAAATGGAAATGGAAAATATAAGCTATTTAAAATACAAAATGCAAAATGGTTTTTTCAGATTTATTTAAAATGAAAAATATAAAATGCCATTTAGTATTTTAAATATGTATTTTGAATGATTTTATTCTAAATAGTTCCCAACTCTGCTACTTATGTATATCAAAATTTATTTATACATACTATTATTGTGTTTATTAATAATATCTGTAGTTATAGGAAAATTAAAACAGTAATGATTTAGAGAAATTAATCTTTCAGTGTGTAAAAATCTAATAATCTTTGTCTACGACTATTATAGAATACCTATATTCCGACGTAGTTTTTGATTATGGAATAGCTTCGATGTAACACTAGTGCAACAATATTCAAGCATCAATTCAAATTAATAAGGAATAAAGTGTGAATAGGTAGCCAGTATAGGTACCTCTATTTTAAAAAAATTATAAGTAGATATAGTATGATTTTGTATCACATCTTTTGTAAGGCGTGTACTTGCGTCACCTATTTTTGCCTAGTCAAGAGGTTTTTGGAATGATATCAGTCTTTTTGTGCAGCTTTTAAATTCTATTTTCGCATATTAAAAAAAAAGTAATATATATTTTTTTTATTGATGCCGCATATTACCTTTTTAAAGCACGCGTCAGCGTGTTTAAATCGAACTTTCAAACACGCGCGTTTTTTAAAGTCCCCATGGTAACGACAACAACTTGAGAAACGTAAGTATCAATAGTGCTATTCAACACTTCGATCTTGATTCCGATTAGGTTTATAATCGAAATCGTAAACGGATTGATGTTTGTTGAATGTCCAAAAAAATTGTCATTTGGCATGTCATTTTACAGATCAAATAAATCAATATTGACATAACCTCATCATTATTTTGGTTCATTTCACGTGTACTTCATACTTCATTTAGTTTAATCACGTTTAATTTTATAGAAGCTGTTCTGTTAACTAAAAATGTAATATACAATTGCAAAATATCACACATCACATAACGCAGAGACAAACGGCAGTTTATTTAAATTTTTCGACCAATCACTTGCTTCCGATTTACGATTGTTTTCAATAGCATCAAAGAATACACCATTGTGTATGTATTCTTTGTATGGAGGGTAGAACTAGTTCTACCCTCCATAATTCTTTGATAGCATCATCATTTTTGACCGATTATAATCAGAGTGATCGATTGATATCGAAAATGTATTGTTGAACATGTTGTTTTTTAAATGACAGGAAATGATTGTAATCGATTGTCGCGTTGAATAGCACTAATGACAACTTTTTTTATTAGTTTTTAAATTGTATATTATCATTGGGAACCAATGTCTTATTTGGTTTTTTCTGCAAAATGTATTTATATATTCATATATACATTGTTTCCCTTTAAATATAAATAAAGAAACTTTTTGATTATTGATCTAACGTCAACTAAAAATAAATACCTACTATTTGACGTTCACGAAACTTGGCTGGGCATCGAGGATGGACTTCCATTTTTTTGTAGTAATAATATAATAATAATATTTTATGATACCAAAGTGCACCAATAAAAAAAAATAGCGTAAAGTATTCGTGGATAACTGGTCTTTCAAACACTTGCTCTATTTCGAGCACTCGGCTGCGCCGTCGTGTTCGAAAAATCGCGCGTGTTTGAAAGACCTCTTTATCCACTTATACTTTAATATACTATTTCAATAATTTCTTAGAGCGTACGCAGTATTTAAGAAAAATTTTTTTCGTAAAAAATTTTAGATGGCCATAATTAGGACCTCTTAAGGATTTTTAAGGGATGTACATAGTATGATGCGAACGTAAATCTTTTCGAGCTCTATGATCCTGCAAAGTTTCATCGAAATCGTTAGAGCCATTACGAAGTTGCTACAAATATACATACCGACAAAAATACCTAAAACGAGGTACCTGTATCTCAGCTTTGAGTACAGCTAGGAGGCTAAATTTTTTACTATATATATATATCACCTCAGCGCACCGAGTCAACTGTAAATAGTATATTAAAGTATAAGTGGATAAAGAGGTCTTTCAAACACGCGAGATTTTTCGAGCACGACGGCGCAGCCGAGTGCTCGAAATAGAGCAAGTGTTTGAAAGACCAGTTATCCACGAATACTTTACGCTATTTTTTTTATTGGTGCACTTTGGAATCATAAAATATTATTATTATATTATTACTACAAAAAAATGTAAGTCCATCCTCGATGCCCAGCCAAGTTTCGTGAACGTCAAATAGTATTTATTTTTATTTGACGTTACGGGGTACTGCTGTCAGATCAATAATCAAAAAGTTTCTTTATTTATATTTAAAAGGATACAGTGTATATATGAATATACAAATACATTTTGCAGAAAAAACCAAATAAGACATTGGTTCCCAATGAAAATATACTATTTAAAAACTAATAAAAAAAGTTGTCATTGATACTTACGTTTCTCAAGTTGTTGTGGTTACCATGGGGACTTTAAAAAACGCGCGTGTTTGATAGTTCGATTTAAACACGCTGACGCGTGCTTTAAAAAGGTAATATGAGGCATCAATAAAAAAAATAAATTACTGTGTGTTTGATTTACATGCCGTAGACATTTTGTATTGGGCTTTTTCGGTGTGGTGGTTTTTGTGCGGGTGTACTTGCGTCACTCGGCAACTTGCCTGTGATTTACAGAACTCTGGAAAGACAAGACTGTTCTCACCCTTCTTGACATTGTACACTTTCTTCCAAAATTCTATTTCATCCAAAAAAACCAAAGTTTGAATATTTTAATTCCCTAAACTCTATCCAAGCTATTAATATCGTTAACAAGATTTAGAAACATTAAACCCAGGGGACCTATCCTTTACCCAGTTTTTTTTTAATATTTGAAGGACTTCTGTATCTGTAAAGATTTGAAGGGTGGGTGGCCCCACAGCACTTAGGCCACAATTGGCCCATTGTGCATCCTTCTGAGGTTCAAAACTTCCTTCTAGCTCGTCATCCAGCCTACTTCCTTGAAGTAGGCGATAACGTCGCCTGAATTAAGTTCCCTCATATTGGCGTATGTTAGCCTGTACTCGCCGAATACTTGAAACCTAAATTGAGAGAGTGTCTGACATTCGCAAAGAATGTGTTCGACAGTCTCATCTTCATGTTCACATCCTCTACAAAGTGGGGTGTTAGATAAACCCAGTCTGTGAAGGTGTTTTCGTAGGTGGCAGTGACCAGTCAGAATTCCCGTGATTGTTCGTAGGTTCCGCCTGTTCATAGTCACGTATTTTTTGGCTACTTTGCTGTCCGGGTACTGTAGCAGTTCCTTGGCAAGCCTGCAGCCTTCTGCGTCGTCCCATCTACCCTTAAACTTATTAAGGGAGTGTTCCTTTAATAGGTCGGCCGTTGCTGACGCCGATAGACCAATGAAAGTGCCAGGTCCCAAGAGTTTTTGGGAGGCTGCCTTCTTGGCTAGCGAGTCTGAAATACGGTTTCCTTTCGATTTCTCATGGCCCTTGATCCAGCCTAAAGTGACCGTGTTGTTGTTACAGGCTTCGATTAAGGCCATGTGACATTCTAGTACTAGGCCTGATGTAATACGTGGTCTGTTCAGGACTAGTAGTGTTTGTCTACTGTCCGTAAGGATGTATATATTATTACCTGTGGTTTTCCTTTTGGTAATCTCTTTAGCAGCGATGCAGATAGCAGTGAGCTCTGTTTGAGCAACACCTGCATTGCAGCCCATTGCCCATTTTATGTTTAGATTCAGGGATCTGGAAAAAATACCACATCCTGAGCCTACATTGGATTTAGACCCATCTGTGAAGATGCGGATTGCGCCTTCTTCCAATAGGTCTTGTGAGTTGTTTTTAAAGATTACCTTGTAGGGCCTGTTGAAGGCATATCGCGGTGGAATCGAGTCCGTATTGGCCTGCAGCAGTGGGATCTCCCTGAGGGCCTCATGCCACAAGTTACGTCTCAGTTTACCGGATCCTACATCAGGTTGTATACCAGTAGAGCGCAGACGTGCCATGGTCATCAAAACAACCTCCTTGATGTATATGTCAAGGAGAGTGAGACCGAGGATTACCTCCATAGCTCTTGTTGGTGTGGTTCTCATGCCTCCTGTTGTGTTGAGGCATGCTGTTCTTTGGATTTGGTCTAGTTTACGGACGACTGTCAGCTGGTTTGCCTTAGCTCCCCAGGCAATCGCACCGTACGTTAGCATAGGTCTGATGATGGCAGTGTAGATCCAGGCAGCAACCTTAGGTGACATTCCCCAGGTGCGGCCGATGGTTCTACGACACTGCTCATAAGAAATATATGCTTTTTTAACTCTGTTTTCTAAGTGGGAGTTCCATGTTAACTTATTGTCAAAGGTGACCCCTAAATATTTCACCTCTGAAGAGAAATTAAGTTTGGTATCTAGGAGCTTTGGGGCTTGATGTTTTGCAAGCTTCCTTTTTTTCGTGAAGAGGACCATCTCAGTCTTTTTTGGATTTATTGACAGCGAATGGTCTCTGCACCATTGTTCTATGATATTGAGGGCCTCCTGCATTAAAGCGCAGAGTGTCTCCTCGAATCTTCCTGTTAGCAGAATCACTAAGTCATCTGCGTATGCTATTGTGTAGTAGTTGTTATCATTGAGGTGGCTGACCAAGGAGTCTAAGACCATGTTCCATAGTAGTGGTGAGAGCACCCCTCCCTGTGGACAACCTTTTACAACCAAGCCTCTGATGGTTACATCATCTACACTGATTTTGATTGCTCTTTTTGAGAGCATGTTATATATCCAGCCATTTATGGTTTGGGGGATATTCTTATTGGAAAGTGCATTTGTTATTTTAGGAAAAGTGGTTCTATCAAATGCGCCTTCTATGTCTATGAATACACCCAGGGTGGACTCCTTATTTTCCAACGATTTCTCGATGCGGCCCGCCACGAGATGAAGAGCCGAATCCGTGGATCTCCCTGGAGTGAATACATGTTGATTTGGATGCAGTGGATTTCGTGTTATCACCACATCTCTTATGTATCGTTCGCACAGCCTCTCTAAAGTCTTCATTGTAAACGATGTGAGGCTAATGGGTCGATATGCTTTTGGGATGGAATAGTCCATTCTTCCTGGTTTTGGTATGAACACAACTTTGACTTCTCTCCAACCTTTTGGAATATACCTCAGTGCCAGTGAGGATCTGATGATTCCTACCAGGTGCGGCATTAGTTCATCCAGGCCCCACTGAAGTAGGTCTGGATAAATGCCGTCCGTTCCCGGGGATTTAAAGGGGGAGAAGCCCAAGATGGCCCACCTCAGTCTGTCCGCGTCGACGATATGTCGTGATAAACGCCAGTCATCGTCCGTCGGGTAGTGATTCTCCTCATCCTCCCAGGCCGCCGTATTTGTGGTTCTGGAGTCAGGGAAGTGAGTTGACATCAATAATTGTAGACTTTCCTTTAGGTTGGCAGTTTTAGTGCCATCCTCTCTGGTTAGTATACCGATATGACGGTGTGGATCTTTTGAGAGGGCTTTTTGGAGTCTAGCTGCTTGGGGGAAATCCTCGATTTCCTCGCAGTAGATTCTCCATGCCTCTCTTTGCTTTTGTCTGATGACTTTTTTATACTCTTTGAGGTGAGACTTGTATGAGTTCCAATCCTCTTTGAGTTTTGTTCTTTTAGCCTTATTGAAAGATTTCCTCGCCGTCCCCCTGAGCTGGCCAATCTCATGGCACCACCACGAAGTGGAGGCTCCATCGAGATCGATCCGCCTGAGTGGGCTAGACATCTTGTAGGCATTAATAATGGAGTTTCGAATTGTTTCATAATAACTTTCTAAATCTCCTTTATTGTTGGGCAACACATCCTCGACTCCTCGCAGATCCCCTTTCAAGCAGTGGACATATTTTGTCCTATCCGTTTTCCTGGGGTCGCGAGTCATTGTGGAGGTTGTGAGCGCAAGTTTTATTTCGAATTTTATCCAGCGGTGGTCCGACATTGAAATATCGTCGGATACATGCCAGCCGGAGATTTTATTCGAAGTATTAATAGTAGATAGGGTAATATCTATTCGCGTTTGACTACGAGAGTTAATAAAAGTTGGTTCAGTACCTCTATTTATTATGCAAAGATTCTTGTTAGTTATATAATCATAAAAAGACTTACCTCTAGTGTTAATATCTTTGCTGCCCCAGCTTACGTGGTGAGAGTTTGAATCGCAGCCTATTACCAGTTCAAGCTTATGGGTGAGACAGTGTTCCACAAGGTCCTCCAGCTCCTTAGTTGGTGGCGGTTTAGCTGCGTCTGAGGGGAGGTATGCGGATGCCAGTATTAACACTTTCTTTTGACCTTTCTGTGCATATTCAACCTTCACTACCGTTAGGTCGGAGGACGAAAAATGCGTCAGTGGGTAGGTCTTAAAATTTCTAGGGACGTATATGGCCGTCCTAGGTTGCTGATTGCTTGGAAAGCTGAAAATTAAACCTTTTGGATTATTTAGACCCATGATTTTTGTTTTGTCTTATCCAGGGTTCTTGGATAAGTGCTATTGTGTCCTGCATCACATCCAGGTGGCGGCAAAGTGTTGCCGAAGCCACCTTTTTGTGTTGAAGGCTGCACTGTATGAATCTTACCTTTTCATTGTCCATCTCGGCTTGATGGTGGTGAGATGGATATTTCTTTTAGGCCATCTCCACTTCCTCACTTGGAGGTGTGTTGACGTCGCCTGTGTCCTGGCTTAGAGCTGTTAGTTCTGCCAGGAGAGTGTCGGTCGCCATCTTGGAGGATGGTTCGACAGTCTCCGCAGAAGCAACAGATTCTTGGAGTTCCTCGGGTGGGAGAGGGGGGTCCGTGCTCGATCCCTTCCGTTCCGGGTCCAGTTTCTTGGTGGACTTAATACGGTTAGTAATTTAAGAATTTTTGTTCCACGGGAATTAAAAGGAAACCGTTTGTGTATCTGGTCAACTGTCTTAATACAGAAATACAGACATTTTATTTTAGTATTATTTTTTACAATATCTGTTAAGTCAATTCTGCATCTACTTTAGGACCTAAATAATAGATTTCATCAATTGAAAGAAAATTTTGCGGATTACGGTACGGGATACTTTCTAAATCTGTATTCTGTAGTCTGGTTTTAGAAATCAACTTAATACAAATTTACAGGTGCTCAACATTCGGGGGTAGAGATTATACATCTTTGGATTTTCCGATTGAAATTATAAATTGACGTAAGTCAAAGTTGGTAATATGTGTTCAAGAAAGAGAAGATATAGTTTATTTTGTGGATTGTTTAACATAACCAAATACAGACGATGTTCGTTTTCTGTGTTTAATATATAATAATTGATGTTACCTACTTTTGATACTTAATTAAAAGCTTCGATTCTAGAATAATTCTGGAGAGCCTTATATTTCTCAAGGATTCTAGAAATATCAGAAATCAATGACAGCCATAAGTGTGAGAAGCATACAAAAATTAATGCTTTTTTATAATAAGAAATATAAATTCATAAATAAGTGAATATCAGAAATATCATCAAAAATAAAGCTTTTTAAACAAGTTTCCACCATTTCACCAAATAGATTTTAAAATCACCACGTCTGGTGATTTATTACCAGACCTGGCAATATTGAAAATCGAGCATAATCCTCACGTTCTTTTGTCACTTTTGCTTGAAGCTCAGACCAGTTTTTTTAATAGTAGATATATGATCTGTGGACCAGTGATGCCACCAAGACGAATTTAATATCCGTGCGTATGATTGAAAATTGCCGTGTCAAATGTGAAATTTACACATAATGGGATAAAAAAATCAGCACCTTACATGAAACATATATTTAATTTTATTTATGCTTTAAAAAAAGTTGAGAAAGCTACTGTGTTAGCGAAACGCGTCACTAGTTTAAATTGAATATTAGTTCAAATATATAATGAAGTTTTAAACAATTTAAATTGTTTCATCTCATCGTTGAAACGCAGAAGGCTAAAATGTAATGCTGTCCCATCAAATAGTTTACCAGTAACTGGTGTTCCCAGTGCATTCCTTAGGTCTGCAATTTCTAAAAAAGGAGTCATATCGGAGGATACTCCCAAAATAAAAGAAACAACTCAAGAAGTGTCAACACCTTGTAAAAATAGACTCGATTTTGAAGACAGAGAAGCTGCAGAGGCATTATTTTCTTTAATGAATCCTCGGAGATGTGAAGAAGTTGTTGCAAGCCATAGTCATTAAGATTTTAATGGGCAAGTAAATACGCCAATAGTTTTAACAGTATGTGAATTGATAACTAGCAATGAAAACCTGAGAAAATTCACTGGAATGGATAACTTTACAACTTTTAATGTCATTTTTGAGTTTTGTAAAAAATATATAAAAGGTAACTGAACAATTGATTCAAGTTAAAAGTATTTTTAGTTAAAAAATTAATAGTTTTATTGAGACATTCATTTATTTGAAACAGTTATAATAATAATTTAATAAAATGTTACTTTCAAATGTGCATTTAATTTCAAAAAGAGGTAAGGGTGCAATTATTAAAAAACAATACAAAGTCCAAAACACTGAAGACAACTACTAAAATATTTCAATTATTTATACAAGTACACAAAACACCATAACATAAACAATGGGAATATATATTAAGTAGTTTCTAGTCATCACCACCATGGCGCTGTCATCTTAATCTGAGAAGCCAATAGTCATTAAAATATTTATGTTTCGTATTTGTACAAATGTGCGGCTGTCCATAGAGTGTAGTGAATTTTTCATTTTCAAACGATTATATTGACAACAATGTACTAAAGACATTTATAACCCCAAACAAGAGCCACAGCCTAATGAACACATGCTGTGCAAGAGCTCTCTCGTTTCTTGTTCTGTGTCAAAATCCTTAAAAATAACCTAATTTAAATAGATAACTAGTACCAAATTTAAAGTATGTATCAAGATAATTATATTCCTAATTCAAATTCTAGTTTGTAATATTTTTTTAGTTTTGTGATCCTAATAAGAGAGGAAGGGAAATGTTCAATTTGAAATCAAGATGCTAAAATTCTCAAACATCTTATTAATACAGCAATGGACAAATCAAATTAGCCGAAGACTTTCGTCAAAAATCCAGCCACAGACTAATGATGTTGTGTTACTTAACCAAAATTACCTAAGAGATGAATATACAAATATTACTGAAAAAGTATGTGGCTATATAGGCAGAAATGTATACTTACAAGATTATCATCCCTTAAGCTTAGTGAGGCAACGGATAGTTAACTATTTCTATACTAATTATGTTAACAGAAGAGGAAATCCGATTTTTTCTATTCACGATAATTTATCACCTGTGGTTAATGTTAACCAAAATTTCGATAGTTTACTTATTCCAAAAAATCACCCATCTCGGAGCAAAAGTGATTGCTATTACATAAATAAAACTCATATGCTGAGGGCACATATGACGGCTCACCAAAGCGAGTTAATCCAATCTGGTTTAAATAACTTTCTAATTATAGGAGACGTTTATAGAAGGGATGAAATTGACAGAACTCATTATCCTGTGTTTCACCAAGTAGATGCTGTTCGCTTGAGATGTAGTGAGGAAATTTTCTTAAAAGATGAAAATTTCAATATTTTTGAAGAAGGAAATAACACATCTTTTACAGGTAATATAGTATAATACAAATACAAATGTTCCTTTTACATTACTATTAATGACTTTTGTTAACTAAAGAAATGAATCTGGTGAATATTGTGAAGCAGCATTGAAAACAAATTTCTATTCATTCACTAAAGTATGGGTTGTGGCCAATAAAAAATGAGAGAGAGAGACATAGCTTTATTATCATGAAAAATTTTACAATTTTATGGACAAAGCGAAATCATTTAAAAATAGATAAATATAAAAAAAGTATATAAAAAGTAATATAAAGATATAAAAAAAATATAAAAAATACTGACTATACTAACAATACAAAACATAATATATGAAAATACAAATTTAAATTAATTATAATACAATGTTACCATCATACATCATACCAAATATTGAACTACGCGGATGTAACTCAAAAGTCTAGGGTTGATTGCAGAATTCTGCCACTGAATAATAATGTCTCTCAAGTAGAAACGCCGTTGTCAATCTCCGGAACCTATTGAATGTTTAATTCTAAAAGTAGCTGATTGAATAGTTTTTTGGCATTGAAGGTGGAATTTTTTACCAGATCAGAGGTGGGTATTGTTAAGTAGATATCGATTTTTTTTCTTCTAGTAGGGTAACTATGAATGTGTTTGCAAACCAAACACACGGATTCCAAAATGAATAGAGCAGAAAAAGTTAAAATTTTGTATTTTTTAAAATAGAATTTGCAATGCGTCCTACAACTCAAACCATAAATGTAACGAATAGATCTTTTTTTGTAGTTTGAAAATAGATGTGAAGAGGTGTAAACTACAAGACCCCCAGAAAGGCAAACCATAGCGAAGGTGCGATTCGAACAAAGAGTAGTAAGTTGTTAAAGCAGTACAAGAATCAAGCTGTTTAGATACAGATTTAATGGCAAAACAAGCAGAGGATAATTTTTCGCCAAAAATGTCTACATGTACAGACCATTTAAGGGCACTGTCAATATGGAGACCAAGAAACTTAATTGAATTTGAAGATCTTATTACGTCATTGTTAAGTTTGAGAGATTGCAAAACTCCTTTGTAAGATAAAACTAAAGTTTCCTCAGTGTTAAAACAAAGCCCGTTCGAGTCAGACCAGTACTTAATAGTAATGAGGTCTTTGCCTATGGTAGAATGTAAAGTTAGTATATCTGAACTACTCCAGGTTACACTAGTGTCATCAGCAAATAAAATGAATTTACTATTAATTTGTAAGTCTGTGACATTGTTAATGAATACCAAGAAAAGAATTGGTACCAAAACTGAACCCTGGGGTACACCACTGCTAACTGGTAAATTTTTCGAAACTTTTCCATTTGCTCGTACCAGTTGGTTTCTACATTCCAGGTAAGATTCAAACCATTTTAAAGGAATACCTCGGAAGCCATAATATTCTAGTTTGTTTATTAAAATTTCATGATCAACACAATCGAAGGCCTTTTTGAAGTCACAAAAAACCGAAGCTGTGAAAAGTTTATTATTAAGAGAGGTATATATTTCATTAAGAACTGAAAACATTGCGCCATTAGTACATTTATTAGGTAGGAAACCGAATTGTTGGGATTTCAAGATTTTATATTTGAAAAGAAAAGGCAGTAGGCGGTTTTTCATTAGTCTATCGATTATCTTCAATAAGATTGGTAATAAGGCAATAGGACGATAGTTACTAGTATTCTGTTTCTCGCCACCCTTGTGGAGGGGAACAATTATAGCTGTTTTTAGACAGTTAGGAAAGAGACCTTTTTCAAAGGATTCATTGATTAGAGAACATAAAAGTTAACACATCAATGCCACAGGAAGTTTTGTTTTGAATGCTGAGTATGGTTTGCACTAGCTCAAATTTATCTATTGGTCTAAGGAAGAAACTATCAGTGATTCTTTTAGGAAGAACGAGGAAAGAAAGAGCATCACGACTTGGAGATATTTTAGAACTAATATTCTTACTAACGTTTATGAAATAATTAAGTTCGTCTAGGTCGAGTTCAATAAAGTTTGAGGAATGAGTTTTGTTCCTTAAATCATTGATAACAGACCAAGTTTCTCTCGTGGAATTTTTAGCTCTTGAGATGCGACTGTTATAATAGTTTTGTTTAATAGCTTTGATAGTTTTCTGGTACAATATTTTATAGTTATTGATATAATTGAGTATGTGAAGATTGTCTGTGAATTTTTTTAATGTACATGAGTGATCTCATATTCTTAGATGAAGTACGTGTTCCTTTCGTAGACCATGATTTGTGATGTTTAGTTTTACGAGAGCGAAGAGGAAATTATGTATTGAAGCACCTGATAATTTTATTAATAAAGTTCAAAAATTTAGAGTCAATATCTTCATAGAGATCAATCCAATCAATTGCTAAACATAAATTATGAAATTTGGTGAAAGTTTGTTGAGAGGAAATCCTCACCAACTGAGTGTTTTTCTTTAGAGATTTACAAGGTAATACAAATTCGGCGAAAACTGCTTCATGGTCAGAGAGACCTGAGTTAATTACTAAGTGATTCACATCATGGGGTAGAAAGTTGGAAACTATGTAATCTAAAATTGATGAAGTTGTTTTAGTAGTACGAGTTGGTGAATCCACGTGCATATTTAGATCAAAAGACTCAAAAATATTCACCAAAGACCTTTAAGTGGCACAATCATTAGTAAAGTCACCGCATAAAACGTTCTTGCTCTTAACAGACAGAGCGTCAAGTAAAGTTAGAAGGTTCTCAAAAAAAGAATGAACATTTGATTTAGGTGGTCTGTAAATACAAATTATATATAAATCCACATTTTTGTTGTATATTATGGAAAATTCAAAAGTATGTTCTACTTGTAGAAAATCATATTTTAATACAGCCGAGAAGTCCTCGCCAGAAGATAAAATTAGGGTTCAACCGTGAGCTGAATTACTCCTGTCATATCTACTAATAACTCGATATTTTTCAATAAAAACAGGTTCGTTTGCTTGTAGCCAGTGTTCAGTAATAGCAACTATTTGCGGGAACCCCAATTCCTCCAAAAACAAATATAACTCGTCCGTTTTATTGCGTATTGACTGAATATTAATTAGAACCATTCTTAATTTACTGTCCTTAAAACTAAGTGAGGATTCTAGTTCCCCTGGACACGTCCTATCAACTAAAATTTTTTCTTGGAAGAATTGTCAGTAAAGTAACGGCTATTACACTCTCCAATTTTTTGTTGGTGAATTCTCCGTTCCGAGGTGATGTAAGTTCTATAGGTGGATAGATCTTCATCCACTTAAACTGAGCTTACGCCATAAAAATCGTGGAAGCTATAATAAATTTCCCTTAAAGCTATGGGATCAACGGGCTAAAAACACCTTTACACTTGTGGAAATATAACCTTCAAATCATACAGACGATGGTTGGTCATGTAGATAGGCGAGGAATAACTTGAGAGATGATAAAATAGCCGGTTCTCTTAATCTAGACATAATATAACGATTGCCTCTAGTAGAGGACTCCTGTGTTAATCTGACCGTAGCAGGAGTCATCGGGTCCAGCGAAAAGTTAGTGTCATTGTGTGAATCTTTTGTAAACTGATATGATTTATCACACGAAAAGCTGTTTGATTTACATACGGCTATAGCATGTTTGTCAGATGTGATGGCTACTACTACGGGACGAGAAGGATCAGAACTTTTACTTACAGGCCATATTACTTGATTAAAAGTCACAGGCTGAAGAGAATCCATCGTCGGAGGAGGCGAGTCTTCTTGGGACAATGAAGATTCAATTGACCATTTTAATGAAACTCCAGGTGGCCATACATCATTGTTAAACAATTTGCTAGCAGACATTTTTGTTAGAATGCCAATTTTAAATGTTGATTGATTCATTGCTTGGATTGATTAAGGGAAAGCAACGAATGAACTCTGTAAAACCCGGCTTTTCTTTAACATCATGTACAATATGTGATTTGTGGTGAAGCCTGCAGGGAGGTTGTTTACTATTACATAATGCCACCTTTGATTACGGCTAGGGGATACGTTGTTCGAAACTTCTGGAATATTGGCTACCACAGGAGATGTTTCAGTTTGTGTAGAGGATAATGTAATATAGGTGGGGCGCTTCTTCTGATTATTGTTATTAATTTGGGTGTTCACCTCTTTCACTAAACTGGATATATGGAGTTAAATTACTTTTCAAATTATGCAAATCTTCTTTTATCTCTAGGGATGAGGAATCATGGATATGAATTTTCATTGTTTCTCCGGAATCACTGAAAAGCATAGAAGATATGTTGAAGAGATTATGTTCCATATCCAGTACTGATTTAAGCAACAAATCTGGCTTAAAGACAGTAAACATGTCGGCTATTTTATTGATATCATCTATTTTCTTTTCCATAAGATTCCATTTGCATTCATTCTTTAATAATATATCGTATATCTCAGTAATAGTTGGTACACTGTCAGTTAACTGATTTATACGATTTGCTAGTGAGTCAAATATTTCATGGGGACAACTCTTATAGAAGATTTTTGTCTAATTCTAGATGCTTGAATTAGTCTTATGAATATGTCATATGTCAACATTGAATATTTGACATCTGTCAGACAATTCCAAATTCGAAAGTAATTTTGGTGCATATAAATTCAGTGACGAAATGTGGAGTGATCGCAAAAATAGACAATGGGTGGTCAGTGAGGCAAACTGTGGCATTTTACAATGTAAGCAAGAACTCAGTTTCAAGTATTTTACGAAGATGGAAAAATGAGGAAAGAATTAATAGAACTGTAGGCTCAGGATGTCCGAGGAAGTCAACTGCTGAACAGGATGCTGATTGATGAACCATTTAAGAGCAAATCCGTTTGAAACAATAGTTCAAGCTGTTTCAGCATCCTGTCACAGAGTAGCACAGTCTGAATTGAAATGCCACGCAGCAGCAAAGAAACTATTATTAAATGATAGTCACAAAGAAGCAAGAATGAGGTTTGCTTTAGAGCATGAAGGTTTGTTGGAAGTTATAAATAATGCTTGGGAGGAAATTACTGAAGAATATTGTTCCACATTATATAGATCAATGACCAGTAGATTAAGAGAAGTCATAGAGCATAATGGCGAGATTACTAAATATTAATTGTTGTTTTTTATTGAAAATTAAAAATTATTTAGTAGCCTTTGATATTTAATAATGAAAAGCAATATTATTTACACTTTAGTGTTATTATCATTTAAATATACGACAAAACTATCCCATTTTTCCCAGAAACGGAAAAGTCACAGTCATACCAGGCAACAACAACTGTCCCATTTTTTTTGCCACAACTGCACATGATGCTAAGCTACCGTACTGATAGATACCCATTGATATAGGTCTCTCTGAGTTATAAGTTAGACTAAGAGATAGTTAATAGTTATAGTTAATTAATATACTAAGTTAGTCATTAGTATAGACATAGATAGTGGGGGTGAGCTCCCAGACTTCGATAATCCAACCCAAATAACACATCTGCAACTCAGCAATAACCCTCTAAATTTAATAATAGATGTCAGTGCTCTATGCAAAGATATAGAAAAAACAAAAAATAGAACCATGGAAAATAATAATTATGATTCGTTAAATACAGATAAAAGTTTAACTGCCACATTTGAAAACAACCAAACCCAACATGAATCCGGACAAAAACAGGTTCGTAAAGCTTACTTTTATCAACATCTTGATATGGGTCCATTTCATGATTACATTGAAAATGTAAACAGGCCAGGATTTGAAGGTAAATTAAATGCTATAAAAATATGTGAAATTAGTCTCAATGAATATGGAGATGTGGTCCAAAAGATTAATCAGATTCAGTCAATTGGCAAAAATAGGATTCGAGTTATCATTATAGATCACCCCAGTTCAAATATTTTATTAGCAGGTTGATTGACACGTGCACAGTGTCATTGCCAAGCATGAGTTTACATGAAGTCCCTGGATCGGTCCATCAGACCACGGAATATTTTTTTTGTTAAATGCTGCTGAATCATATGTTTCATCAATATTACACTGTTGTAACTATTGTGTGACATTCCTTAGCGATTTTATTGAAAAATTATCCGTGTCCCAATATAGTACTCATGACCTCAAGGACCAAACTTATTTATTTTGACCTTCCCACTTTCGTTTTCACTCGGACCCATCATAGCGCGTGCCTTAATTTTTATCCATAGATAAGTAGGTTGTAGGTAGTTTAGATCTATTACACTATCAAGCAACATAGATGTCGCAGAAATTGATCGTTTGTTGGATATGTATGACGAGGTTCCCACACCTTCTAGTGTAAGTTTCAGCGAATTTGATGATAGTGATGGCGACCTCAACTTTGATATGGTTGAGCATTCTGCCGGAGAATCGAGCAATAGTGAGGATGGTTATTCTTCAGACTCACATAGAGACTCAAATGGTGCAAATTTGCCAGGTAATAAATAATAAAGAGCTATACTTCTAATAATAGTCTATTTACAATTTCCTTAATTATTTAGGTAGTTCACTTTAGAATACACCAGACATTACAAAAATTAAAAATATTATCTACAACGAAAATAATGATGAAGTAGGAATTAATCCAGATATTATTGATACTCTGCATGAAGGAGGACCAAATTAGTTTTTTTGGCTTATTCTTTGACGAAAACGTTATTTCACTGATTGTCCAAGAAACAAATCGCTAAGCTCTTCAAAGAAAAGACTCTCCTAATGTTAAAAGAAATTCCAGAGTGCAGTGCTGGATCCCCACAAACAGTGAGGACATTCATACATTTTTCGGCTTGGCGTTATGGATGAGTATTTGCCAAATGCCGTCAATTGCTCACTACTGGAGGAAAGATAATGTTTTATTTAGCTGCAAGGTTAGCGACTACATGTCAAGGAATCAATTTGAACTTCTATGTATGTTACATTTTTCCGATAATAATTTAGCAACCCTTTAACATGGCTCTGTGTCCAAAAGAGTCTGTATGTATTGGCGAATCTATGATTCCATTTTTGGGTAGACGGTCTTTTCGTCAATACATACAAAATAAAAGACATCGTTATGGAATAAAAATATTCAAACTTTGCTCTGAATCATGTAATAACCGTTGTCACCAGGGTAACAATTTTAGTACCTGAACTACAACTTCGTATCAATTTGGGAGACCGCTGTAATCATTCCTGTCACCAGTGTAATAATTCGACCCAGTAACACTGTCACCAGAAAAAATATTATATAACCGAGCATGAAAAAAAAGAAAGTCCGAATTAGGCGGGGATCTCCTGGTCCTAAAACGGATAATTCCTTTGCCAGGACAGGGCCGACGTTTTAGTCCAGCCTTGTATCTAATGATCTGCTCACTCTAAAGGGAAAGTCGAGGTAGGGAACTGAATAAATTTCGGTACCAACTATTGATAGAAAAAAATATATATTTCACTATATAAATAATATGACACAAATGCTATACACTTATATCCATAATTTTTAATATTTGAATGGACTCCTATGATTCCGTCTCCTGCTATTTTCGCTGAAACGTATAACGTCTACGGCTTGTGTGACCTGCCGCAATATAAGGAAACGTGTCTATTTACAGAATACTATTCGACCGGTGCTAATTTCTTTTATTGCCGCATGTTTGTACTCTATTTAAATAAAATTGGAAAAAGAATATAATTCGGCTGATTTGATAATCTTAGCGATAAGCAGTTCTGTACGTACTACAAATTCAGTGTTGCAATTTTGCTTCCGCGCGAAAAAAAAAATTCTTTCTAGTTGTTAGCGAGGATTAAATGATACGGCCGTGTCTACAAGAAAATTGAATTAAATGCCGTGAAAATTAAACGATAACCGGGTTACGGAGACAGAATCATACGTTCCCGGCAACTGCTATAAATTTACAACTGGCCTCGCTTCAACTTTTACCTACCACCTGTCTACGGGGTGGGCGAGAACTGTGTGACAAAAAAATAATCTAAATCCTGTTAAATTGCATATATAAAAAAAATGTTCCCACTAATCGTGTGTAAAATCTTACTATAATATCACCCAAAATAAATACATATCTATAAAATGATCGGTGCACAAAATCTGAGCCAAGACCTACAGATTAAACTGAACTTATGAAATCGTTTCCTCCAGTTTGCACTTTCCCAGTCCCTTTTTCCTGGGCGAGTGTAAAGAATATTATCCAATAACAAAAACAATTATATATTCTATCAATATAAACATCTATACATATATATCAAAGTTAGAGCAGCGCACACAAAAAAATAAAATTTCCCGATTAATATTAGACGTATTCAAAAACTTGCGGCGTGGAATCTTCCTTCCTCCCGTCTCTTGCTGCTGGCTGATTTCGATATAACGCTCTCGAGAAAATTAGCTAGAACGACGGCGACGCTAGGTTTCTAACACGGTTTCGGGGTATGTTGGTTAACGGCTGGGGAGAGTTTACTCCGTGTTTCTGTTTCAGGGGGACAGTTTTCACTGTCAAGGATACCTGAGTATCACTTTGACGCCCTGAACACAACGGAGAGAGAAATTCTCCCGATAAACCCGCGAACTCTCAAAATGAATGTCACCGTGGTAGGGAAGGTACCTTTTCCCTTCGCGTTTTTCGCCCGACTCTGTGCTCTGTCTGCTCTGAACTGACTTTATCATTCCCCCAAATTTTTCGGGATTTTCTGCTGATTTGCAAAAAGTTGCGTATTTTGTTTTAGAATGGACTTCGATTTTTTTAACTAACCGTTTGTGTAAACAACAATAGTTTATATTTAACCTAGATTCGTTATTTACATTGTTGCAATGTTATGATCTTGCCTCATTTTTTTAAACAAAAAGTATGTAGAGTTCTAGTTTTTTTTATTTGAAATAAAACATATATTTTACCGTGAGTTATGAAAGTTACTGATGTAATTTTCCCTTTTTAATAATCGCATTTATTACAATCATTTTACACGTTGCAATTTAAAATAACTGGCGGAAAATTGGCAACAAATGATATGTCAGTATCAGAGAAAGTGGTTATGGAATTAATGAATCCTTATTTAGATTTTGGGTGTACGCTGCTGCTCGAGAACTCTACTCATCTAGTAGGGACATTACACGCAAACAGAAAGCATACACCATGCGAAGTAGTAAGACAGAAATTGAAAAAATTGTTGCTCATCAAAATAATTTGGGTATTACTGTTCTCAAATGGAAGGAACAAGCGAGATGTTCTGTTACTAACTAACTAAACATGTTGATCAAGTACAAACCCGTGGTGGCGTTAAATCTAAGCCATGTGGCAATATAGATTTTAACACTGGAAAGTCCGCCATTGATTTGTCCGATCAGATGGCATTTTACCACCAAGCTTTACGACGATACCACTTATCGCAAGGTTCCGTTCGAAATAATTTTGAATATAGCTGTAGTGAATGTTCTTTATTTATGTAATGCCGTAACAACAATAAAAAAAACTTAAAATAACAGAATTCAATGAAAAGTAGACAGAAAGCCTGTTAACAAAAAAGAGAGAAACGTCAAACAATAATTCGCCATATTATACAAAAAATTAACAAAAGAGGAAGGTGTCAACTCTGTTACAAGGAAGCTGTCAGACATCATGGGAGGAAAGAGGTACAAAAAACTGCTAAGAAAGTATGGACTCGTCCGGTTTGTTGTAAATTTCTATGCAATAACTGTTCTTTAAATTACATTTGGATAATTCTGTAAAATATGTTGGTCTGGAAGGCCCAAAGATTCAGTCTTCCATATCAAAGCTAAAGAACGTGTACCTACAGAGTCGCACAGTAATGATTGATGTAATTGCGTGCTGTGCTCCAAATAGGTTCACGTTTAAGTTAATGGCAAATATTGTTGTGAACCTATATGGTGCACAAAAACGTATAGGCAATGACATCAAAATCAGCTTGGCAGTCAACTTATTAAACTCTGCAGTCTTAAAAAATATGACTTGCTCGGGTATATCACCAAATTTACACATGGTATAATAAAATAGATTTAATTTAACAGTAGAAAATATTAAAAAAGAATTTCAGCTTACAATCACCATATCAAATTTGATGTTGATTTTGTGAAAATAATTAACAGAAGAATTAAAGACTCAGTTGGAGAAACAATACTAAAACCAACCAGGATCATAATGGTCTCCTATAAATGTCAAAATTTGACAAAATATATACACCCAACTAAATTGTTTGCAAAAATTTAAATGTATTTTTTTTCTGAACCATTTGATCAATTTTGATGTTTTTTTTTGATGATAGGTTGAATAAAATTTAATTTTTCAGTAAACACAATGTGTTACATTAATATGCTTATGTTTTTGGTTGAAAAATTTAACACCAACAATAGCAGCATGTTAAAATTAATAGCCGACTTTAGCCTCGTCTATTTGCAAAATTTTCTTTTTCTATGACAAATGGAATATCGTCGCGTTACTCAGAAAAACCCGTAAGTCCACATTTTATCAATATCGACCTTTTCGCGCCATCTCTGACATAATCAAAAAAACCTACCAAAATGTTTCTGTAATTTACTATTCCTAAAAAACAATTTCCAATGAGTCCTCGCCGGTGTCAAATATAAACGTAAACCCCGTATGTCCACAATCAAACCGCCATTTGGATGTAAACAATAGACTTGCTCTGTGTTTACCTCCCGATGTTGTGCGATTCTGCAAGTTAGATTTGATGAAAGTGTATAAATATGAACGGTAAGTACATGCAAACATGTTCAACACATTTATTTACTAAAAACTAATGGTTTTACACCCTCAATGGCCATTTTGCATTTGTCTTGGACTTAAGGGTTTTTCTAAAATACTAAATTTGCTCAGACATCATGATGCTGGGGAGATACGGGAATTTCTCGTTTTATGTATTTGTATAGTTATAGAATTATCCATTATCAGCTATCAACAATGGAATGCTATTGTTTTTATTTCATTAAAAATTAATTTTTTGAATCAAAAAACCTAAACAGATTCCTTTGCAGTGTTTGTTGTCACACAACTTAAAAATACGGGGGTAAGACCATTTATTAGTTTTTTTGGGTTAGAAAATACCTTAAACTTAAAAAAAAATGTATTATTTTAAGGATGGAGTCGAGGGCCTTACAACTAAATATTTTTCAGGATCGAGGTTTACGATGTTCGCTTCCATATCAAAAAAGACGCAAATAATTATGCCGAATTGAGAACAACAAACCAATGTAGAAAATAACAAGAGTGATATATTATCGCCGATAATCAGAACAAACCGCAGCTGGAAAATATATTTGCTAACAATAATGGCTTTTTAAATGAATCAACAAATTGCTGATATTAGATATTCCAGAAAGTACTGATGGCTTTAAAGAAACTGAAGTACCTAATCTGACGACCTTAAACGCCGTCCCGCTTAGTGTTGAAAGAGAAGATTTTAGTGACACCCTTAAGGAACAAGATGACCGTAGTCCATGGATAGAAAACAACATCCTTGATCTGAAGATAGAGACTTATCTAACAGAAACCGTTACCAAAAATTCCGATTTTGATATTATTGAAATGGAACATTATACTACGACAAATAAATAGTTTGTAACTCCTGCAGTAGAACTTGTAATAGAAGAGAAAATGCAAATAATGCCGGAAAAAATCTCGACTGTAAACCTGAGATTGAAATGGAATCTGAAGAGGCGAATAAAAACAGTGAAATAAAAAGAAAGAAAAGACAAATGGTGTGTACTGAAGATTGGGAGAATAATCGTGCAAAAATTGAAAGAGAAATGTGACAAGATTATAATGGCATTAAAAAAATTGACGGAAAATGGAAATATAATGTTCAAAAAGAAAAAAGAAAAATGAAGGAACCATGTAATTGCAAAGCTTCTTTGAAGGGTAAAATCATTGCACTGTAGGACGTTTTCTGATGAAGAAAAGAATACTATATTCAATCACTTTTGGTCTGATATGGTCTGGAAAGAGAGAAAAGTTTACACCTCTTTTTTAATTGATTCTATATCCACAAAAAGAAGTAGAAATAGAGTTTCGGAGGGTGTTTCTAGGAGAAGCGAGTCTTTAATATATCACCTCAAATTAAATGATGAGCGGAAAAGGGTGTGTCAACAAATGTTCTTGAATACTCATGGCGTGAAAGAAAATATGATTCTCGATTGGTTGAAAAAGCAGAATGAAGTCAAAAATAAAAAAGAGCAAAGACACGACAATAATGCAGAACATTCATCAGAAACCCACGATCCTGTAGAACGTGGACGCTATACAGACTTGAAGAAAAAGCTAAAATTTTGTTTAATGAACTTCCTAAAGTTGAGTATCATTACTGTCGAGCTTCATCGACAAAACTTTAACTGGAGCCCAATTGGCAATCTAAGTCTGCACTTCATAAGTTTTATTATAAAAATTGGTGTCAACAGAAAAAATACTCTTATCTATCCAGCATTGCGTCGTTTCACCATGTCTTTGATAAAATGACCTTATCACTTTTCCGGACAAAAAGGATGAGTGTGACGCATGTGTGGCACACAAAACTGGAAATTTAGCTGATGAACAATTCGCCTTACATCGAGAAAAAAGACTAGAAGCGAGAAGTCTAAAGACAAAGAATCAGCCAATATGGTTTTTTGTATGGACCTACAATCAGTATTGTTATCACCAAAATCATACGTTTCTTCACTTTACTTCAAGACGAAGCTCATTGTGCACAATTTCACTTTCTTCAACTTAAAAACAAAAGATGGGTACTGCTATTTTTGGCATGAGTCAGCTGGGGGCGTTACGGCAAACGATTATGCTTCCATCATTTGTCAGTTTATAAAGGATCATGTTAAAAATGATCTACGGCCGGGGCAAAATCTGATCTTGTATAGCGACGGTTATACCTCACAGAACAGAAATTCTATCTTGGCCAACAGTTTAATTAATCTCTCTAAGACATTCAATATGACTATTGAACAGAAATTTCTTGAGAAAGGCCATACGCAAATGGAAGCAGATTCAATGCGTTCTGTTATTGAGCGAAAAATTCGTCATACCAACATAAATATACCAACTGACTATGTTGGAATATGTATGCGAGCTCGTGAAAAAACAAGACAGCAGGTATATTATCTGGACCATGGCTACTTTAAAAATTTCAAAAAACTAAAGTTTCTCACATCTTTGCGACCTGGAAAGAAAGTGGATGATCCTTTGGTAACGGACATACGCGCTTTAAAATATAGCCCGGATGACTGTTTATTTTACAAACTAAGACACCCGGAAGATTACTTAGAGTTCGAATATCGTGTACCTGGAAATAAACGGAATAATCTCGCCTGTGAACTAGAAAGTCTTCCATCATTATATGAGACTTCTATACCGATAAAAAAGGAGAAATACATGCATCTACAGTTTTTAAAAAAGAGTCTTCAAAGTGATTACCATCGTTTTTATGACAATTTGCTGTATAAATAATTTTTAAACCAGCGTAATTTAGTTAATTTTATTCACGTCTAGATGAATATTTGCCTTTAATGGGTAAACTCAGATCTTTTATTTTTAGAATATTTTACTGTTAAAGCTTCAATTAAATATTCTTTTAAAAAATGTGGTCTTAATTCCAAATTCAGGGTGGAAAAACCCGTACCTCCAAAAATCCTTTCAAAAAATAAGTCCATTCAGATTATCTGCGGAATTACTTTTAGCTTAGGGTGTCATAATTACTTTTAAAACAAATATTTTAAGTGTTTGCAATTTTTTTGTTTTCACTCAAATAACTCTGCGCTATTTTATAAATTCTTTTTGCGCCTCCTGAAAAATTTTCATTTTGTGACTTACGGGTTTTTCTGATTAAGGCGACGATATGGTGTTTATTAAATTTGTAACAATTAAAATTAACTTTATAATCTACATATTTTCAGATAGAAAAATACCATTTAGTTTAAAAAGATCTTTATTCAATAATTTATAATTGCCTATTTACAAGTTATGCTAAGAATAAATAGTAAGCCGATGGTATGGCGATTCTTACATATCTTGAGTATACTTGGCTCCTTACTCTTCCGGCACTAACTTGGCTCCTTACTCTTCCGGCACTATCCAATTGTTTTCGTAAGAGAAAGTTGCTTTGTCCTCCGTATATAAATATGATTCCACGGCTTTTTCGACTGGTAAATTCCTAAAAACCAGCTAAAAGACAGGGTTTCAAGATCGAAAGGGGGAATAATTTATGAGAGACAGCAACATGGCAGATGTTGGTTGTGTTAGATTTTTGATTGATGATGATGTGAGTTGTGATTAGGGGTAACTGTAACTACGTTATCTTTTAATTCGATATATTTGATTACTGAAAGTAGACAATTTGTTATGTGAATAACGATCCATGAGAAGCCTACACCCACTATAACGGGTATCTTCTGTGCCATTGGCGGCTTTGAGTTTATCATGAAGATTTTTAGGGAGACAATAGTTATAGAAGTTAGTGGATATTTAATTATGAAGTCCTTGATAGTAGGTTTGTTGGCTTGTTCGTGTAACCATGTGGTTGTAGGAAGTTTGGGGTAAACTGTTATTTATTTAATTGCCATGTGGAGACACTTCTTTTGCACCATCTGCAGTGTGTTGAAGTTGTGTTTAGTGGCAGTATAATAGACTGGTGCGGCGAATGTAAGTATCGATTTGTAAATGAGGAGTTTTTTACTGTTGATAGATAACTATTTTGCAGATTAGGGGGTATAATTTACTCATTGCAACTTTAGCTTCCTGCACTTGCTGACTAATATGGGCGTTGGTGTTACCTTATACCGTGTATCCTAAGTATTTAAGGGTGCTGCTGGGTGAGATAATTTGCCCATCGATGCACAGCTGCGGTCGCAGTGAGCTATTTTTCCTTGTAATTCTCCCGAGTAACAAGTACTCTGTCTTGGAGGCGTTAATAGCTAGTTTGTTCTCTATCAAGCATGGGATAATGCTTGTGTTTAAATGTGGTATAATGCGATGTCTGCTGTTTTTGCTGATAAGACAAAGCAAGTGTCGTCAGCAAACATGGCAGTTACGATTTGAGGCTTTTTGGATGTGAATCGTGATCATAACAGACTTGTTTTGGTCACGAAATTCTTCCCTAATGTGGTTGGAAACTTTTATAATTTTTGCGACTGGGCTGTGCCCACCTCCGTGAAATTTTGAATTCTTTTTAGAATGATTTTCTCTATAACCTTTGCTATATTGGGGAGATAGGATAGGATATAAGGAGATAGGTCTATATCTATCCATATAACTGTGTTGGATTTAGTTTTATTATTAAACCAGGGAAAGATCCTACTTTGGCTGAATAATATAGAGCAATATCACTTGCATCTTGTGTACTAAAAACGTATGAAAGACTTATCGAATTTCGACTTGAATACTATCTGCAAAAAAATTCCTTAACTCCAATATCACAATATGGCGAACTTGGTAATGGAAATACAAATCTCATTTACCCAAAAAAAATCGCCCTACGGCAATGTAAATTTGGAAATTATACGTAAAAAATATGTCATCTGGACATTCCAGTCATACTAGCCAAACAGTACAGTTTCCAATAAATTTAACAAACCTTCTGACACTAGAGGATAATTCAATATATCATATTTTACATCATTATATAAAAAACACTAATACAGCTATGTACTCTGTACACCTGTAAAAAAATAAAAATTGAGAATTAAAAAATTTAAAAATAAAAGAAAACAATAAGAAATTAAAAAAATAAATAGAATTTTTTTTTAAAAATGAATAACAAATTTATCAGGTTCAATAACTAAACACTAACATTATTGTACAACCAACAAATTAATGTCAAACATTATCAACAAACGATAACATAATTAAAGCACATCAGAGTAGGAAAACCATATTTTAGAATTGTATAAAACATTTGATTGGCCTGTTGGCTCATCCAGTGCCATCTACTCAGATAAAAAAAATTATTTACTAAAATATGAATAGAGGTTTAATAACTGAAGAATTTGTCTAGGAATGTATAATTTCTGTGTTTATTATTTATACATTTACTTTAAAATCTAGCTGTGTGAAAAATATCTATAGAATTTTCTTTTGTAAAACCATTTTGGCCACATTAATACATAGGCAGTGGTGATGTTCAAAATATTTAACAAGGGTTCGCTTACAGAAAAGTTTTCCTTAATAATGTTTTTTCTCTCAAACGGTGCATTAGCAGCATAGCTTAGCTCAAAGTTGCTCACATACTATCGTTGGTATTTGGTATGTACGAGGCATGTTTTTTAAGTAAGTACCGTTTTGCGATTCCGCTGCCGCAGCGCTACGGCCGGCGTTCCGCGCATGCGCGCTGGTTACCTACATCTCTTGTCTATGCACTTACGCCATTACAGTCTGATTCTTCATTGTATACGTTGTTTACTGAGTGTTTAAGATGCCTCCGATAATCGTGAGTCCCGCCGATTGTGAAGTACGGGCTGTTATACAATTTCTTAGTGCTAAAGGCGTGAAACCGATCGATATTCATCGTGAGATCTGTGAAGTTTACGGACAAAACCTACGTCACACCAGAATCGAAGCAACAATCCATGGAATAGCGACATTCATCATCACCCAAAAAAGTGAAGTTTAAGCAAACAATTTCTGCCCGGAAAATCATGTGCACAGTTTTTTGGGTCAAAAAAGGTGTATTGCTAGTGGAGATTCTGCCTCGTAATGAGACAATCAATGCAGCGCCTTATTGTGAGACATTGAACAATCTGCGTCGTGCAATCCAGAACAAAAGACGTGGCAAGTTGAGTAAGGGTATCGTTTTGCTGCATGACAATGCCCGTCCACATGTGGCTAATCGGACCAAAGATCTTATCAAATCTTTTCAATGGGAAACTCTAGATCATCCTCCATACAGCCCTGATCTGGCGCCCAGCGAGTACCATTTGTTCCTGCACTTGAAGAAACACCTGGGCGGTCAGCGTCTTCAAGACGATAACGAAGTCAAAACATTTGTGATACAGGCGGCAGAATTTTATGAGGAGGGTATTCAAAAACTGGTGAAACGTTATGACAAGTGCCTCAATATTCACGGAAATTATGTAGAAAAGTAGATTAAGGTACAGGCTTTCATGTAAAAATAAAATTATTGCGATATATTTGCACTTCTTTTTTTAATTCCAAAACGGTACTTACTTAAAAAACATGCCTCGTATTTAGTACGGCATTATTTCACTATGACAAGACCAACCATTCTCGATTTAGACGATTCGGCAAATTAAATTATCACCACTGTACATAGGTATATTATGTGTAATTGAACTTGAGTAGAAACCTAAGTAACTTGGTACAGTGTAAAATTTTGTTTATGACGGTTTCATGAAAAAAAGAAAAATGTTTAGAATTATTTGCAATCTTGATAAATTGAATAAGGAATGAACTTATCGTTTAGACATCCTGGTTTACACTTGTATTGTAGAACCCGTCCTAAAAAATAACGTTGCACATTTGAAATAATTATAGCAATTTGAAGTTTTTTTTTAAATATTATAGGTAACCAAGAAAAACAAGCTTGCCATACTTTGGAAGCAGTCAAACTAGTAGAATTTGAATTAAAAGAAACTTTGTCTATTCTTGCAAAACATTTGTTTGGAGAAAATGTGAAATATCGTTGGGTGGACACAAAGTTTCCTTTCACACAGCCTTCATGGGAGCTGGAAGTTTTTCACAATGATCAATGGATAGAGGTAACATGAAGGTTTGCATTTTTATTATGTCCTGAAAATACGTTTTTGACTGTTTTTATTTGAGCATGCTATTCTAATGTCTTATATAAGTGATACTAACTGTTTGCAGTTAACTTGAACAAACACGAGAGTATGACGAGGCCAAGTATTTTAATATAGCAGTATCTAAATATACAGTGATATGTTGAGGATTCAACAATAGGTATGCACATAATGCACCCAAATCGTGAACATATCTTTGAATCTACACGGTAAGCAGAATAGAAAGAAAATACAGAGAATTAGGACACATTAGGGATGCACAAAAACAAGGTAGATCAACACAATGCAAATATTCAACAATATATAATTTTGTCAGTAGTAGACGATCCACACTGTACAGTGCAGGGATTATCTAGGGATTTGGATATTGGAAAGTCTTCAGTATAAAATATTTTTAGAAAAGCAAAATTCAATTATTATAAAATATGTCTCATCTGTGAGTTGGCTAAAGATGACTGTGATCACAGAACTGAATTCTGTGAGTACATGATGAATCAAAATAATAACAATTTCATTGGTAACGTTTTATTTTCGTATGTGGCAATATTTTATTTGAACGGGCATGATAACCGGTGAAACAACCGATATTGGTCTGATGAAAATCCAAATTGGGTGCAACAATGACATACACAAAGAAAACAAAAAATCAACATATGGCCTGTTATTGGTTCATTTTTTTTATCAAAATTTGACAGGAGAATTGTATCTGATTTTCTGCAAAATACATTAATTCCTGATTTGAACCAGCTTTTCCGTGATATCCAAAATGCCACGCTAGATCACCCGATCTCACCTCATTAGACTTCTTTTTATGGGGTTATTTAAAATCTAAAGTCTACACTAACGGACCTGACAATATCTCTGGCCTAAAGGATCGAGTCAGGAAGGATTCCTTCTGCAAGAAATGCAAAATGTAACACCAACTATGCTACAAAATGTTAAAAGACGAATTTATTACCAGGTGAAGTCATTGTTTAGTGGTCAATGGAGAACAATTTGAACATTTAGGTACTGTAAATTTTCTTTGGTTTGTTTTTGTTGAGTGTAGATATTAGCTTTCAAGGCTATATAATGAATGGTATGGTACATTATTTAATACAGGAAATATATTAGCGGAATTTTTAGGTGCAAATTTTAGTTTATAATAACTCCTGAAATTAGTCAACCTGCAATATTGAGCTTCACTTCCCTACTGTCCCCCATCACGCTCATGGAATCAATTATCTTTTACCCATTTACCTGGAGTTGCTTTGGATTTTCTTTGCAGGTTCTTTAACAATATTTTAACCAAAAAAGATAACTGTAACTCTACTAAAACAATGTTCCATCGATTGCGTTTCACACTTAACCATGGATATACAGATAGCTTACTCTCAAAATGATTACCTTGCAGCCCTGTTTATGGATATATCTGGTGCTTATGATAATACTATTTTAAATTTACTCTATAACAGGGGTGGCCAATCTGCGGCTCGCGAGCCACATGCGGCTCTTTGAAGGATAATTTGTGGCTCTCGATAAATGTACCAGAGTTTCCTTTTTCAAGAGAAGTAAAAAAAAATGTGTTTAATTTTTAATATTGAAATTCAATACACATGTTTTGTACTTTTATATGTTTTCAATAAATATAATTTCTGTAAAAAATTATTTTAATAACTTTTTTCATACCTTTTAAATACGTATTTGATAGCGGCACGCGAAAATTTCAAATTTTAAAAAATTGCTTGGACTATCAAGAATGTTGGCCACCCTTGCTCTATAACAGGCTCACCAATCTAGACGTGTCTGGAATATGCGCATACACTTTAGTCAATTTGTTCATTAACAGGCAAGTCTTCATTATATGTAACTACAGAATGGTTGGTCCAAGGATAGTGAACAAAGTTTTACCTCAAGGATCAGTTCTTAGTCCCTTATTGTTTAATTTGTATACATGGGCATTGGATCAAGCATTTTACAATTCGCCGACGATTTCTACCTGTACTTGGATAAGAAAATAATCGATGAGTGTATAAATTCTATTAAGGAAAATATGTAGCTCTGTAAAAAATATTTAGAAGATCATGGACTTGAATTATCACCTAACAAGTCAGCAATGGTATTCTTTACTAGACATCGAGTACCGGGAATAAGTACTGTACAACTTGAGATTCCTGTACAAAACAACTCTACTTATTTAGGCATTACGCTAGATTCGAAACGAACTAGAAACGCACAAATTAACAAATGTATAGTTAATTGATGGAAAAGTCTTAATATCCTAAAAGTGATCAATCAATATGAGTGAGGAGCCGATCCAAAAACAAATCTAATGTTTTACTGGGCATATACTAATTCAATCCTGGATTATGGCTGTTTTCTGTATGGATCTGCTCCTAAATCACGTATAATCAAAATTGACAGAATACAATACTAAGCCTTACGATTAGACGTAGGAGCCTTAAAGTCTGCTCCTTCCTTGGCTCTTGGCCGAATGTAATGACGGTGCATGCAGGTCACTGGCTTTGGTAGATCCTCGCCTGTTAGTGCCTTTAACACTGCGTCCTCTCAGGGCTTGAGTTTTGGCACCATATTTTTGTGGTTGCAAATTTTCTCGCGCGCCCTTGAGATTGCAGCTTGGATTTCTTCGATCCTCTCTGTCGTCAACTGGGCTTCAGGGTGGCCTTCACTGACGACCGCCACTCTCGCTGCTCGCCGCGTCTTTGTACGACATACTAGTCGTAGTAGTCGGTTTTTGGAGTTGCACATCCCTTGGCTTTTTAGCTTGCCTTTTTGAGGTGTACTGTCCTCCGACCTTTTTCTTTTTTGGGGTTTACTGGCATCTACGTTCTTAGTTGAGTCCTGTGTCTTACCCCTGCCCTCCGTATGGTTAATAAAGTTTTGCCCTCCTTGATCAGTTTGTTCATCCGAGACCTGGATGCCCCAAACATAGAGGCCTTCTGTCAGGTTGTCAATCTCCTCCAAGGAGTTTGCCCTGTAGCTGGAGCCGGCCTTAGGTTTGCCCTTGCCCTCGCCCTTTTATCTGGATTTATTTACTCATATTAATTCCACGAGAAGCTAGGGAAATAAATAGTCCAACCAACCAGAGCCCCGCATGGCTGGGCAAGGCATGAGATATATGGGGGTGCTGCTTGGTGCCCCCCGGGGAACGTCCAAGATCACATATATCCCTGTGACCATCCAGCTCTCGACACGTTGCCTTCCACCTTGACTTAGGAGAGTGTTGAATATGTACAGTGTAGGTGTGCGTGTTGTGTATGCTTATATAAGTGTGTTCCCTCCTCTTTTCTTCGGACTTGGGACCGTTCGCTTGGTCAGCGTAAACTGGCCCTCCACGACAATTGTGTTTGTCGAGGAGCGCCTCAACCGACCAAGAGAGCAGAGTTAGCAAATACCCTTTATCTATTGCCTTTTATGTTCGTCTTAACAAAGTTGCTATGGCGGACATATTAGCGCGAAGAGAATGTCCCTGTTTATTCTACTTGTATTTTTTTCTTGAATTTTTAATTATAATATAATAATAAACTTTCGTGGCTAAATGGGGCATGGTCCCAAGGCCAAATATTTACCTGGCCAAAAAAATTGAATGAGGGTTTCAAGTAAAACATTAGTAAGGATATTAAATTCACTAACTCATTATGAGTAGAGGGTAGTATAATTACCTCAATCCAATTATGTTTTAGGTTCTTGGTTGTGGTATTATGCAGCAAGCGATCCTAAACAACGCGGGCGTCGTTGATAAAATTGGTTGGGCATTTGGTTTAGGCATAGAACGTATAGCAATGTGTCTTTATAAAATTCCAGACATTCGTCTGTTTTGGTCAACTGATTCGGGATTTTTAAATCAATTCAAAAATAAAGACGTCGATGATAGTATTATCTATACTCCAGTCAGCCAGTATCCACAATGTAAAAATGATTTGAGTTTCTGGATACCTCCAGGAGAATTCTCTAGTAATGACTTCTACGATTTGGCTAGAAATATTGGAGGTGATTTAATAGAACAAATAGAATTAATTGATGAATTTACACATCAAAAAACGGGAAAAATTAGTCATTGCTATAGGATTACTTACAGACATATGGAAAAGACACTTACTCAAGAAGAAGTCAATGCTATTCATAAACATATTGCTGATAAAGTTAAAGAGATTGGAGGTACTGTTCGATAAGATTGTTGTAGAATAATTTTGTAAATAAAGTTTCTACCATGTCTATATTTTGATTGTATACTAATTCCCATAACTTGTTTATTTTCATTATTAAATATAGAAAACTATGTGTTTAGTTTCTGAACAGGAATTTTTTTTAATTAAGCGTTATACTCGACGACAGATCGAATGAAACAAATGGTCTTACGAAAAACACCTGGATCACTACTTCAGTTAGTGCATGACTAGTGTCGAAGCATCATGACACGTGGTGTGTCAATATTATCATTATGGACATTGAGTAGTCAGCAAGTTCTATTGATTTTCTGTTAATTTACTTAGTACATTCCATTTTTTGTGTTAGTGAGCAACATTAAACGATTACAATTAAATTTTGAACAAAATTTTGTTATTAGGTCCTAATTTAAAATATATTTTGACTGATACAAAAAGTAGTGTTGAAATGTTTTGAGATGTACCTACCATGATGAATTAATAATTTCTTGATGATTGATTTTCTTTCAAACAATTCTCACGGTTTTCTCATTAATTTGAATATTTTTTTATTAGTAAATTTATTAACCTACTGAAGATGACGAGAGTGGTATAATGGCTCTAGATGACCTGTGTGAACTACATGTGGCCATCCTCATATATTCCCAATTGTGAATACCACAATGTTTTTTGAGACAAAAAATGACAGTCCACAGATGGACCAAGAAGACACCATGAAAATACTATTCACCCACTCGATGTGAACACGACACTTCAGTCTTAGATAGAGAATGATTCACTCCAAAGATTTTTGATATCAGACCTCCTCGTACTGGGGACGCTTTTTGTCCCGGTTTGACAAGTGAGCAGAGCCAGCTACGAGAAGAAGAATATGATGAGTTAATTCATGTGCTTTAATTATTAGTTATTTGGAATCAGCCCCCTATTTCGTTAAAAAATAAGCATAACCAAGAGGACGCAAATTAGGCTTACCTGATGATTGTACATTCCTCTACACTTCAAAATGAGAGTCGTGAGGCCCGCCCCTCAATTATCTCCACTTTGGGAGTTAACAAGATGAAAGTACTTCATCAACCAAACGTAGGAGAATATTGGGTATTATGGTAGACACACTTCTTCACATGACAAAACCAAGGCAAGAATTGATAGCAGCCCAATCTTGCGCGGAAGTGTATGACAATAATATATCCCAAGCGAAGTGGTTGTAGAGTCCATCCAAGTAAATTTCAACGAAACAGCAGCTGCTACTAAAAGGGAATCAGCTGTGAAACAAGTTCTGCTCATTCCAACGGCTCCCTGTATGCAAAATAAAAAAAATTGAGTTACCATCACATTCTTTTTTTTGTTTTTTAACATTTATCGCCATTTTACAATCTACTTCATCACAAGAGTATTTAGTAAAAGAGATGGATGTTTTCGAGCTTGGCAGTGAGATGCCCAATGCATTTTCACTTATATGCACTAATCATTGTTAGTGTTGTTGGAGAACGTCTTCAGGCCAGCTTTTATTTAATTTTCATTTTCGGTTGATTGGTGCGCCCCTTAACAAATTTTCTATTAGGTGGTTTGGGTAGCCAATTAGTCGCATCTTCGTACAAACTATACTTATTATTTCTGTGGCATAAGGGATTTGAAGGTTGTACGAATTTGAAAAATTCCTGATATTCTAATTAATTACATTCATCACCACACCTATCTACCAATTATGACGCATTCCATATACATCCAAATTATTATGTAAACTTCCATTCGACAATAAATATAACCATATCACCTTCTGTTCAAAAATAAATATTGAAATTCACATGTGAAACCCACGCATTACCACATATATGACGTAGTTACATCAAGACCGCACCGCCTTATCCATAAAAACATTACACCATCATGTCATAGGCACTTCCAGTAACATCACGACACATACCCCCTTCCTTTCATAAATTTCTAGAACATTCCAAGCTACATAAATACCCATCAAACGTACAAATCTGTCTCTTTCAGCTTTACTCATCGTAAGAGCATGTAGTTCGCAGTCGACTTTTACCGGTAAAAACCCGGCTTTAATAATTAATGTAATGATAACTCACCACAAAGTAAATTAAATTAAAAATAGAAAATCAACAGCAGTAAACTCGTAATTGCGATGCATAAATCATAATCTTTAAATAAATTCTGTGAATAAAAATAGTAAAAAAATGCAAGCAAGTTTAATTAAACCACACCCAGTACTCATGGTAATTTCACAACACTACGAAAATATACTATACATCTCTCTTCACATCAAATGATTAGAATGGTCCTTCGATAAAACAGTATAATTCTACTCTCTTCACATCACAATCAAACAATAAAAAAATTTGAGTCTGTGAGTATGGACCTTCGATCCGGATGAACAAAATGTGATTATGGTTCTAACGAGAAATCTTCACATTCCAACAGAACCTGTGAGTATGGTCCTGAACGAACCCGAATAAACAGTCCAGAACGAGAACCACATGGGAAATGAAATCATCGTCGAGAGCTTCAGTATTCTACACCCAGTTGATAACCAACCCCAGACGCCGGCATTCAGTGGAAAAACGAACAATATAATAAAAAGGTATTTATGACTGATAAAGTTTTACATATCTGAACAAACAACAAACTTTGCAAAATTTATACATACAGTGTGCGGCAAAATTCAATCTATAAATAATTTAAAAAACATTTATTGCAATTCATAATTTGAAATTTAGTTCTGGGACATTTAATATTATTCTGTTTAATATCATTTTTGTAAAACTAAATAAATTTCCAGTACGTAACATTCTTAAAATACTTGTAAATATTTCTCATAGATTACAAACATTAGTAGATAATATACAAGGCACTTCTGTTTGTACAATTTATAAATATTTTTGTTGATGTAAGATACATCTGTTCCGTTTACAACATAACTCAATTATTGTAAAACAATTGATATATCTCTTACATTACATAAAAGCCAACTCGTATTTTATGTTTATATAAATCGCTTAAATAATTTGTTATTAAAAATGGATTCTTTGAAAACGCAACGCGCCAATTGTAAGGCTGCAATTACTCGCATTTATAATTAGTTACATAATAATCTGGAGGAGTCGGACAAGTATACTTTTAAATCACGATTAGATAAATATACCAAATATTCTGAGATTCAAAATCGAATAGAAAATATATCAGTAGATTCCGAACAAAAAAATTCGATGACAGAAGTCAATTAGAGGAAAAAAATTATTCATTACATTGTAAATTACAAAATGCTTATGAAAAATTAAATTCAAAAACTAGATTACTCAATCGAATTTGCAAACTCAGGGTGAGACCTTCAATAGAGATACCATTTTTGCCGGAGACAGTACAAAATATACTGCTTTCATAGATTTGTTCAATGCAATAATAGTAAGTAATACTAAACTGGCATCCAAAACTGAAAAATTCTATTATTTAAAATCATATTTACAAGGTGAGGTGACTGTTCACAAACACGACACGCAAATGTTTTAATATATAATAGTAATTATTTTTTTATTATGAATGACCATTCACGAAACAAGCAAGAACTCTTACCTTGATTACTTTTCTGCTTCAAATCTCGTACTGCCTTTTCTTAAAATTGAAACTTATTCACTCAGGTTGTTATTACTTCCACGTGGCACGATCTAGGTATATTATAAGACTAACATGCGCTCTATGCCTTTTCCTTGAAGAAGGCTAGAGAACTGCTTGTATTCCATTGGCGTTCAATCGCCGCGAAATTTAAAATGAAAACACGTAAATCGTGAAGTGTGAACAGTGACCCTCTAAATTTAATTTGTTAAATTCTAAATATGATAACACAAGGCAAATTGTTACTGCCCATTTTAACCGTTTGCACAGCACAGCAATTAAAAATATTTACGTCTGAAGCTAGAGCTATAGAAAAATCATTATTAAAATTGGAATATTAGTAAACAAAATTTATTTGATGCGTTAATTGTTCACATTTTCAAAACTAAATTAGATTATGACACAAAGAGATCTCTCGAAGAACAAGAAACTGATCAAAACCTAATCAATAGTGATACATTTTTTGATTTTCTCGAAAATAAATGTACCGTTTTGGAAAATTTACTCACTCAAGATCCTAATACTGATAATTCCTCTCACACTCATCGTAGTCATTCTTCTGGTGTGACCACACAACCCACACTCACTCGTACCACAACATTCAACTTAACACTCACCCTCTGATCAATCTTCACCCAACTCACTAAATAATAGAGACTCTCTTAATCAACTTTCGTTTAGTACAGCTCAAAGCTCCACCCTCAATAACATTCCAACATGCTCCTTCTGTAACAAAACAGGTCATAAAATTTAAGCTTGCTCCCAATTCGAAACACTCTCGATACCTGATCGCAACAAATACATAAGAGAAAATAAAATGTGCATCGGGTGTTTAGGTTCAAAACATACACTCTATAACTGTTTATCTACTCGATCATTTTCTGTATGCTAAAAATGGCATAACACTCTACTTCACTTAACCCCTTCTTCCACCCTCATGCATCAAACATGATATTCCGAAAGCCGCCATGACACATTCTTTTCATTCCATCGTAAGTCACCACACCACATAACAAACTTACTCTCAAATTAAACACTCTTAACTCATTCTCAAACCAAAACATAATCTCAAATAAACATTCACTCTCTTAACCAACCCTCTTTCAGTGCAGCGTAGCACTCACTCATTGCTACTTCAACTCTTTTCTCGTCAAGAAACCCACACCTTTCGTCCTCTGGAAGAGGACAGCGACTAACCCACAAACTCTCTAACACATAGAAAAAAAATTAACACACTTGGAAAATACTCAGACATGTAAACTTAGACGCTCACAAATACTTAGCCACTGGACACTCAGACACGTAAATGCTTGGAGAAGGAGACACTTGGGTGATGTTAAGAAAACGTCATCTTCCTCATTTCACTCCCTCTCTCTTACAAAGGAGACACTTGGGTGGTGTTTAGAAAACGTCATCCTCATTTAATTCTCTCTCAAAAAACACAGGAGACACTTGGGTGATGTTAAGAAAACGTCATCCCCCTCCTCATTTGATACTTGAAGATCACTTGGACGACACTTTGAACTTGAAAAGACTTGACAGACACTAAAATTATATATCTCACTTTTTCTTGACGAGCCTAAATAACTTTACCCCTCCTAATATACCAATAAAAATTGAAAATTTTAAACCTCATTCTCGCCCGCAACAGAGCCGAGCCCCCTTCAGACAAACGTCTTTCATCATAAAACTTTACAAAGACAATCTCAAAGGAGTCAGTTAAAGACTCTCTCTCATCTACTTTTACATTCGTGGTCACTACCTTGCACTATTACTATCATGCTAACTCTTACTTACAAATGGACTCTTACGTGCATGCACATACAATTGCACTCTTACTCTCACTTATACTCGTACTCGCATTTGCATTAGCACTCACATTTAAACTTGCACTCGTACTCACCTGTCGCACTCACTCATAATTCACTTCACACTCTTACTTGGTCTAGTCTCATGGGTACTCTCTCTCACACTCGCACATGCATCCGAATAAATTGTACTCAATACATGCACTCGCACTTTTACTTACACTCTCACTTGAATTCACAACCTCACTCTAAATCTACTCGCATTCGTAGTAGTACGCACTCCCACTTGTAATCATAACCCCACTCGAGCTCGTAAAATATTAAACTTCAACTCACTCGTATGCTTACACTTAGAAACTTACTGGTACCCTCTCTTGCACTCTAACAGGCATTGCAATCTCAATTGTACTCGTGCTTACTCACAATATTCAAAGGGCCGAGGTTCCTGAGCCGTTACTCTTTAAACAAACTGGTACCACACTTGTCGAACTACAGTTGACCTAAGCCTCTCTCTTTTTTTCATTCTCTTAGAACTCTATATTAATAAACATAATTTCTCATTAAATTAGTTTAAATATTAAAATCAGTTGTATGGGATTCTCCGATGAGCCTTGCCCAGCCTGTAGCTTTTTAGATCGAGTATATATGATTTCATTAAGGAAGCCATACTGCCCCCTACTCAAAATAATTCTTCTATCTTTACCTCATTCCTAAAACTCATAAATAAAAATCCCATAAAAAAGAAATCAACTTCTAAACATCTTTCTCGCACGCGACAGAACCGGCTCCCCTCATTTCAGACAAATGTCTCTCACAAAAGAACTGAAATACGTTATATACAAACAACCTCATTGGTCGGACAAAGATTCTCTCATACTCTTGCATTTATAGCTACACTGGCTTATATTCTTACTGTCATACTCAAACATTATTTACTTTCACAATATAAATTATTCCTCCGCGTAGAAAGGGAGTAGCAAAAGCTACACTAGAGTTTTCACGTTTTCCGAAGAAAAACGTTCCCTTTCTTTCCTAGCACTATTCATTTTGTTAACTCAACAAACAGGAAAAATGCCCACATGAGCTATCCATGCTTTCTCATGGAGTTTTACACCCCTACAAAACTTGGTCCCCCTTTCTGTTTATTTGTCCGATGTTCCTGGGCCGTTACTTCTAAAACAAAGTGGTACCACAATGGAATTAACCTAGAGCCGAAGCTTGGCGTGACGTAAGTCGCTAGGCCCCCAATCCGACGGGGTAAGCCTCTGCCGGTGGCGGATTGCGCTGATATATAAATCAAGTTTGCCCGGAAAAACTGCCACTTGCCTCCTTTCTCTTCTCTCACTCTCATAAAACAAAACTCATCTCTTACTCATTAACACCTCAAAAACTTCGAACATTCTCTCTCTCACTCACTCACACACACCCACAATCCTACAAAAATACAATTTATGGCTTTATAGCGATGCCAGTAAACCGCCCTATGGCTGCAATATCTATTTTTTATCCTTTCATCAAAATCAAATTAGTTGCAATCTCATCCAGGCAAAGTCTATAATCGCGCCTATTAAAATTATCGTTACAGTTCCTAAACTCGAGCTTTGTACCTGAATCTATTGGCAAAGCTCACCGCAAAAATTATAAATATATTCGAAACTAAGGAATCAATTCTTGTTTCTAATCTTTCTACTACCGTCGTATCCACATCTATCGAATCATGGTATACGACGTATATAAAATTCCTAATTTCTCCCAAGTTACAGAGTACCGTAGCCTACGTACTTAGATACAAAAGTACGGAATTTTTATATACAAAAATACTATGGAAACTTTTTCCACCTTGGGGCGGAATTTGGGAAGCCGCAATTAAAAGCGCAAAATATAATCTTACCTTAATTATAGGAAACACTGTCTACACTTTTGAACAACTCTATACAATTCTGTGTCAAATTGAAACCATTCTAAACTCTCAACCTTTATACCCTAGTTCGAACGACCCTCCTGGACTTGCAGCCACTGACCTTTGGCCATTTCTTAATCGAAACATCTTTTACGTCATTTCCTGAAAAATATATTTCCAATTCATCCACGAATTGACTTTTGTTTTGGCAGAAATGTACCCATAATTGACAAAACTTTTGGAAACAATGGTACAAAGCAGACCAAAATGGTTAACTCCCCAGACTAATTTAAAACGGTTTTAAAGATTAAAACTAACTTTTCCGCATCTGTGGCCCTGAACAATATTATATCATAAAATTGGTACTTGTATCTATACACGTCGGGGGATGTATCGTGCTAACAAACCGAAATTTCTCCAAAAATAACCATAAATGTAGTATATCTGGATTTATAGGACCCGCTGTACTCGCTCTAGTCAGCTGAAAATCAATAGGGTACATCTATGAGACACCTTGAACAATATTTAATCATAAAATTGATCAATCGTATACTCTCTGGAGGCTGTATCGTGCTAACAAACTGAAAATTATCCTAAAATGACAAAAATTTGGTACCTCGAGTATCATAGCACCCGTTGTACTGGCTTTAGTGAGCTGAATATTAATAGGGTTTATCTTTGAGACGCTCTGAATAATATCCAATCATAAAATTGGTCACTTGTATATACTCCGGAGGCTGTATCGTGCTAACAAACTGAAACTTCTCCAAAAATGACAAAAATATCGTACTCAAAGTACTGTAGCACCTGTTGTATTGGCTCTGGTGAGCTGAAAATCAATAGGGTTCATCTGTAAGATGTCCTGAATAATATTCTATCATAAAATTGGTAACTTGTTGAACTCCGGAGGCTCTATCGTGCTAACAAACTGAAATTTCTCAAAAAATTACAAAATATCGTACTTCAAGTACCATAGCACCCGTTGTACTGGCTCTGGTGAGCTGAAAATCAATAGGGTTCATCTGTGACACGTCCATAACAATATTAAAAAATTGGTGACTTATTGCACTCCGGAGGCTGTATCGTCAGTGGCGTAACTGGGGCCCGTGGAAAATTCTTTTGATGGGGCCCTATCAGTAAAAATCGTCACGTTGTACTTAGTTTAATTTTAATAAACTTCGAGATTTTAAGCGTACTCAATTACACGTTGTATATGTCCCACTAATGGCCTAGTCCATAGAACATAATATCTCAATGCATTAATTATCTATTCGCTAGCTTTTCTGTGAAGGAACAACATCGTGAGGAAACCTGCATACATTTACATTGAAATAAAAATAACAATTTAATTTCAATAAGATATTTATTAAGAAACATATTTATTAAGAAAAATCTTTTTTTCGAGCTTTCTGCTCCGCAAAAGTGTCTATAACATCATCAAAGTTTAAAGATCTGGCCATAGAATTTTCAATAGACAGAATAGCCAAGTTACATAACCTGTCTTGTCCCATAGAGTTTCTTAAATAGGTTTTTATCAATTTTAGTATTGAAAATGATCGTTCAGCACTCGCTGTAGTCACAGGAATTGTAAGAAATAACATAATTGCAGTGCATACTTCAGTAAAGCGGCAGGACAAAATGATTTAAGGTCTCTAATACACGAAGATTTTTCTATTTCGTCTCTAAAAGTGGATCGAAAACTGAGAATTTCTCTGGCAAATTATTCAGATATATCTTTTTTATATACCTCAACAAATTCTAGAGCTTTTTTTAATAGATCAGTGTCATTTAAAACTTTCAAAGTGGAAGGCTGCAAAACACTGAAATTTGAAACAATTTCATTCATTGGAAGGAAACGCGATTTCAGTTGGTTTATAATGATGTCCAATACTCGATAAAATGTGTTCAGTTTAAACAAACTTTCCGGATCTTGGAGACGCTCATCTTCGCAAAGCTCATCAAAATGGCGTTTTACCTTCCTCTGACGAGTTTTAGAAAATTCAGGGGCGATGACCATTTTTCTGATACACTATTTGCTTCCATTTTTAAACTTTCAAATTCATTTCGATACCTTTCCAATTCTTCTAGACAAATTTTCAAACGTTTTAAGGCATTTGAAAGATCGGTGACTTTAGACTGAAGCGCTTTAAAAGCTGCATCGATAGTAAGTAGGATCTTGCAATGGAAAGCCAATAACATTATAAAATTGTAGTTTTCGATCTTCTTTTTGAGTGAAACAGCTTCATTTGTTTCATCTGATTTGCGATTTAACAGAATTGTTGTCGTTAGCGCTTTTTGGACTTCAACAAACCGAACTTTTAAAGCAAAAACGGCATCATAACGTCCTGCCCATCTAGTAGGGTTTAATGTTATTGAAGTTGAAGACTCACTTTCTTTGTTAGATATAAAACATGATAAAATATTCCATCTATGCCCAAAAAAATTATAAATTTGTTGAACTGTTTCAAAAAAATTTTGCATATCAATAACCTCTCTCACTGCATCATTGAGTACTAGATTTAAATTATGAGCAGCACAGTGAACATATACGGCATTTGGCTCGACATCTTTTACGAGTTTTTGAACTCCACCATAAGTCCCTTTCATTGTGTTAGCACCATCATTTCCTTGTCCTTGACACTTATTTAGAAGAATATTTTTGTCACATGGATTTAATAATTTGCTTGGACATTGCTAAGGCAGTTTAATCCTTAACTTCATGAAATGCTAAAAATGTTTCTTTAATGACAAGTGCCTTTATTTGGGATCCCATTATCATCTTTTTCGATCATACAATAACGGTAAAGTTCACAAATTTGAAATTTACATTAGAAATTGAAGAAAATAGCTCAATCAATTTTCTTGATTTAAAAATTCAAAGAGTTAATAATGTACTTGATTATTCAATTTACCGAAAACCAACACAGACTGATGTGACAATTCCATTCAATTCTAACCACCCTGTGTCACACAGACTAGCAGCATATAATTCAATGATACATAGAGCTTTTTCAGTTCCTATGAACAAATGTAATTTTGATAGAGAGATTAATACAATTAGACAAATAGCAACATCTAACGGTTATCCATTAGATATGATAAATAAGCTAATTAGTAAAAAAGAGGAAAAAGTGGCATTACAACTAATATATCCTAAACAAGCTGATGAAATTAAAACTTATAAAACCATCACATATGCAGGAAATATTTCTAATAATAATTCAAAGATAATATCTTCAGCAACGAATACAACAATTTCTTTTAAAACAGAAAGTAACGTTAGTACAAAATTGTTAAATGTAAAAACAAAAATACCACTATTATGAAGTCAGGTGTATATAAACTGAAATGTCCAGAATGTAATGCTGTCTATTTGGGTCAGACCCTTAGGAATTTTGAAATACGATACAGTGAGCACTTACGAGCATACAGATTAAAACAACCAGATAAATCCCACTACGCAAAACATCTACTTGACACCAATCATTCATTGACACCTAACACAGAACTAGAAGTACTGCATATTTGTGAAAAGAAACAAGAACTGGATTTCCTTGAAGAACTGGAAATTAGAAGACATTTAAGAAACCCACAATATGAAGTTGTCAATGAACAGTTAAATCTAGGGAATTCTCCACTAATAAACTGTCTCTTAAGTGATAATTGTAAAGATCAGCAGATATAGTTTTCCTGGTTTTCTATATCATTGCACAGTTATACTGATCTTAATTGGAAAAATGATATCCAGGATATCACCATAGGGCTAATAATATCTAAGCTTCAATATTTGTAATATCACATCTTCTTCTTTTTTCTATAAACATATATTAAGCCAATCACAAGTTAGGTTACTTCTTGGTCTAGCCAAAAATAACTACTAAACATCAGGTAGGCATAAAATGAAATGTAACTTCTGTCATTCTGACGATGATATTGATTTATCGAAACAATTGTCAATTTTTTAGAATTTTCAATAACTTGTATTATATTGTGGAATCAACTAGAGACCTTGAGTTTCATTTAAAAACACTAATATTCACAAATTTGATCAATTTTTGAAATATCTTGAGTTGTATCGAATACGATAGAGTAGAATGGTGCAGTATTTATTTCATTTATGAGTGCATTTTCTACTTTTAGAACCAGGACAGAAATTAGCTCATTTTGTATTTTTGGACTTAAGTATTTTATCTGGCCCTTTGATTTACTTAACAATTTTCGTAAAATCGGATCGTATTTTCCTAATAACTCAACAATACTCAAAAAGTTTCCTTTGGAGCTTGGATCACTGCTATCTGCATTTTCTCTGTGGCCACGAAAGGCTAAATTACATGTTGAAAGTGTCAGAGTAACATCAAGGAGCCTAGAAAGTACTTGGCGCCAAAAAGATTTTTCTTTTTTGATTATAGACACTTGCTCTTCATCGAGTGTTCTATGTAGCCGCCACTGTTGATACGTAAGACAGGAATCCAGATGAATTTTTGGTATCTCGTGTCTTTGTATGGCATCTACAATACGTTTCCAGTCGTCATAGACCTCAATCCAAACATTTTGTATTTTTTTAGATGCCCGATTTGCGAATTTTCAACACAGTTGACAATACGCCTTCTGAAGTATTAAAGAGTACGTTCATGTTTCACGCCAGACTTGGAAACAATATAGTAATGTTTTTCTAGAAAAGATCTATTGTCACTATCTTTTAAGAAAGGGCCTTTAGGTTTACAATGTCCGTTTTCAATCACGAACCTTTTCACTTGATCAGTTAGCTCTTTAAAATTACCCTTATCAGTCACATATGGCGAAGACACAATATTGTTCATGCTAAAATATAATTCTCTTTGATTTTTGCTAGTACCCTGTTGTGGTTGTTCTGCGTCTGGATAGTCAATGGTGTTGGGTGCTGCATCTGATAATTCTGGTATACTTTTAGTAAGGTCCAATTCTTCACTTTTGGAGCACTGTTCACTCGACTTTTCATTTTTCGCTCCAACTTAAATATTTTCTGGAACTATACATTTTACTATCTAACTTTCACAATCAGTTTTACTTTGCCACCATTTTTATATTCAATAAAAGAACAAATACGAAAAATCAAAGATACAAATCACCAATTGTCAAAAATAATCACACAAAGTCAGTACAGCCCTCATAAAACAATATCAAATCCGGAATTCCCCTAACATAGTGTTGCTAGCTCGCCCCAGCAGCATGGCCACGAAAAAAGTGAAAACAAAATGGGGAAATCCCCGATCGTCAATGCTCACCCGCGCTGCCAACGTACCGCGACAAAATATGGAGAAACCAATGGATGCGTTCTAAAATGAATAGAGATGTGCAATTACCGGTATTTTGATTGACAGTTTTTTGACGGTCATAAGTACGTAAAATTACTCGGCACGGGTAACGTGTACATCTCTAAAAATGAATCTTTTTGCTTAGGTTGGTTGAAATGTTTAACGATTAACTTGAAATTGTATTATGGTCTTTAGTTATCTCACTTTGGATTTTAAGCAGAACTTATAAAAATATACTTTTCAAATAAAATAAAACACTCAGTTACAATGTAAAAAATTATTTTTGAACTCGCGCCCTCTTGGGTCGGGGGCCCGTGGCATTTTGCCAGCCCTGCCACCCTATTGTTACGCCACTGTGTATCGTGCTAACAAGACATGTAAGAAAAAGTGGCCGACGACGACACACACAGGATTTTTTTCTCAAAACCGTTTTTTCGTGTTGTTGTTGATGGAAAACGTAAAAATAACTAATACCAATAACTTTTTTTGGGGTAAACCAATACTTTTCTCGCATATTAGATAGGTTGGGCGGAAAAGTAATAAACAACATTCTGTTCGTTAAAGACATGCAACTACAACAGTCTCCCATCGTAGGGAGGAGGATGTTGGAAATACCCAATATAAAAAGTTGTCCGGGACGCCAATGGCGGAAAAGGTTGACAAAAGTTCGTTATAGGAAGGCGAAAACGACTGACGGCAAAAGTTTATTTTACGCTAAGTTGTTTGAGAATGTAAATTCTTTTTATTTTATTACCATAGTTATATTTAAGAAAAATGCATTGTTATATTTGGAGCTGGAGTAATCGAACCTGGCACCAGATACTCATTATCGTTATGCTCTTATGCGAGCGTCTTTCAGGCAGAAAGGAGTGATGATCTAACCTCCTTGAAGCCATCCCAAATACCAGAGTGCATTAGAACCCTGGAACTGGAGTGCTGCCAACTGTATTGGAAGCTGTCTTAGTACGGGCACTTAAATTTTAATATTACATTGGAGAAAAATATAGTACAATTAATAAGAAACCAGAAATATACTTAATTCCTCTATTATTTATTAAAAATTAACAAAAAACTCTAAATTCACAAAAAAATTAATAGTACCTATTCCATAAAAAAATTACAGTAAAACGTAATAATAATTTTAAGGAGTATCTATATCAGCCGAAATTAAACTCAAACCCAACATCTTCGTCAGATATATTAGAATCTTGGGATTTATTTCTCTCACCGTGTCCGTACATCAACTGATTACAGCCTATACATTTTTGTTTTGATGGATCAAAAGTTATACATGGACCGTTAACAGTCCTAGTAATTAATTTATTCCTTTGGTTTTTATCAAATTGATTTTGCTAAATATTCTTTCACACTGTGTATTAGAATGTGGTATACTCAATAAATTTAAGACAAATAATATGGAAATCCTTCTTACTAATATCATTGTATAAGGATAGGCCTATCCTTATACAATGCTAATATATTATGATTTAAGGATCAATTTCGCTATTAACTATTAGATGGCGCTGGAAGGGTTTTCCAGATTATTCAAACCTGTTGTTAAAATCGTCAGTAGAGTGATCAGAATATTCCAAAAACCTTTGGTATATTGTTAATATATTCCATAAATTGTTGTTAATATGAAATTAAAGTACAAAGTGCGTACCATATTTACTTTGAAATTTTATAGTACATTAATTTGTATTTATCGGACAAATATTATAATTATAGTACGGCTGGTAACGCTGATACTGGAAAGGAGCTGTAATAGTAGTGGGAACAGCTCTGATAGGGGGGCACAATAAACTATCAGTTCACTAGGTAGCTTTCACTCTTTATGACCAGTCTTTAAAAATCGTGTCTCTTACCATGTTTAATTAACTGAAAATGGCTTTGGAGTAAATACAAGGAATGGAAGAGAAAGATATGGGTAAAAAAACACTAAATTGAATCTAAAATCTTCTACGAGATTTTATTTCTTTTTGAATTTGCTTACACATAACTAATCACATATTTACAAATATTCACATTAAGATGTCCTAATCCAGAGAACCCAGAACATTAATAGACCCGTAATATAGAAATGCGTTTATAAAGCATATTTAAGAAATGACTATTTATCCTACAATAAATACATGTCTAGTAGAGCTGTTTATGTTTATTAATACAAACAAATATGTAAAAAAGCACTATAAGTATTGCATCTAGACATAAAACATAGTTATTTATAATCATAATATAGTGTCTTTTAAATTTAAATTAATTCAGAATTATGTCCGCATTATTATCAATGAACGTTCTATATTTTTTCTGTTCACATTCATTTTAATTGTTTTCCCTGATTTGATTGTGTTTATTGTGTAGGTACGTTTGAACAGCGATAATGGTAGAAATAATGTATGTTTTTAAAATGATGGATTGAATAAATAAAGCTGCCAGACATGCTTACCTTTATAATCTTGCTTAACAATATATTATGTATACCAATTAATTAAGGTTTTACTCAAAAACAAAGAATAAGACACTGTCTTCTTAATGTAAAGAATATTCACTAAGGTTTGTATATATTACTACAAGCGAGTTTATAGATTTAAATGTAGCTGTCGTCAAATGAATTAAAAGAAACAAACGTTGAATAAAACGAAGCAAGTCACTAAAACTAGACTTTATAGCTTTGAGCGACTTCGTGGGTGGATACTAATGTCCTGTTTAAAATTAAATAAATCTTAGTTTAATTTCTATGTATTATAAATGAAAAATGCATATTTGGAATCTAGAACTTATCAGTAGAAGGGGAAAATGAAAAAGATTTATGCGCAGTCGAAAACTAACAGCGTTTGGAGTGAAACTTTTTGTGTTAAGCAAAAACTGTAAATGAGTGCAGCGGAGACAGTCGTCATATATTGTTGAAATCCCATGTCATAAATTTTGCTCTCCCTAACAGATCAAACGTTTTATTCCGCTTATTTGGTTTTGGTGACAGGTAAGTTTTTTATTAGGCCTAGTATTATCGATGAAAAAAATATTTAAATGATGTACTATTGTAACCATATAATTTTTTCAACGGCTCTTGATATTCGTTTCTTCATTTTTAGGTAAATATGAAATGATAATAAGTTTGTTGAAGTTAGGTGTAGGTATAAAAAACTAATCTTGATGTTGGGCCACCTTGGATATTTGTTTTGGTCTACTGTAAGACATGTCTCAAGGTGGCTCAAGATTAATAGAAAATATTGTTGCAGATGTATTGCGGAAGAAAAACTCCTGAAAAAAAGTTACCAATCGCTTCTTGTTCATGTAAGTCTCCAGAAGAATTATTTAGCATCCCAAAAGCTCAACTACGAAAGAAAATTCCAACAAGAAAGGAAAATCATGACAGATACCCCAGAAAAAATGTTGATAGAAGAGCAATACAACAAGAAGGAAAGGAAAGAATCGGTGAATCTATCGAAAACCACCATAAGGAAAAACTTCCATTTCTGTTAACAAAAGCCCACTTCATCTTCATCCGAAAATGACGTGAATTCATTTGTATCAGACTCCTCCTATGCAGAGTTATTTACCGAATTACAAATGGATTTAAGATATCAAGAAAGTCCAGAACTTGGCTCATTTGTCTTAATAGAATTTCACAATAAAAAATAAATTTTTTCGTTGCTAAAATTTTGGATAAAAAAATGATGAGTCGAAAGTAAGCTATTTACGTCACAGCAAGAAGATGAAAAACTCATTTGTCTTTACTGCTGTTGAGGACATTGCTTTCATTAATAAATCTTATATCAGGTGTCTTTGCCGTCGAAAATTAAATCTTCTAGAACAAAAAGGCAATAGTCTTATGTTTCATTTGGCATTAAATCTGACAGCATTCATTTTTGCCGAGATTTTTTAAAAAGATTTACTTGAGTCTACATTTTAAGATTCACATATTTTGTGCTTGGGAATAAAAGTTTTTTTATACTTTAACATATTTATAAATTTCATATGTTTTGTGATTCAAGATAAAAGTATTTTGTGTAGTAAACATATTTTATTTATTATATTATTTCAAGGTGGTCAACGCTATGGGCCACCCCCTTAGACTAGGAAAGAGAGGGGACGCGTAACTCTCTATGCAAGCTGTGTTGTCAGTTTGAAAGCCTATTTTAAAACCGACGCCATTTTTTGGTGGTCAGCGCTATAGTGAACACCAGATAGTTTTTTACGATTATTGAGCGATTAAAGTGATTTTAAAGTGAACTTTTGATTTTGTTAAGATGGTTGTGCTTACCAGTGTAAGAGTTCTAGCAGAAAGAAAGAACCTGAAATTTCGTTTCATAGGTAAGTTATCTCTAACTTATTTTTTTGGTAGCTACTTTTTTCTTTATATCTTAAAAAATAAGCTTTTAATCATAAATTAGTGAATTAAAACGTATATCATAATAAATTCAATTATGTTAGTAGAAAAGACATTACGAAACTTTTTCATTGAAAACGAATTTATTGTTCAGTTTCTCGGAATTCCTAACCCCAAAAGATCATAATTGCGATTATTAATGCCTACAATTTTGATATGTTAAATAAATCAATATAGTTTTATTTTTAAATTTCCCATGTATAAAAATTAATTTATAAAATCAAAATTTTAGTCCTTTAGAATAATCATATGGGACGACAATTAAGTTTATGACTCGGTGGGTATTGGTATCACAATAGTTGACAGCGTAACGAGTCCCCTCTCTTTCCTAGTCTAAGACCAAACAAAGTTAAGAGTTTAAAAAAATGCCCCAAAAATTGTTTGCCTTTCATTTTTGCATTTTTAAACATAATATGTAAAAGGCAATACCCCGTAATAAAATCATGATAAATTTGAAATATTTCTAACGCAACATTGACACTTTAACCTCAAAAAATTAAGAAATGTCTCCCTACAATGAAAATTCTTAAACTTCAACAAAATATAAAGACAATCTTTAAAAAAATTAAAACAAAAAAATCATTTTCAAAAGAAAAAACTTTTTCGGGCAGACTATAAAAAAACTATGTACAATAAAAGACAAACAAAAGTAAATATTCTTCTTAAGAAATTATTTTATTAAATGTTCGAACAAACCAACGTTTTGGGCCAGACTTTAATTTAAACCGTTGCTTCAAGTAAATGCATGAATATTTAAGAAAAAAAATCAGATATATTTCTTTACAGTATTACCGATATTGTTTAATACATTATAGATAAAAAAATTGACTGCCGAAACCCGGAATTGACCCAGGGACATTTAGATCTTTAGTCTAGCGCTGTCCCAACTGAGCTAGTATACCCTTGTTAATGAAATCGGGTCGAGAGGGGTAACAGGAGGGAAGAACATTATTGCGTCTCTCTTACTCAGCTTAAGTGAATAATAATTAGAAAAGGACAATGAGTTTAACAGATTTGTTAGCTTAACGAGTTTACCCTCATACCAAAACTCTTGTAGTTTCCCACTTCAATAATATCAAGAATAAATGTCTGAATTACTTGTAACGAATCATCATGGTGTAAGTCTGATCTACCAGTAATTTAAAGTAAATAATGTGTTTATTTCATATTTGACAGAAATGTTCAGTGCTTGGATATGCCTGGATAAGCTCCTTAATAAAAATGTCGAATAGAGAAACTAGAAAATCGTGAACTGTGCCAAAGTGTTGTAATACTATTTCTAATGTTTTTTTATTGTTCCTTTCGAACATAGAAGTCGAAAGAAATGGAAGCAACCCACAACTGTAAGGGTACACGTAATAAAGTAGGTCCGAGGTTAACGTTTTTTAAAAATTTTATTGTGATTGTTTGCTAGATTATCTTTAGTTTTAGGAACTTAAATAATGGAAGTTTTACCTATTATACGAGGATGTTTTGATATCCAGTTAGCCTAGACCAGTTCCATGCATAAACAAAATATTGCGTTACCATAGCAACGAACAATAACTTATTAGAGGTGTCAGTGTAAAGTTTGACGTCAAAAAAGTAAACCAGAGTTACGCAATAAATTAAACGAAAAAAGATGTCCACCGAAATTGTGAAAATCGAAAAATTGGAGTATCGAGTCATCATCAAGTACCTGTATTTAAAAGGGTTAAGAGGTAAGCAGATTTACGAAGATATGCTTAATACCCTTGGTGATCAATGTCCTTCGTATGCGACCGTGAAAAATTGGACTGCAAGCTTCAAAAGAAGTAAATTTTCCATTGAAGATGATGACCGATCTGGACGGCCAGTTTCTGTGTCAGTGCCCGAAAATATCGATGCAGTTCATGACACGATTTTATCATACCGTCGAATTGGGCTAAAACGGCCGTCGAATTGGGTTAAAACAGATATCTGAAGCACTGAATATTTCATACGAACGCGTTCATCATATAGTTCACGTCATGAGAAAAATTGCTGCAAAATGGATCCCCAAATGTTTGAATGTTGACCAAAAGCGTGCAAGGGTAGAAGCATCGCGTTCGATCTGTGCTCGATTTGAAGACGATGTAGACTTTTTAAACCGAATTGTTACTATGGATAAGACTTGGGTACATTTCTACGATCCAGACACAAAGCAACAATCGATGGAATGGCGACACTCTGGTTCTCCAAGACCTAAGAAGTTTCGTGTCCAAAAATCTGCTGGAAAAGTTCTTGCTTCAGTTTTTTGGTATTGCCATGGAGTAATCATGATTGATTTTTTGGATAAGGGTAGAACTATAACTGGAGATTACTATTCGACATTACTGACCACTCTACGGGAAAAAATTAAAGATAAAAGACTCGGAAAGCTATCCAAAGGTGTTTTGTTTTTGCAGGACAACGCCCCTGCACTCTCCCCTCCTCTACCTGTTTTTTGACAACTATTTACTAGAATTGTGTTCCAGGTGTAGTCGATGTATTATAGATAACTTCATTTTGAGAAACCGTTCTCAAGTTGTAATAGTGTGGGAATCTTTAAATGTTACATATCAATGAAATGAAATCACCTCATACAAATTTATAAACTTAGTTAATCAACAGGGTATTACTACACATGCACATATTTTCATACAATTAAATATTAATATAACGGAAATTAGTCAAAGATTCGAACTACGCAATAAAAAATTGTACAAATACAAACATATTTTTATAATACAAGTGCCAAAACCCTATAACTTGTGATAAAGTACATTCCTTGTGTATGCTATGAACTGTAGACGCTACTACACAGCTGAACGAATTGATATATATATATATATATATATATATATATATATATATATATATATATATATTAATACACATCCTCTATTTGAAATTTAAAGAATAAGTAAAACATAAGGAAATTTATTTAATTTTAGTTGTCATACTCTCGATACAAACTGTACTCTACGTAATAAATTCCTAAATTTTGAAAGATTCAGTAGAAATATCAAACATGACATTTCATAATTTTGATGACATTTGAGTAGAATATATCTAATGATAGATAGAACATAATAGGATTTGGAGAAAATATTTGAAATTGTAAAATATAGAGGTCTCTGCTAGCAAGATTACACATGTAATAAAAGAATTTCAAAATCTCACTTGGTTATTGAAAATTATAGATTAGTAATTTTTTTCAAAAACAAGAAAAATCGGTAACCAACAGAAAGGAGAATTATTTATTTTGTAAAAATTTAGTCAGTAGCTTTTTATCCTTTGAAGAGACAACATCAGAATAAGAGTTGTCTCGAATTTTTTTGGTAGATTGCATAAATTGCATATCATACAATCAGATAAATAACCCATATAATAAATTCAGTGCGTACATAATTCGGATAAGAATTGTATCGTAAAAGTGTATGTGGTTCCAGTTTTTCTAAATCGTATATATTTAGAAAGTTGCAGTATTCTAAATACGTTAGAATAAGTACGAGATTTCCTGATCCATTGGGTGAGTCCTCTCCAGTTTTAAATTTATTTCTCGAGAAATATCAGGCCTAAATTCAATACAGTTAAAAGATGCATCTATATAAAAAATTTGAAATATACCAAATCTATTGATACATATCATTTACAACATCAAGTGAATAGACCATTTTGAGCAGAAGTTTCGGTATTTGACATTGATACACGTCAAGTGTAAATTATTATTTGAACATTTGATAATAATTCATTAGGTTAAATTTTAGCATAGTTGTATTCTAATTTTAATTTTTTTGTAGAGGTTACGACTGTTGTTCTTTTATCATAATTTTTGGGAATAACAATTTTGTTAATTTTGCGTATCTGATAGTATAATATATAATTTTGATTCTAACTACCTGTAGTATTCATTCAGTATCCAATCTCATTGAACTTATCATTTTACATTCATAAAATTTTCAATTTAATCAGTGACATTTGGTTGAAATTTTTGTGACAGTAAATTAGTAAATGTCATAAAATAATTAAAGGGCCTTTTATTATATTGAATTAACAGTTATTTGAGAGTTTGATAATAGTGAAACATTTAATTTGGAAATATCTTAAAAAAACAAATAAATTTGAAGAATTAATTTTGAACAATTTTGATCTCACCCTGAGATAGGAGTAATAAGTTGATTGTACATAAATTCATCTTTATATTGATATTTATTGGCGCCGGGCATGTTTAATTTGACAATTACTGTCAAATTTGAAATTCAATACGTACTTAAGTGGTATGCACAATAATTGTCGCTGCGACAAGATAGTATAGTTTATTTCCATATCGTAGGTTAATTATATCTAAAGAATTGAAATATTACAAATTGTCTCCAAACGTGGGCAATTATATTCAAAGGTTTAAAAAAATAACAATATATATATATATATATATATATATATATATATATATATATATATATAAAGCAAATATATTACCATTTGCAGTTTTATCTTCTATTTTTTATTTTACAAGCTTTGGACGCCAAAAAATTTGGTATATAAGGCTGACAAGTCGGCATATTTTTAATTTACCTTTGGTTGGTGAAGACGATAAACGCATGATAGTAAAAAATGTTAGGTGTTGGTATTGTAATGTTAGTTCAGTATCGAATATCACAAACGGTTCTAGAATTTTCAACATAGATGAACCAGATGATACACACAATAGTAACATGAATGTTGATAAGTGAAAAAGTCTCATTAATACACTACTAAAAAAGTTATGCTACATGCAATAATATATTATCAAAATTATTTAGTCTTTATTTTTCTATCCAAGAGAATCCAAAAAACGCCCCTAATCCTTACTATATTTTGTTTGCATGTGTCGATTAAAATCTATGAAATTTACAATAGAAATGAGACAAAAAAAATGCATTTAACTATTTTCAAAAATGTCTTAAGGTCTATTTATAAACTTGCAGTTGCCGTCGCCGCTCCCGTTGCTGTTTGACGTTGCAGTTGCCGTTGTTAGTGTCAATTTATAAACCTGACGTTTGATGTTCACCGCCGTTGTGTTCAGAGTAGCTAATCTTTATCTTTATTACCTCTTTCTACTTCTACAATGATTTCTTTAGTCAATGTCATGAAGAACATTATTATCCTCCATATCGAAATTCATTCTTCACAAATCAATAAAAATAAATCTTAATCAACGTAAATCAGCTACCCAGATTTTAATAACATATTTAAGGTTATGTTAAAACTACTAAACTCGATTCTAGCCAAACGACCAGGCTTTTGATTGGTTATTATGCGAACGACACGAACAGCGAACTGCAAAACTTCGTTATGTCTGAACGTCAGGGAACGTCACGCTCAACGGCGAACGGTAACAGCAACGGAGAATATAAATGCGCAAATGTGAAAGTAGCTTTTTAACTTTCAACGGAAACGGCAACTGCGAGCGGAAACGGCAACTGCAAGTTTATAAATCGGCCTCTACTGGCATGTTACTACAGAAAATTGTTATTTGAGTATTTAGCTTATTTACCAGATTTAAAATAAACATCCAACAAATTTAATACAAATACGCGCATTAGTACTTAAAGGGATCATAATTCAAACTCAATTTTTTAATGAACTTGACGCCGGTAGGGAGCGTCCGGTTGGCATATTTTATTGTGGACTTTTTAGGCTAAATTTGAAGGTAAAATGGAAAAACATTGAATGAAAAATACGTCTAGATATTTCTGTGCCATCGTAAATTTCAAACATCAGAAAACGTACTAAAAATCATTTCGAATATAAAATCAGTTTTATCAGATATTCACTGTTGAGTGATAACAGTGGGTACTGTTCCTCAATGGCGCCGGGAAAACAGTATTAAAGCCTACACGTAACTCACGAGGCTAAATAATCTTAGTAGTTGATACTGATGACACAAACGTTCATTTTTCGTATAATAAATACACCAACGCAAAATAGATATGATTGTGTTTATGTGATGAGGTGTACCTGATTTTGTTCTTTCATACAATAGGAATGTAGCAAATATTTTGTTTTTCTAAAATAATTGGTTATCTTTATTTGGGTTTATGTTCAATCAACAATATTTGTATTTGACCAATTGTTCTACTGTGTTCGCCGATCCAACATTATGCTGTTGAATGACTTTTTTGATAATTATTATTAAAGATTAATCGAGGAATGTTGTGTGGGGTGCGAATTAAAATATTTAAGACGTTTTGCGACTAAAATGTACTTGTTTTTTATTAATGATGAACAATGTTTTAATAAACGTTTACGCATTTTATACCCTTATCATATATGCAACTTTAAATTATTGATAAAGTAAAAGTATTCAGCTTCCTTCCCAATGATAGATGCCAACGTTGATGCATCAAACCCAAAAATTACTATCGATTCTCTTTTGGTAATACTGAATTTGATGTATTGAGAATAAATTATTTACAGGTATTTTCCTTTATAACAGTTTTCAGTACAACCAATTTATTGAGATCTGTGAATTCTTTTCACTTGAAGGGGTTGCTCATTTCATTTAGAAAGTATGCAATCCTCTTGAAATGTTTAAGTACAGTTTTCAATTGCAGCTCATTAGGTAAGCTGTTATTTCATTGAGCTTGAATTTGAAATTGATGGTGTAGAAAAGCGCAAAAGTACCGTACTAAAAAATTACTACCTGCGAGTTTAGGGTCTGTATTTCGTAACAGCGATTCATATACTTAACGTTATACCGCTGTTGATAACCAAAACGTGAACAAAAAACAGAGCTTTAAACTGTAAATTATTTTCTAATTAATGATTTGTTTTCTCTTTTCAAACTCAATTCTGAGCAATTTTTTAAATGTATAGGCAAAACTGTATTATACAATTCCGGCCTTTATAGAGAAACTGGAAAATACAAGACAGTAGCTCCTGAAAAGTGTTAGTACAAGAGGAAATATAATAAATAATGATGATTAGTACACTTGAATGAAGCTATTAGTTATTTGACTGAACCACTTTTTACAGTAGAGTAGAGTACAGTAGAGTAGTAGTAGAGTAGAATGCGAGCAGCGTATAGTAGTGGAAATGTATTGGCAAAGACCTTTTCTACAGTTCAAATTATACAGCCAAATATTGGTTACAATTACCGAGCATTCAGTAGGCAGTAATGAGAGTTTTTGAAAATTTACTTTTGTGTTGTGTTGGGAAATTTTCTAGATCTCATGTCTCTTTAATTTTTTCAACATAACGATGATACAATTTTTTAAACACTCAACACAAATTTGTCGTTTACCAACGAACGAATTTTTTTTACAATGGACTTGCAGCGATGACGCCAACTTACAATTTATATCTTACAAATGAATTCAGATTGATTTATTGATATTTTTAGTATATATTTTTTATTTTGATCTTTAACTGTGCCAAATTTTTTAAGATTGTACCTCGCAAATTAAGGAATAATGTTCATATATCGATATCGGATTTAAATATATGAATAAAATTGATGACTGAAAACTGTTACTTTATCATGTGTACCTTGTGCTATGTATGTTCATAATATGCATGTGATTTACAATTTAAAACCTCCTGTTGCTACATAATATAAATTAATGTATAGAATTAGTAAACTTTATCACGGTATTAAACTACAAATTTACTTTATAAATAAAAGCACCAAATGATTCTGTCTAACTTTTGATCCGCCCCAAATAATTCGCTTAATTTCTATTTTGCACCATCGATTCTAATTCATATTTTTAAATAACGCATATTTACCCTAACTGAATGCCTATGATCTAGGAAAGAATAGAATATTACAATAAATTTGTACAAAAAATACTGTTTTATACATTTACATGTATTTACAAACGAAAACAAGTATTTACAATGTTCCAGAGAATTTGACAAATGCTTAATTTAAAAACAATTCTGCAAAACAAAAAGGTTTATACATTTTTCATTTTTATGACTAGTGATAGAGAGTAAAAAACTAAAAACATGACTGTAAACATTGGAAATTTTTATTCATTATGAAATCATTTAATTACAATCATTTTAGCAGTTTTTGAAAATATGTAAAAATTCTCCAAATTTATATAACAGGGTCCTTGATTTATTTTCAACTTCTCATTGATGGTTTAAAAGAAATATTTAATTAGATCGTGTATAATATATTATATCGTTGACTTCAAATATGATAATCATAATTTGAAGGACTCGAACATTGTTAATCAAGTTAAGGAATGTAAAAATTATAAAATCTATAAAAAATTAAAATTATTTAATACTTAATATACCACGAGATGCTGATTAGCTACTAGCAGGTTAACAAAATCTAATAAGCATCTCATGGTATGTTGAGAATTAAATAATTTCAATTAATAACTATTAGGATTTTCAAGGTTTTTACTTGTATTAATAATAATTTTAAAATTTTTATATTCCTTAAGCTGATTCACAATGTTTGAGTCTTTCAAATTATGTTCATAATGATGGAATTTAACCTCGACTTAGATTTTCCCTGATTATGGGAATAAGCATTTCCGAAGGCTTGGATTAATCTAAAAAGAGTTCTCATTTTTTCGTTGCTGCAAACTCCAATATTTTCAAGTTTTGTTTCAGTCTGTAAAGAATACCCTTCTTTATATATACAGTGAGCACATAAAGGATGGAACAAATTCGTCAAAAGCTTGATTTGGCCATTGGGAAAAAATCCCAAACACGTCGATTTTATTTTCAGCTGCGCATTTTTGAGTGTACTCATATTTTTGATGACGACATCACTATTCGAGTTATGACGTCCTTATAATGTTTTTATTGGGAATACCCTATTTTGATAGTACCATCAAAAAGAATTCATTTTTCTGTGTACGGACGTCATATTTTTTTATATTACTTATCTCTTAAATGTTAAGGAAATAAAAGATATTTCATTTATAACAATGTAATTTATAAAAAAAACAGGACTAAATAAACCTAAAAAGTATTAAATTAAATGCTTAAATAAATTGCTTGACAATATGCAAGGTTGAAACGCTTGCAAAATATTATTCAGTGTATCAGCGTTAATTGAATTAATTTCGGTCCTAATTCTCTCTTTTAGTTCATCAATGTTATTAGGTCTATCAATGTAAACTTTTAACTCACAAAAAAAAATCTAATGGGGATAGATCAGAAGATCTTGCTTACCACTCTAAAATTTTTGTCTGACAATCCATCTATGGGAAAAACATTATTTAGGTATTCACGTACATGTCGATCGTAATGCAATGGCACTCCATCTTGCTGGTACCATAGTGAATTGTTTTATTTCCCTAACATAGAGGTATGTAACATAAAAACTATGACATCCCTACACAGAAAAATGCGTTCTATTTGACGGTACTATGAAAATAGGGTATTTCTATTTAGAAAAAATGATAATGACGTCATTATTCGAACAGTGATGACATCATCAAAAATATGAGTACACCAAAAAATGCGCAACTGAAAAATAAAATCGACGTACCTGAGCTTTTTCCTCAATGGTAAATCAAGCTTTTAACGAATTTATTCCAAACCTTTTACGTGTCTCATGAGGTTTTGGCCAGTATATATCCCGAAAACTATTTGAAATACGATATTGAAATTTGGCAGTTATAAACCGTGGGTAGTATTACACATTTTAAGCAAGGAGCTACTTTGTTACAACGTCACATTTCGGGTCACGTATGTATTTCCACTGCTGTAAGTTTCTCTTGTACTAATTCGACGATGCCTATTTTTTGTGGTAGGTACTTAGAAACGATGGACAGAGTTTTATAAAGGTTTTTTTATTTGAAAAACAAAAAACAAGTCCTAGTAACAGCCATCTAGTTCTCAAACGCCGTCAGTGTTAGTGAACAGTTGTTCACTGTATTATTGTTGTTAAAAGTTTTGTGACTTATCATGCCTTTACGTCCCATTTACGACGAGTATGTCGATATGCTGATCATCTATGGAGAATGTGGAAAAAACAGCAGATGTGCCAGATATTTATAAACAAATCGTGTACCCGACCGAACCAACTCCAGGTAAAAATAATTTTGCTTATGTATAACAAAAGTAAAGGCATGGTTCTTTTCCATCCGGAAAACATCAAAATCCTCGACATAAGTCTATTGTAACAGAAGATAATGTTATTAACATTCTTGCTTATATCCAAGTCAATCCCTACAATTCAACTCGATGTCTGCAACAAGAATTAGGAATAAGTAAATCTACTATACAGAGGATGTTAAAGCAATACAAATATCATCCTTACAAAATACATTTAACACAAGGTCTAACTCCTGTAAATCCAGAAAAGAGACTCGCTTTTATTGCTTAAATGTCAATTAAAATCGTAGACGACCCTTTTTTAAATAAAATATTGTGGAGTGACGAAAACCGTTGTCACAATAACGGTATAGTTAATAGACATAATTGTTACTACTGGTCGGCTGAAAATCCCAGGTGGGTGTGAGAATAGTATATTCTTCAACGAGCGTATAATGATGGCTATTATTCACGAGGATGAAAATTATATATAATCATCCGAGTGAATAATAGCCATTATACGCTAGTAGAAAACTATACTTTCTCCACGACTATACAAAGAAAAAATCGCTCTTTGAATAAATAATTGAACAGATTCTAATGTTTTTCATTTTTACTCAGCCTTTTCTAATCATTAATTAAACATTTTCATTATAACAAAAACGGCTAAACAAAATGGATATTATATATAGATATATAATAAATAGGTGCTTATAGTTTAAATTTACCTTCTGACAAAATGAATCGTGGCATTAATGCTGTTAGTAACAGTTACTACTGATGGTGTCGACTCTTGATCAAAATTGACTGCATTTAAAGTATGAGTATTTGATGATGTTGAATATTATTAAAAGTTCTTGTATTCATTTTGTTTGTCATAGAATCATCCAGGTAGCCTTCTGCTACCGACGTGCTCTTCCAGCCACCGTGTCGCTTAAGAGCAGAAATATTTCCACATGCATTTATAATGCGATATATCAGCAATTTGACGTTTTAAATTGTGACTAGCGGTTGCTATGCGACGTGTGACTTTCTGTTTGCAAGGTTATTTGATTCTGACGATCTGCCCGTAGAAGGCCCGAGGATTCCGAAAATACGAAGGATGTGATTGGCCGGCAGGCCGTGGATTCCAGACTGAATTTATATCATTCTTCAGTTTAATATATATTATTACATAGTCGTGGAGAAACAGATTTCCAAACAATTTGGGGATAGATGTTTGGTGCGGTTTGTTTAATGGCCGCTTGATTGTGCCGTATTTTTATTCGGGACTTTCATAGGAGAAAGGTATTTAGATTTTCTCCAGAATATCCTTCCCATTTGCTTGAGGTCATTCCACTAAATGAGAGAGCGATTATGTGGTACCAACAGAATTATGCACCTCCTCAAATTGTTCAGCGAGTAATGTCACATGTGGATGATCTTTCCAAGACAGATGGATTGGGACAAATGGTATAATACTTTGGTCGGCTCGTTTACCAGATATAACCCCGTTAAATTTTTTCTTTTGGGATATTTGAAAGGATTAGTATATGTTACAGGTCCTACCGATGTAAATGATTTAAAAAACAGAATCATAGCACCTTGCCAATCCGTTACACCAGAAAGTATTCAAGCAGCATGCACAAAAAATTTACTTAGAAGATTTGAATGCTGCATTGATGAAAATGTGCATCAATTTGAGCATCAACTGTAGTAAAAGTGTTATTATATTCCAATTCTTTTTGTTTCTCAGCACTCTCTGTTTTTCAAATGAAAAACCTTTCGTTTGTCGTTTCTAAGTACCTACCACACGAAAAATGGGTATCGCCGAATTTGTATGAAAGAGACCTCTACAGCAGTGGAACAATATACAGGGTGACTCATTGACTTTTCTAAAAATGATAACACGTGACCTGAAATAAGACGTAACACAAAGTAGCTGCTTGCTTAACCCCTTCGGTCACCGCGTCGTCAATTGCGAGTATGGTGGTACCATCTAGTGCCGTGATCGTAAAGTTTTAAAACATAATTTATAGGTTTCTGGTGATATTGTGAAGGTCAATGTTTAGTGTTTCTTTGAAGTTGGTTCTACTTTCGCGCGGTTTTGTGTTTGATAACAATCTGTGCCGGATCGTGTTGACATAAGTGTCTGGTTTTGTGAGAAATGCACCAATTTTTTGTTTGTAACTCTATATGTGAAGTATTATTTTTCCAAATTTGGGTGTCGTCAAATGACGACAATGGGACTAAAAGGATATAGACAAACAAGATAACATAACCAAAAATAATTCAAAATGGTAAATAAATTTTCAAATATCTTTGCCGTTAATTATAAAAAATTAGCTCCAAGAGGTGCCTGACATATGAAGAGCTATTGAAGCTTGCTGAAAAGCTTTCTGACATTGAGGACCTAAGTGGTGACGAAGAAGTTGCTGAAATAGATGAAGTTTTGGAGCCCGAGCCAGTACCTGATGACGATGGTACTAGTGATGAATGTATGTATTTTTGAATTTGTAGTTAGTGCAGTATAATTAATTTTTTCATAAAATCTTAGATTCTGACGAAGAGGTGGAAACTACCGAAATATCTAGGGAACCTCAGTCTGGACAAAGCACCAACGCAGCTTCCACTAACAAAAAAGGACTTTATCACAAGACATGAGGTGACCCCTAAAGAAGATATTGCCTGTAGAACAGGAGTCACATTTATAACTCCAGCCTTCAGGTGGTTTGAAAGAAAAGTGGAAGATATTGTTGAGCTACAAAGTCCACTTTTTTTCACTAAATATGTTAGTGATCAGTTATTTGGGGAAATGGCTGAATATAGTAATCTATGAGATGAAAACTATGGTTGGTATTCACATTCTTATGGGAAATTTACATTACCCAAGGATTCGATGTTACTGGAGCACAAAGCATTCCATAAGAATTCCAATTATTGCTGACAATATGTCACTAAATCGGTTTTTCAAATTGAGGCGAAACCTTCATTTTGCTGCCAGAGAAGAAGGCTCAACTGATCGATTTTGGAAAATAAGGCAATTGTATAATCGAATAAGAGCTACATGCCTATCACTTTCCTTGGAGAAGGAGCTTTGTGTAGATGAAGAAATGGTTCCCTTCAAGGGACGTTTAAATGTTAAACAATATGTAAAAAATAAACCCAACCCTTAGTGTATTAAAATATTTACCGTTTATGGAAGAAGTGGCATTTTACTAGATTTCATTCTGTATCAAGGAGCTACAACAGAGCTTGATGAAATGGAGAAGGGTGTTTTTGGCTTAGCTGGAGCTGTAGTTTCAAAATTAAGCCAAATAATTGCTGATAAGGATGTACAGCTTTTTTTGACAATTATTTTGAAACTTTAATTTGTTACAACACCTCAGAAATAATAGTTATTTATGTAATAAGGATCATAAAGACGATCATTATGGTACAAGTCGTGAATGTTATCGGGCGAGGCGTAGCCGAAAAACTGCATTTTCGACATGTCACAATGACAACTATTTTTAAAGGAGTAAGTATTGTGTAGTTTCAAATATTAGTAGGTGAGTGAGCTGTGCTTTGCCATTTCCTTGACAACGTCATCAGGTTGTAACGGCAATATTCATTTATCGCTGTCAAACTCAATCATTATTGTCAGGTAGAATTTAATATAACTTAAAAAATGAGTGATTCTGAAGCTGATAGTTTACCTTCTGATTTGGAAGAAATGTCGAGAAATATCGTGGACTCCCTTTTGCTGGAAAAATCACGGAGTGTATATGAAATGGTGTTTAATCGGTACGAAGAATGGTGTTCTGCTAAAAAAATCAAGAATATCACAGTTTTATTACCGTTGAGTCATGATGTCGTCAATTGACGACGTATTGCCAACCCCTTAGGTGGGTAGATCACCCTGTATATATTATATCAAAAAATTGGAAAAAAAATAGCTTTACGCCAGTAAAATTTCAGATTTTTTACTCCACCCAATTAAAATAGTGACCGATTGGTTAAAATGTGCAATACTACTCACGGTTTATAACTGTCAAATTTCAATACCGTAGTTCAAATAGTTTTGGAGATATATACTGGCCAAAAACTCGTGGGATATATTTATCTTTTATACTTACTGCAGAGATTAAATGAGCTCCCAAAAAACGACTCATTAAAAAGAGAATTTCAACAAATCATAATTAAAACTACTACAATAAAATTATTTTTAATATGCTTAATATGCAATACTACTACTACTCTATACCATTTTAGGATACAAAGCAAACAGTGAAATTATGTAGATGTCAATTTACACATTGTGCAAAAAAGTGCAGAAAAAATATCATTATGACAAATTATATTTTGAATTCTACTCAGGATTCTATATATGTTGAAAACCAACAAAAAAGTGATTAAAATTAAAAATATTAGTCTCTAAAATGAATTATATAAATAATATACAGGTCAACCTTGACATGAAACTAAATTATATTCCTCCATTTTGAATCAAAAGAGCGGGAGTATTCTAATCTAAAGAAACCACATAATATTTAAAAGAGGAATTCAACTGATCAATGTTTTATATTATTCTATGCATATGCACTCGTCCATGCAGGATATTATTTGGTTATGGTCTTTTTTTATTTTCTATCCTGAATATGCCATCTAGTTCTAGTTCTTGTCATTTTTAGGTTTGAGTAATTTATACTCCCTCTGTTGTTATTGACAAAAGTTATCTTATCTCGTAATGTTTGTGCTTCATTTTCATGTTTATGATTATTGGTGATGTTCAGTTGTTGTTATACAAATCTTAAATTAATTTTAGAAATATATTATTGCTGCTTCAAATATATCTTGTCATATCTACTTTGTTTTTAGGATGTGCCGCTTGTGTCATATTTGTTCATTAGCGAAAATGTTTTGTCTCGAGTTGTTACAAAAACCTATGATTTACTGAGTACCTAATCTTCATTATTACTTCTATGTATTTTTTCATTATCTACAGAGATGTTAAATTGGTATTTTGCACTGCCGTTTTAGACGTTTTTTCTCCACATTATATTTTTCTTCAAGGTAATTATTTAGTAATTAACATACATGTTACAGAAATCACATTTACCAACGATTATCGATAAAAACAGAAAAAAAAACCCAATTTTAAATTAAATGCGACATTTATAAATTGTGAAATCATGGACTATGAAGTGATTAGATTGTCTATATTCGATTCTTGGAACCCTTATAGTATATTAATGATCAAGAACAGTAAGGAGAGTTTACCGATCGACGCCAATGTTTGGCGACTGAGGGAAATAATTACTAAGCGACACGTTTTTGCTTGGCAACCAGTAAACAGTAAATATAAAACTGTTTTAGAATAAAAGTAAATATGACCAACAATCGGAAACAGCATATACAAAAAATATATTTTAGGCTTACCATGCAATAAGTATTTATTAGTTCAAAGATAAAACATGCCAATAGATTAATAGTGAGGATTTTTGTGAATAACGCGAGTTACATTATTTAGAAATTCAAATGACCTTTTAACGTTCCAACTTCAATTTTTTAAAAGCCTGATACTTAAAACGTGAGTCCTAGTAACAGATTAAGCATAATGGCATTAGAACGAATGACGTAATTATTATCCAGCACTTATTCGTAAACTGGGTCATTCTACATTTTACACAATGCTAATGTGCCATTTATTCTTTATTCTTTTAGAATATATCAATTTGAATTACATTATACCCGAAGTCAGTTTTCTTTCTCTTAAGTATAACTTTGCATTTGTGTGTTATGATTGGCTCCTTGTTTTAGAACTGGCAATTATATCTTAAATTCTCCCACCGAAGCCCATATTAAGAATAAGTTTGAATGTGAATAGTACTAGCTTTAGAGTTCACCTGTGTAACCTTGTAAATTTGAAGGTTTAAAAAGACTGCACAATGAATGTTCGCAGTGACTTGGACCATCCTAGCTTGGTACATACTAGACCTTGGACAGTGTGAATAAAAAATAAGTATTTACTTTAAGAATTAAGTTATAGCATAAGTACAATCTTATTAGATTCAGCTATAAGTTTAAGTACATTCTGAAAAATTTGTGAATAATATTTTGCTCATACTTATAAGTGTATACTAAAAAATTTAAGTGTAAACTAACAACAGTTAACACATCCTAGTTTTCTTATCATTTGTTTTCTTTTTTTTTTAATCATCATTAGTGAACAATTTTTGGTTATTGAAGTAATTCCAAAAAACTTTGCAAAAATCGGACGTATTTTAGTTTTGTCAACAGATTTTTCAGTTTATTTAGTTATTACAACCATTAGCAGACACATGTTTGTGAAATTATTAAAAATCAGTTCCAAATACGACAGTGAATCTCTTGACTCCGAAGTCGGCGAAGAACAAAGTGGAAATTTGCGCTTCATAGAGGCTTTATCTAATCACAAAGTATTATTTGATAAAGCGCAGTTGCCATTAATAAGAAAAAAGAAGGAAAATTCCTTAATTATAATACAGGAATACTAAACAATTTAGGCAAAAGTATTAATCTAAAACAATTGAAAAAAAAGATTCAAAATATGAAAAATGAATTAAAGAAGAAAACAGATATGAAAGCAACTGGAAATAAAAAAATATTTTGAAAGAAAACCCAACATTGCATAAAATTCCTGGAGCGGCGACAACTGGATTGAAGCCATCGGAAAATGTATAAATGCAAAAACCAGCGGAAACAAGGCACGTTTTAGTCAGACCTCTAATATTACACTAACAAAACAAAACCAAGCTGGAAGGGAAAGAAACAGATGAGACGGCAAAATTATACACAGCAGTTCTACAAAGAATGGTAAGTCTTGAGCAAAATTAAAACTTACGCGCATGCAGATAGAGCGAGAACAACTTTTATTGAACAATCTACATCAAAGTCTACCGGAAACCCAAGGTCCCGAAACTTCAATTTCTTTAGATTTACATAAAATGTTTACAATGTTATAGATTATGAAACATGATACTTATATTTTTTAAGTTACACACCCAATATATTTTTATTTGTTTCAACAGTTTTTGAATTTATAATTGAATTAAATCAAATTTTTGATTTCTTCTCTCTATTGGAGTCCCCTTCTCCTAACATTGTCATCGTCATTCTCTAAATTGTATTCCTCTTCTTCTTCGTCATTCATGACATCTTCTTCTTCATCGACAGGAAATGGATCATTTAAATACTTTGATATATTATGAAGTACAGCACAACTAATAATAACAGATGCATGCAATTCAGTTGGCCAATGCATCTTTCAATGATGACTCTTTTTTGAAGAGTGTGTTAAACGCGATTTTTTTTATCGGTGCCTCATTTAACTATTTAAAGCACACCTCAGCGTGTTTAAATCGAACTTTCAAACACGCGCATTTTTTAGAGTTACCATGGTAACAACAACTCGAGAAACGTAAGTATCAATGACAACTTTTTGATTATTGATCTGACAGCAGTACCTCGTAACGTCAAATAAAAATAAATACTATTTAGGATGGACTTTCACGAAACTTGGCTGGGCATCGAGGGCGGACTTTTATGAAATGAAACTTGGCTGGGCATCGAGGACGGACTTATAATATAATAATAATATTTTATGATTTCAAAGTGCACCAATAAAAAAAAATAGCGTAAAGTATTCGTGGATAACTGGTCTTTCAAACACTTGCTTTATTTCAAGACCTCTTTATCCACTTATACTTTAATATACCATTCTTCACGAGTTTCAGGATTTCTGTATGGTGTCATCAGCCAACGATTGATTCCATAACCAGAATCACCTAATAACACCATATTATTATGCCGCATATTATCCATGTCGACATAAATTGCAGAATTCTTTAGTATTCTACTGTCGTGTACTGACCCAGGCCACTGGACTTCTATGGAAGTGAATTATTTTCCATTACATGTTGTCTGTACATTTATGGAAAAGTAACCTTTTCTGTTATAGTATTCGTCTCCATGATGATGGATAGTTTCGGAATTCTTATATGTGTACAATCTATAGCACCAAATGCACAAGGAAACTGACACTTAGCACTCCATTCTTGTTGTGCTTCATTTTTAAAGGAAAACGTAACCAAATTGTGATTTTTGAATTATTTTAGTCAAAACAAATTTCACAGTTTTACTCACTGTTGTTTGATGAACGCTTTCATCCTTTCCAAGTCCAATTTGAAATCCAGGATCGCTTAAAAATCGAAGAAATATCTGCATTTTTTGTCTGGAATTTAATGCTCCTCCTCTTGTTTCTCCAGTGTCTTCAAGGAAATGTTCTGTTAACCACTCAACATTAATTCTAGAAAATCTATATACATTATGAGTCCTCATCCCATCACCCAGTTTGTTGAGAATATTTTCGACGTCTGATGCTCATAAATTGAGCGATTTTTAAACGTGTTCAATTGAAGTTCTACACAAGACTGATTTTTAAGCTGCACATTAGCTGGCTTGAGAAATTCAAAGTTATTACTTAAAAATTGTAGTAAATGATGTACTAAATTTTTTTATTATCAGTCTTGTGTTGATTGGATTTTACTTTAAAGTGTTAAGATGGACTTTAAGAGTGAAATTCATGATAAAGTTTTAAGTGGCCAAAGTAGTGAACTAGTCAGGAATTTAATAAAATGTTTTAAGGAATAATCAGCACAAATTAAACCAATTATATCATTTAACAAAGTGTTTGAATATGTTTACTACAATGCATGTTATACAAGAATAGCATGTATGTCTACACTTTTTAATTATTAATTTTATTAACAATTAGCAAAATTAGATTTTTGTAAGTGTTCAGCATCTATTGGTGTTAGCATACGAACTGTTCGTCGATTTTCCGGTGAGTCTAAGTCAGTGGAAAAATACAAAGTAGTCTCATTTTCTACTCTGCAAAAATATAAAAACAATGCTAGATGACGTTGGCAATACCTAGTTCAGAAACAGCATTTTAAGTTATCATACATCGCATAAAATTATACCTACACTGAAGAAAATGCAATATATTTGCGAAGAATTCGATTACGAAGGGTGTAAAGAAACGCATCAAAAAGAAACCCTTTAGATTTTATATGAGGAAAAAGGAGAATGATCGAAAATTATTAGTGGAACGGGGTTCAGTCAGACATTTACGACTAGAATTCTTAAGAAAAATTAAACAACATAGGAAAAACCAAAGGACTATTGTTTATACAGATGAAACTTATATTAATTCCACTCACAATAAAAGCTGGAACAACAAAGAAAATTTAGGACTCTTAACTATTAAAGGCCCTACTGACCTTTCAGCTCTTGCGCCTTTTAACCGATTATTACTATAGTTATTTCACAATATTAATACATTATTACTGTAGGTATTATGTTATTGATATTTTTGTATTTTTTTGGTAATCTGGGGACTACCCTAGTGAGAAGAATCATGAAAATTTTGAAAAATGGTTAAAAGAAAATCTTATTCCCAATTTACCTACAGGTAGTTTACTTGTGTTGGACTTTATCACAACAAACTTGTTGAAAGAAATACCCACATCCATAACCAAAAAGACTGAACTGCAAGAAAGGCTGAGAAAAAGAGGTATTTCATTTCATAATGATTTGCTATAAAACCGCAATTATATGCTATTATAAAAAATGTAAGGCCGAAATACAAGCGATACTGCATCGACGAACTTCTTATAACGCACGGATTTGATTTTGCATATTGTAAATCCAATAAAATTAGTTTGGGGACAATAACACTTTGTTACAGAAAAAAAAACAAATTTAATTTCAATAATGTTGCCGATTATTGCGACGGATTTTTAAATTTTTTTCTACGGAAATCAAGGTGTGATCATGCCACAAAATTCTAAAAAGAACCACATCTAGATATCGATGGCCTAGAATCAATACCTCGTAAGTACACTCTTTTTGAATTTTAAGGTTTTAGCGCCACTGCATTGTTGTAAGTCGTTTCTACATCCTGGCAATAGCTCTTAACTGCCAGACCAATAAAAATGCTTCAATTTGTCACGTGCCAATACCTCGCGTGCAAATGTTAAATGCAATTGCTCGCAAGCGCCAGACTGCTAATGGCCGTTTCTGTCACCCAGTGTTTTGTGGTGTTTTTTGTGAAGTGTTTATTATACAGGTAAGTTTATTAGATTACTACCAGCTAATTGTAATTGTTGTTACCTTAGAATGTTTGTTTAGTAAAGAAATTTGAGAAAGATAGTGATTTACTTCTAATTATATCAATTTATTTATGACTTGTACATAAGAGATATTGGTTTAATGAATAATTTGAGTACTTACGTGGTATTAGCAATTATTTATTAGGTTAGATTTTTGTTTATTATTAATACCTATAACTAAAACCAAATGAAAACTGAAAATTATTAACCTACTCGTCATATTATGGTATTTGCCAGAAATTTAATTCATTATATTATTACAGAATGAACAGTCGCACAAGCCGAATGGTATTAATGGCTCTCGAGTCCAATAAAAAATCACCATCCCCCATCGAAAACATCAAAAGAATAGAAAAATACTCCGTTTCTAACTTGCCAATCCAATTTGATGATGGATTTATTTTAGAAAATTGTGAAAAAATTTGGAGTTCGAAGGAATGCAGGTTCCTGAAGTTATGACAGCACAAAGTGTTGACATTTTCGAAACCAATCTCTGTTCTGAAGACACTAACGAAGTAGAACTCGCATCCAGCCTACGAGTTGAAAACGTGGAGACGTTTGAAATAGAAATCAATGATGATCCTGGGAAAGAGGTAGAAGACGATACCGACGAAGAATACGTAATGGAAGATGGTAAAGAATAATCTTCTTCCACATCAGAAGAAGAAGCGGAAGAAAATGCGCCGAAAGAAGCAGAAGATGATCCGGTAGTAAATGCGGAAGTGGAAGGTTCCCAAAATCTAAAAAGAAAACGATCACGCAAGCGTTTTGTAAATAGGTCCCAATGGAAGCGCAATAATAATAAATACAAACGGATGAAAGGGCAGGCTTGTATAGGGTATACGAGATCAAAGGAAAAAGTATGGAAAAACGATACACAGAGAGAAGCAAAGACTATGGGCAAAAGGTGCAAAGGAAAACACGCCAAAATTTATGAATGTAGCAAGCTTACTGATGACGTCAGAAGCATAATATTTTCAAAATTTTGGAGTGAAATGACCTGGGAACAGAAGAAAATCTTTGTTGTGAATCATGTGGATATTTCGAAACCAACTCGCCGACGCACGGAAAATCAAGAAACCCAAAAGAGCTCAACATTTAAATATTTCTTGAAAGATGTAACCACCAAAATGAGGGTATGTAAGAGCATGTTTCTCAGTACCCTTAGTCTAGGCGAATGGTCAGTTCGGTCATGGTGCCAAAATAGTACTTGTGGTACTTTACCATCAGTTGATGTTGTGAATGCGCGTAGATCTTCTAATCGCGAAGCTAACGGCACAATATTAAAAAACGTCGAACAACGGAAATTTCTTGAAACATGGCTAGATAATTTGCCAAAACTACCGTCCCATTACGCAAGGCGAGATACTAATAAACAATACATTGAAGACAGTTTCATAAAAAGTAAATCCGAGCTTTACAAAAGGTACACAACTGGATTGCACCAACATCAAGGCACTAAGTTCTTTTACATTTGACGAAATTTTCGATAGAAAAAACTTAGCGATTCTCCAGCCTAAGAAAGACCAGTGCGACGTGTGCTGCGCCTACAAAGCAGGTAATTTTGAAACCGTCACAGAGGAGGATTATCAATGTCACATTGCAAATAAAGATCGAGCTAGAATCGAAAAACAAACTGATAAAGAAGCTAGCATTTTAGGCAATTGCAACATGGTAACCATGGACTTACAGGCTGTTCAATTATGTCCTAGGTTATACGCCTCAAAATTATATTTTAAAATGAAATTAAGGGTTCATAACTTTACTGTACACAATGTTGCTACGCATCAGAGCACTAATTTCTGGTGGCATGAAGGAGAAGGAGGCGTGACTTCAACGCATTTTGCAAGCTGCATTATTGACTATTTATACACACATTTCCAAAATAGTGACAAGCCCATTATTCTATACTCAGATGGATGTGGGTATCAGAACAGATGCACTGTTGTATCGAATGCTTTGCTGACTTTTGCTGTAAAAGAGCGGAAAACGATTGAGCAGAAGTATCTTTGCAAGGGACATACACAGATGGAGTGTGATACGGTACACAGCCTGATTGAGAGACGTTTGGATAGAAGAGACATTCATTTACCTGCAGAATTTATTTCAGTTACAAAACGAGCAAGAGAGAAGCCATTTCCTCTAGATGCTAAGTATTTAACACATGATTTCTTCAAAAACTATGCCTCTCCAAACTTTCAATGGTATAACTCCTTAAGACCACCAGGAACCTCCTACGTTACAGATATAAAATGCCTTAAATACACCCCCGAGGGGATTATTTATTACAAGACTGATTTCGACTCAGAATACCTGCCACTAAGAAAAGGTAAAACTTTACCAAACGTTATACCTACTTACCCGCAATTATACCGCACCAAACCCAAAATTTCTTTAGAAAAATATGAACATTTAATGGAAATAAGCCAGGTAATGGAACCGGACTACGTTAATTTTTACAAGAATTTGCCGCATGAAACTTCAAAAAAGAAAGGAAGGCAAGATCAAGACTAACAATAATTAATACTTGCAGTACTTTGATCGAGTGATCAATTTAACTGAATAATTTTTTTGTTTCATTTTTAAGTAACATGTAATATTTTTTTGATTTCTTTAATAATTAATAAAATTTAAAATAAAGATAAGGAATTTCCTAGCCAGCAATACCACTTACTTGTCAAACACTATAAGTGAAATACCTCGTAAGTGCTTGCATTTTTTTTGAGAGCATATAAATTGTAATTTTTCTTTAGAATTATATTTATTTCACAATAATAAAATCACAATTGCAATTGTAGAAGTGTAGATTATTAATTATGACAAATGGAAGGTTTTTTGTTCATACTGAAAAGTTTGAAGTTTTCACTTACGAGGTATTGATTCTAGGCCATCGATATATTACATACAACAATATTAAAAAGCCGATACAAAATTAAATAAACATAAATGTAAAATAAATTCGGCACTTTTATTTATCAATAAATATTTGTAAAATATTTCTTCAAGATAAAATGCATCTACTTATTACAATTTAAAATGTAGCCCAAATCCCTCTTATTTATGTGACACTGGTATTGCAAGGAGCTGTACCGTCTTTATCTCTTTTTGGTTCGTCCATATCCAAAGTGCCAAGCTAGGATAATCAAGTTGCAATCAGAGTTTAAAATTTAATTTTAAGGGAACAACGACCATTTTAAACACTTGATCTTATAGAAAGTAGGTTGCTAATGTAAAGAAAATTTGGCAGAAAACATATGAATTGTTTTTTATACTAGCATTTAAGGTAGTAGCGTTTTTGAAGCCAAAGAATTGATTTTAATTCTGAAAGTGCTGAGTACGTCAGTAGCGCTTATTAGTCCTAATATTAGAACAATTTTTAATAAAAATAAATGTAAAAAGTTTTTCGCTCTTATTTTCACTAGTCACCTGATGTTTCAGAATTTTAATTAATTGATTTATTCATTATACACGAAAATAATTTGGTTAAATACAAATTTGAAATGAAATTAATAAACCAGAAATTAAGTCGTAATATTATTTATTAGCCTTGCATTGGTAAATATTCTACAAAAAAAACCAATTCTTTACATTGAACATATTAAAGAAAATTTACTAAATTGTAATATACATTAATATTACAACGACCCGTTTTACATATAAATTATACCAGGGTTCTCAGCAATTCTAAGGAATTCCAAGATACTTCACTGTAAAATGTAATACACTTCGCGATTTAAAAGTTTCTGTACTTCACTCTTATCAAGTTATACTAGGAATCAATTCTGTACATTATTGTACAAAGAAGTAAACAGCAAATAATGCAATTTATCGACATAAAATAACTTTTCAAAAATAAGTATCTAGTTATGTTCTGAACAACCTAGAAGCTTGCATAAAACTTAAATTTGTTGTTTAAATATATTCGAGAAAATAAGAATCAATGAGAATGTTCATGAATAAACTGAGGATAAGAAAATAAATACGTAGTAGTTTTTAAATGAACTGTTTATTTCAGAAACCCGTCAACGGACATTATTTCCAAAAACTACTTTATTACAGATTCTAGTTCCCATAATGAGAGCACAAATTTTAGTGCAGATACCCGTCAAGTGACATGACATCACTTATTGGCGGGTTTCTGCGGCAAATTTCATTGTTATGTTTTGGCTGCACTGCTGAACACGTCACTTCTATCGTTTGTTTGTGTTAGTTTATACTGACAGTTGCATTCAGTAGTTAAACAACACAACATATTGTTGAGGCTTTGTTTTATTAATTTCTGTGAGATTTTGTGTTTTCTTTCATTCCGTTTTGTGTTACTAGTACTCAATAGTGTATTTCAAAAATGCACAGTGAAAGTTCTGATGATGAACCGGAGGTTAAAAGGAAACGTGGTTTTGTCAATGGAGACAGGTATAAACGTAATGTTATAAGCAAGAACGAAAGTTGATGGTTACACTAATTACAAAGGTGATGTACCAGGAAAATATGTTCCTGATGAGCTTATTTGCAAATGCCCACGACAGTGTGTTTTTTCTATTAATGCTAAAACAAAAAGTTAGATATGGAACTTTTTTAATTCGATAAGCACTAAAAATGAACAGGAAATACTTACAAACATTAATAGAAACTTTAGAACTAAAGCATAGAGTAAAAAAACAAGATTATTCCAACGCTGATTCAGAAGGAACTCAATCCTCACATAACAAAAATAAATATTTTGTCTACAATATTAAAATCAAAGGTATTATAACAAGTTTGCAAAAATATTTTTTACAAGTACTAATGATCGAATATGAAGGCTGACAAACCTGTTAGTTAAAAATGAAACAACAGTCGGTATGAGAGGCAAAAAACTTAGTGGAAATGCTATTGATGACAAAATGTGTGTTACTATCCATGAACACATTTCTCGATTTGAGGTCAGGGAAACTCACTATGGGACCAATAAAAAACAATATTTGGATTCAGCAATGAAGATTTCTAAAATGTATTAAATGTTTTAAACTGCTCATCCTGAATTAAAAGATCAAATCAAGTATAGCTTTTACTACATATATTTTAAAGAAAACTTTATATTGTCATTTGGGCACCCACAGGTTGATATCTGCAGCCAGTGTGAAAGCTTCAAGGCGAAACTTAGAGATCCTGATTTATGTGATAAAGTCAAGGTAATCACTGAACAAATGGTACACAAGCGCAGAGCAAAAAAGTTTTGTTTAAAACAGAAAGAAATGTCTCAAAATAAGGATAAAGATACAATCGTAATTTGTATAAATTTCATGCAGAACCTACCTCTGCCTCATTTATCCGTCAAAGAGGTTTTCTATATGCGACAGCTGTGGCTGAATCTTTTTTGCATTCATAAGATGAAAACAAATACAGCAAATATGTATATGTACCACGAAAGGGAGGCCAATAAAACTGCTGATGAGGTGTGTTACAAACTGTAGTATTTCCAAATGGAGTCAAACATATTGTCCTTTTCAGCAATGGCCTATCAGGCCAAAATAAAAACCATTGTGTAGTTTTTAATAATCTTTGCGATAAGGAACTGGTCGAGACAGTTACTCACTATTTTCCTGTCAGAGGAGACTCATTCTTACCTTGCGACCGTGATTTTGGGATGTTAAACAAGTTGTGCATAAAGCTGACAGAGTTTACACACCAGATCAGTATGCTCAGATGATTCTCAAACCAAGTAAAACTGGGCATTTTACTATCCACAAAGTGAACAGTGACATGATCTTCTCTTTTAGTAGTTGGTGGCCAAAACATTACAAAAAGACTGTGAGCTCAGACAAAACACGCGGAAGAGATGTGACAAGAAGTGAAAGAATACCTTTTAAAATCTCAACGTATAAACAATTTAAATATTACATGGCAGAACCAGGAAAAGTTATGTTCAAGGAATTTATTGATGATTTTATATTCTCAACATTCGCCTTGATGAAGTATAGTGCTGTTCCTGAACTTCCAACGAAGCGAGCTTATCCATTTGGGAAAGTACCTATTAATGTTAAGAAAATTAAAGACATAATAAAACTAAGCAAATATACATCTGGGTATGGAGCACTTTACAATAGTATTGTACAGTGGCCTACAACAGAAGCCGAGTGCCACGTAGATCAAGAGTAGACATAGTTTCATCAAAATACACATATATTTTACTATGTAATCTTTGTTCATGTAATAAAATAAGTTCATTATCCGGGTTTCTCTTCTTTCAAATATTATTCTGTTCCAAAAAATAAGAAAATTACCTTGAAAATAAAAAAAATCCATTTTGTAGCAGAAACCCGTCAAGTAAAAAAATCTTTTTTTACGTTATTACAATCTTAAAACAACTGAAAGCTGAATTTGTTTAAGAAATGTATTAAGTAAAAGTCATAATAATTTTAAGCAAATATCTGCATTTTTGTGCGAGTTAGGCAGTTTTTCATAGTTTTCCGAAAATTTGAAAAACTGCAATTGACGGATTTCTGAAATAAACGGTTCAAATGATGAGAGTAAATAAAAGAACTTTAATGGTAAAAAGATCTGCAATGCAGTGATATTCATAAATTTCCGAAGTATCGATGTCAATTGTAATACAATAATTTATTAATTCAACATACTCCATTTATATTGTACTATTTCAACAACATGAGTCATATTGATATGTGAATGGTGTGGTGAATGGTTCTGAAATTAGACGCAGATATAATGCATTTCTTATCTATTTTTGGTCATTCAATACCAAACATATCAACACTGGAACAAATTATTAATAGAATTAGATTTTTTATTGCTTATTACTATTGGGTCGGCCGTTACAATATTGTATGAAACATTTTTATGAAATAGATATTTCAGTAAAACAACGTATTATATCCTTATAGGATTGCATTGGCGCCACTGGGATGGAGAAATTTTGCCCCATAACTGGCGATGACGCAACCTTGAGTCAGTATGAGCCTTGCGTTCCCTGTAAAAATGTTGCATGTGCGTTTAATCATTCAGTGAAATGGCAGTGCAAGTTTCACCAGCGCGCATTTCCCACTTAAATACCAAAAAAGGGAATACTACATATAAATGATTGGAAACGAAATGCGAGGAAGCATGCAAGATATGCTGGTGAGCAATATTTGTCTGAAACAAAACTGTAGAAGCAATTCGACTTTCTAATAAGGCATGTAAAACAATGTATGTATAATCACAAGTATTACACTTATTTTTGAGTTTTAGGATTAGTACCGTGCGTGTCCATGTCGGAGAAGATGTAATTAGCAGTTCGTTGGAAACATATTCAAATTTTAAAATGACGAACAATCTCGGTATTTATGTAAAATGTTAGTGCTACAAGATCCTGAGGGAAAGAAGGTTGACGAGAATATTTCAAGGAGACAGTGCTGCAGTAAAGTATTATTTTGAAAAACTCAAAGTGTGCTAGAAAACTGTTGTAAAATATTTAGAGAGACCCCTAGGAGAATTCAGTACCTTGTGGAGAAAATAAAGAATGGGAAAGAAATAAGAGATTTTCTATGTGCGTATGAAAATCGTCCAAGAAAGTTGCAACAAACAGAAATAGACAGGATTATTGAACATATATCTTCGTTCCCTTTGCAGGAAAATCAAAACGAATCTTCTAAAAAGTGTCTTTCGCCCGACTTAAATTTAATGAAAATGCATAAACTCTATTTGGAAAAATTTCGTAACTCAATAATATTGTTGAGAACACTAACGTTTTTAAAAATAAATTTAATCTCAGATTTGGAGTTCACCGTTCAGATACCTGTGGATATTGTGATAAACTTTATATTAAACTATGTGCTACTAATAATGAGGAAGAAAAGCAATCCATTGTGAGGGAGAGAGGGTAAAATACATCATATTAAAGCAGACACAGGTTACAAAACGCTAAAAACTGACACAGAAATGAGCAGAAATAACCCTAATTTTGTAGTATTATATAGAGATTTACAAGTTTTATTTTGTTCAACACTAACCCATACTTATAAGTTCGCAGTACACGGGGCTGTAGAAAACAATGCTACATTGATGCTGTGGCATGAAGCTCTGGCACATATAGGATCTTCCGAAATCGCATCTGCATTATTGTTTTATATTTGGCACAGATTTGAGCCCTTGCATTTATGGGATGAAAGAACACTGATTGTTTTGTCTGATCTATGTGTTGGTCAAAACAATAATTGGAAAATGATTGCTATGTTTCGCTTCCTAATTATATCAAAATATTTTACTCAAATAGACCAAAAATTGTTGACCACAGGCCACATATTCCTTCCCTGTTATAGAGACTTTTCATACATTGAGAGAGAGAGAAAAAATATCCTTGAGAAAAAAAATATCCATGGTTTATGATCCATTTGAATTGACTAATGTTATTGCCAAAGCCAAAACTAAGAACGCCTTTAAAGTAGTTTGGATGCACCAGAGCTTTTTTAAGGACTGCAAAACAAGTTTGGAGAATGGCATATGGAGAGACTCCAAATGTAAGATAACAGAAGGATTATGTAGGAACTATGTGCTGACGCACCTACTACTTTTAAGGATAAGAAAATCACATAACATCCTCCAGCCTTAGGATAGATTTTCCTTATGTAATCGTAAAAAAGGAAATAATGACTTGCGCCACAGACTTGCCATCAATTTACCAAAATGCGCTTCCAATTAAAGCTGAAAAATTCAAAAATCTTCAAAATATGTGTGATTATATACCCCTTAAATATGTAGTTTTATGACAAGCTAACAGCTAATTAAAATTTATTTAATTCGTACAGTAAGACCCCGCTTAACGCTGTTTCGGTTTAGCGCTCTTTTATTTCAACCCGTGGATTCCCCGAAATTTCCCGTAGCACTACGGGAATTCCCCGAAATTGTGCGCAGCGCTAAGTTTCCAAATATGTACATAACATATCCGAAACAGTGTAGTTGTGTTTCTTGTTTGGTGCGGTTCTGTATGGACGCATTTTTATCATTTGAAACATTTCTTGACATTATTGTAGGTATAAATTTATATAATACTATAACGATTAATACAGTGACAAATATTATGATTTTTAATTTTTATCATGGGTAATCATAAAAAACAAGAAAAGAAAGCAACCAGAAAAAGCATTTCACTGAAAACTAAAATGCAAGTGATTAAAAAATTAGATTCTAGTGAACGTCAATCTCAAATTAGTGTTGCATTGAATTTGACAACTTCAACAATAAGGACAATTCTTAAGAATAAATAAAAAATACTGTCATCAGCAACTGCAACTACGTCAAGCTCTGCAACTAGAATTACCCGTTTTAGAAATAACATTATAGAGGAAATGGAAAAACGACTGTCTATATGAATTGACGACTAAATTGAACGCAATAAGCCAATCTATCATAATAGAAAAAGCTAGAATTTTTAATTACATTCAGGCTGAGGCAAGTGACACAAGTGAAACTTTCGTTACTTGTCGAGGATGGTTTAATAGATTTAAACATCGAAATAATCTTCACAACATAAAGATTACGGGAGAAGCAGCAAGTGTTGATACGAAAGCAGCGGCTGAATTCCCAGTGACATTAAAAACTACAATAATTGAACAAGGAAACTATCCTCCAGAATTGGTTTTTAATGTTGATGAAACAGGCCTGTTTTGGAAAAGAATGCCAAAATGAACATTTCTATCCCGTGAAGAGAAGCAAGCACCGGATTTAAAGCTGCAAAAGATCGCTCAACACTTCTACCGGGTGGTAACGCAAGCCGAGGTTTCAAAATAAAACCACTACTAGTTTACCACTCCATAAACCCCGAGAGCGATGAAAGGAATATCTAAATCAACTTTACCTGTAATTTGGGAGTCTGATAAAAAATCATGGATAACTATGAAAATTTTCCAGGATTGGTTCACTGAACATTTCTGCCCGTCTGTTATAAGTTATTGCGAAATTAAAAAACTTAAACAAAAAGCACTACTATTAATTGATAATGCTCCAAGCCAGCCAACAAATGTATCAGATTTAACAACATGCATTACAGTCGAAGTGGTTTTCTTGCCACCTAACACAACTGTTTTAAACCAACCAATTGACCAAGGCGTTATATCCAATTTTAAGGCTTATTATTATTTGCGGCGAACATTTAAGCAGATGTTTGAAAAAAACAGATGGAGAAGAGAAGGAATCAATAAGAGGATTTTGGAAAAGCTGCAATATCATGAATGATGTAGAAAACATAAACCTTTCTTGGAATGAGATAACAGAAAGATCTTTGAAAGGAGTATGGAAGAACATTTGGCCAGATTTAAATAAGAGCGAAGACATTGAACACTCTGTTGATATGGATGAAATAGTGGAATTAGCTAAACAAACTGGTTTAGATGAGGTAAATGTGAAAGATGTCGAAGAAATCGTTCAAAAAACAGCAGCTAGTCTTTCTAATGATGAGCTCAAGGAATTAACTGAGCAAGAAGGAAGCAAAAATATTGAGAGTAGTCATTCCGAAGAGCAAAAAGAAATTTCGATTGCGTTTGTAAAAAGGAGTTTGACCACTATAACTGAAATTATGGACAAATTTGTTGAAAATGATCCAAATTTTGACAGAAGTTCAAAAGCAGGACGTGGTGTTATAGATGCTTTATCCACTTATCAACAACTTCTAACAGAACGCAAAAGAAAAATGCAAATTATATTAGATGCCTTCTCGACAAAAAAACAGAAAATTGGAAATTTTATTTGTTTTTATAAGTTATTCGTTTATATTCTTCTTATTTTTGTAAGAAATAAATGTTGGTTTTATTTTTATTAAAAAAAAACATAATTTTTAAATTTAATTCCTAACCCCATTATTTACATGTTAAGATAGTGTCGTTTAGTGCTGTTTCACATTAAGCTCTACTTTGATGAAACGTATCCTACGCGTTAAGCGGGGCTTACCGTATTCAAGATTTGATTCTGTAAAACCAGTTCTTTTTAAAATAATGTCTACATTGTTTTGAGCTTCTAATAAAGTAACTTTAAAAAATCATATTGCTTTATTTAGTACACACATTTCATTAGTTGTAACAACATTGTGACATGAAAAACCAACATTCTTACACGCGTTTTTCACAATAATGACTCTACACCTATCAATTTCGTTATACGCATTTTTTTATTATAATTTAATGTCGGTATAGCTGTTTTAGTAATTTATACCAATCATGAAGTCTTGTTATCACCCAAATGCTGTCTTGTCGTTTTTCGCGATTTGTTTTATACAATGTTGTTACGGCAATCGTCAGTTACTATACTTTTTATAAATTATTATAGCATTGATATTAGTGTAACTGTGCGAAAAGATATTATGTTTTAAGAAAGTGGTATTATTGAAATATAACAAGTTATTTTTCTTTAGGTTGAAGGAGGTTTAATGTGACACGTCAATTGAGAAATTTAAATAGTTTTGTTGAATTTTATATTTAGCTGTCTTGGAACATTTTGATATATGTACAACATTCTGTGTAATTACATAGTATTTCAGGTGTGGAGTATTTTTAAGTTTCCTGTCAGTCTATCATCTTACCTTTTGGTTGTTTCTTAATGAATTAGAATTGCTTGGAACCCTGCATATTACATACAATTTCCTACTTTCAAAATAATTAAATTGATTATCATACATTTTTTTAAACTTCAGTCATTTCAAATTCATTTTTGTAAGATTCGTTCCAGCTTTAAAAAAAACATTATTTTTTTCTACGTATGCAATAAAATATTTTATTCAAATTTAAAAATGAAAAGAAGTTTATTTTAAAAGACTAAAGATTAATTGAGGATGATAAAAAAAATTTAAAGTCACGAATAAGAACACCACTCAAGTTAAAAAATTAATTATATTTTTAATTTTTTTGAGAATGATTCAATACAGACACATTAACATCAGGACTAATTACAAAAATAAAAAATGCATATATCTCATTATTAACAAAAAATATATACAATTAATTTAGGTATACAAAAATGATCTAATGAAGTAAGTACATTTAACAAAATTTCTTTACAAAAAGAATAAGTTACTAATAATATTATCAACAGCCTCATACATTTATAACTAGTTTTACTTAATAATTACAATAACTACAAAATGAAAATGAGTTATTAAGAATTCTTACTTAATAGTTTTTTCTTTTTTTTGTGTTTATGTTGAATTTAGTTTTTTTTGTATCTTCAAATGGAATTATCTGCATACCTTTACATACAGCACAAACTTTAGTATGCCCTTGTATGCATGCACATTATAAAATACTGTATATTATTTACAGAAGCCAGGTGAAAATGAAACATCAAAATCAGAAACCAGCTCTCAAAAAGTTCTAAAACAACCAAGGTTTCGACAACCGAAGAGAATAATATTTTCTAAAGACGGAACCGCGGTTCTAGTAAAAGGAGAAGCATTCTATAAAAATCCCTTATGGCAATGAGAAAAAGAAATCTCCTTGATGTTCCCTAACCAATTAGATGTTGGAGTACCTATCAAGAAGCATATTTTGGAAAATAGAAAAAGAAGAAAGGTTTGTTTTTTAAAGAAGTCTTTCAGAACCACTTAGAAGCAGAACCGGACCCAGAGAAAGAAAACCAGTGTGAAGAAGAAAACACAAACTTTGCAATTTAAGGTTATACTGTTTCTAATGTTTGTTAATAAATAAAACCGGATTTTACACAAGCATCGTTTTTTTATTTACTAATCAGCCCAATTTTAATGCAAAAATCAGACATGTCCATAAAGTCATTGGGGTTTTTAAGACTTGTATTATATTTTCAAAAATACGTATTTAATTTTCTGTCCTTCTTTAATACCCTATCGCAAAAAAAGGATTTTGTTAAAAAAACAATACGATGGTTGCCTTTTATGTTTCGGGATTTGTCAACCCTAGTGTTGCAATCTGGCAACTGACAACTCTATCGTAAAGTTGGACATTTTTGAGGTTATACGTACTCAGAACGTTTTGACATACGAGCGCTATTGCGTTGTTTACAGTAACTTAAAAAATTCATCTCGGCCCAAAAATGGAATTAAATCGTAAACATTTTCGTGCGATTATTTTTTACAACTTTCGAGATCGATTAACTCAGCAACAGTGCATGGATGAACTCAATTCAATTTTTGACGATGAAGTTCCATCATGGATCAGTGTTTATCGATGGTATGGTGAATTCAATCGTGGTCGTAGTTCACTCCAAGACGAATTTCGTGAAGGTCATCCAAAATCAGTTGTTGTTCCGAAAACCATTGATGCTGTGCGCGAACTGATATTGCAAGATCGTCATGTGACCGATCGTGAGATTGAGACAACCTTAGGCATTAGTGGGATCAGCATACATTCAATAGTGCATAAACATTTGACTGTCAACAAAATTTGTTAGCGTTGGATCCCAGACAATTTGTCAATCGCTCAAAAAAGGCTCGTGTCGATTGGCCGAAAGAAATGCTTAAAACATACGATCGCGGTGCTTCGAAACACGTCTATGACATCGTGACAGGTGATGAATCGTGGATTTACGAGTATGAGCCCGAAAACAAACAGCATTCGACTGTATGGGTGTTTCACGATGAGCCAAATCCAACAAAAGTTGTTCGCGCACGAAGCACTTTCAAGCAAATGGTCGCCTGTTTTTTTCGGAAAAACTGGACATGTCGCAACGTTACCACTAGAACAACGCAGAACAGTAAATTCTGAGTGGTACACAACCATTTGTTTGTCAGTTGTCTTCCAAGAAATCAGGAAAACCATCCGCCGAAGACGGATCACTCTCCACCACGACAATGCGAGCTCTCGCACATCGGCTCAAACAACTGCATTTTTGAGCATCCAAAACATCGATTTGATGAGTCATCCACCATATAGTCCTGACTTGGCACCGAATTACTTCTTTTTATTCCCGTACGTAAAAAACAAACTGAGAGGTCATCGTTTTTCGACACCTGAAGAAGCGGTTGCAGCATTCATAATGCATGTTTTGGAGATACCTCAATGAGAGTGGCAAAAGTGCTTCGACAATTGGTTCAAACGCGTGCAAAAGTGTATAGATCTTCATGGGGAATATTTTGAAAAACAATAAAGTGATTTTCGATGATTAACATTTGTTTTTGTTCTCTATTCCCGAAATATAAAAGGCAACCCTCGTACAGGTTTCACACGTTTTTCTGTATTTTCGCACATTCCGTTCAAATGGACATTTGCATCATGCCAATAGCGAATTTAAAGAAAATGTAATTTTACACCTTTTTCCATTACTTAGAATGATGTAACATCAAAGGTAAAAAAGACAACATTCCTGAAATATATTCCATCATTGCTAAGCTGTAAGTAGGTACTTTCGACACAAAGTATTTCAAGATATACCATTCGTCATTATTCATTATTTTTATCTAAAATAACTATACAGTTATATTAAAATTAACCATGATCTCGTTTATTGCGCAGAGCACACCATCAATGTATTTAACAAGTTTTGTGATTTGGAAAAAAAACAGTAATTCACAGTCCCCGTTGCTGTTCTTTGAGATGAAACCATAAAACCAAAAGAATATATGACAGGAGCGTTTTATTAGGTTTTCTATAAAATGAGTTATTCTGAGATAAAGATGAACACACTAACCAAGGCTCTTTTCGTTATTTTTTACTCGCCTCTTCAAATCGTTTTTCGCAAAACAAAAATATTGACTCTACTGCACAAATCATCATCAGACGTGATATTCGCTTTCTCCTTGCTATGCGTTGTATCAGCATGTTTTAGTATCCTTGACAATTCACTTGACCCATAAGTGTGGGGTAGGAAATTAATGTAAAACAGAGAACTACCTTCCCACCTGCTCCAGAAAAACTTCTATAGTATATTTTGCAATTGCGGTTGTGTACCAATTGACAAGACCAGTCTTGCCCAAATACAACAAATGGGAATTCTTATTACATCATTGAAGAGGCTTAGAATAATTTACAGAAATGCAGGAAGAAGAAATTCACAATAATCTGTTCCATTTTAATCATAATAGTATTCATTTTTTTAACGCAGTGGCTAACCGCCTGCCGGTGGTAGGTTACATATAAACTGATCATTCCGCAGCATGACGCACTCCTTGCAATATAATCAACTTATACGCCGGAAAAATGATAGTATTCAGTAAGTTCGGAGGAAAAGTATAATTTTTTAAAGAAAAAACATATAAGACTGGGAGAAGTTTTCAATTCTTATAAGGAAGCACATACAAAGACTGCTGCAAGGTTCATATTATGCTAAGAGCATCACAATATGGTACAGTACAAGTAATTAGCACCGAAACTAACCACAATCATTAAATTAGCAAGGTACTCATTGTAAACGCATATTTTATTTTGTCTGCTACTGTTATTTACTCCGTTAAAATTTTCTTGTAGCAATTGTATGATCATTTATCACAGCAACGATGTCTTCCACCAGAGGATATACAAACAGAAATAATTCAGATGGCAAATAAATAGTGTTACATAGAAGAAAAATGTAATAATTTTTTTTTAAAGACATTCATAACGTAGCCAAAACCAGTAGTATTGAAAAACTGCAAACTAAATATGAGGTACTTAGAGGTTTTCATAAATTATTGTAGGTGCGGCATTGGTTAATGTATAATAGTAAACCGCAAGAACAAAGGCCACTTACTTACTGTTATTTATAGAAACCACTCGCGATTTTGAGTGGATATAATGTTAGCAACTGCACCATTTAATGAAGAGAATAAGTTTCAAAGCCCTGTTGTTTCCAACTAAAATGATGAAACAGTTTACCCTGAATTTATCTATATTGATACTACATTCAAGCTCTTAGATATTAGGACGCCAGTTTTGTTAATTATAAATCAAGATAGTATCCGAAATCGTAGCCATAGGTATATTAGTAGGAGAAAATACTGAGACTATGCAGTGAAATAAATTCGATAATAGCTGATAAAGATGTAAATGAAAGATGATTATTGAAGAGAAATTTCCCGAATGCAAATGTTCTAATATGCATTTTTCATGCAATGAGGACTTTCAGCAGAGAAATGTCCACAAATAAATTGGATATAATGGTATCCCAATGACGAACAGCATTAGACGAAAAATGGTATATTCTCGTGATCCCCAACTGATGTAAACAAAATACCAGATTTACTAGATTTCTTTGTGGTAAATGGGATTTCTGACGCATATGCAGTTATGACACCAAACTATGATCTGGACTTTGACCATTTTCCAATTATTTCCACCATCAGCACAACAATAATAATGAAAAAACCAATTCCTCGACTACACAATTCGAAAACTAACTATGACAAATATAAACAAATAATGGAAGAGGGTACAAACTTAAACTTAAGACTCCGGGAAAAAGACGATGTTGAACTTGAAACCAAAAAGTTTATTGAACTACTTCAATATTCTGCTAAAGAATCCACTCCAAAGGGCAAGTGATAACCAAGGAATAATTACAAACCAATAAAAGTAAAAAAATTAAAAGCTGAAAAGAGAAGAGCCGGATCTATATGGCAACGCACCCATATTACCGAAGATAGAAGAAGATATACCCAATTTAGTAACAAACATAAAAAACGAACCAATGGAAATATATATTTCTTCCTTAACTAGACAAGATAACTCCATTTGGAAACCAATAGAAAACAAAAGAAAACCTATAACATCACCGCCTATCAGAAAATATACAACTCCACCAGGACCATGGGGTATAAATAAAAAGGAAAAAGTTGAATTATTCGCCAAATATCTTTCTGTATTTACTCCACATGACAACGAATGAGACCAGGATGTAGAGCAAGAATTAGCTGGTGAAGTCCGAGTACAAAATCCCCTCCTGCCATTTACATTATATGAAATAAATCGAGAAATCCGTATGCTAAACATTAAAAAAGCCCCAGATCTAATCACAGGTAAAATGCTCAAAGAACTATCAGAGAAAGGAGTTCGGGTCCTTATATACATACTAAATGCAACAAGATGATTAGAATATTAGTCTATCATATCGACTTATAAGCCTATTACCTACAATAACAAAACTCCTGGAAAGGCTAATACTAAATAGACTAAACGAATATCTAGAGTGGAACTGGATACCAGACCACCAATTTGGATTTCAACATTTGCACTCCACAATTCAACAACGCCATCGCCTAGTGGATGTAATCAATAAATGCCTCAGCAACAGTCAGTACTGTACAGCTGTATTTCTAGACATAAGTCAGGCATCCAGGACTACTATACATAATTAAAAGAAATATACCAAATAAATACTACAAACTTTTAAAATTCTACTCAAGCCAAAGAGTTTGAAATAAGACTTAATGATGAAACTTCCAACCAATAGACAATTCATGCGGGAGTACCACAGGGAAGCATACTCCGTCCATTGTAGTATACCCTATAAACATCACAAGAGGTCACCACAGGAAAATTTGCAGATGATATAGCGTTTATGGCATCAGAAGAGTATCCTAACATAGCAAGCCTTATTCTACAGGAACATCTTAGAATCCTGGAAAATTGGCTTAAAAAATGGAAAATAAAAGTTAATGGATCGAAAGTCTCACATAACGTTCACACTACAAAAAGGATATTTGCGCAGAAATCAGACAGAATCAAGAAACACTACCACAAGTAGAAGTCATAAACTACCAAGGAGTTGAACTGATTAAAACAAGCTACTTACCAAACATCGTCAGAAGTTAAAAGCTCACCAAAATCCACTCATAGACTCAATCCTACAACCTGTACCTAATCAAGGCCTAAAGAGATCTGGGCAATTAGATTTAAGTGAAAACTGAGGTGGAATCAATGGATCTTACTTTACCACGTCACCAGTATAAGCATTCAAGATATCTTTTACAAATTAGCAAATTAAAGTATAGATTGTAAATCTGATTGTTAATAAATTAAGACAAAAAAATTCTCGTGATCCAGCCACATATATTTTATAAGATTTGTTGAAAAACTACTACTAAGTTATTGAACATTTTAACAAAAATTGGCATGATATTAAAGATGAATGGACTTTTGGTCCAAAATTTCAACAGGCCAACTTTTTGAATACTACAAATAACAGACTAGAATCCCTTAATGGATAAATAAAGACGCTAGTAGAAAGATACAGCTCACCGCCTGGTTTTATTGAATAATTTTTAAAACTGATTGTGATAATGAACAACGAAAGAGATCATAAAGCTGCTAATTTCATGTACAAAGTTCCTGTGAGCTTCTACAAAAATGATAGTACACTTGATAAATATTTCAAATTTTTAACTATATTAAAGAGAAATGATAGCTCAAATTCCAATTAAGAAACTCCAACTGAATCTTGTAATTGTTGATCTAGTACATCGATGCTTTTACCTTGCATACATATATTTAGAATGAGAGTTTAGTTTAGATGCATATGAAGAAAAAACACTATTACTCCAGCAAACGATTATTTATAACAGATAATTCTCTAAATGAAACAGATGTAATTGACGTTATTGAAATCGCTATCTAGCCTAATTTCTGAACAAGGTAACTTAATAGTTGATTCATTTAAAAACGGCCTGGAAAATAACAAGGATGTAACGATAGTGGAACAGAACGAGAACACTGAAAACATCACTAGTGGAACAGAGAGTGAGGCAAATATTGATAACATAAGTTTAATAGACCAAACAACATTAGCTGACACCTCTGAAGTACGAGTTGACAATGCTAGTACAGGCAACAAAACCTTCATAAATATTGATTTAATTTTAGACAGTATACCTGTTATAAACACCATTAATGATCTAGGAAACATTGTCAATTGTGACATTGAAATCACGGATATACTAACGGCTGAAAACAGTTCGATACCTACATCAGAGAATAGTCACAGCAACGACTTAAGTAGTACTCTTAGAAAGGACGAATGTGCTTCTACATGTTGCAATAAGAAAGAGAGGTAGACCCAAGGTTCGTAATACTACTGTTATTGTTCTAAAGGCAAAGAAAGGTATTCGGAAAACCGGCAAATTCAATATCCACAAAAATAAAAGTGCAACCAAATCAATAACAAATACTTAAGAAGTAGAATAGAATCGTTCTTAAATATTTTGAAATTAATATACGTACGTGTAGGTACACGACAATGTAATATTCTGTAATAAATAAATATTAATTGATTACTCAAGTATTTTGTAAACCTACCTAAGTACGAGTACAACTTTTACATATGTAAATTAAATAAATTTAAAACTCATCAAAATATTTCCGTCGGATCTCAGCTTTTTTGCCGCCGCACTTACTGAATAATATACATTTTTCGGCGGATAAGTTAATTATATTGCAAGGAGTGTCTCATGCGGCGGAATTATTAGTTTATACGTAACCTACCGCCGGCGGACGGTTAGCCACTGCGTTTTTTAATCAATAAGTGATACGGAAATGTTGACACTTTATGTACCATAACGTCGGCGTCCTGGCAAAAGTCATGAAGTCCATTTTTGTTAATTTTTAGTTAAGTGCATAAACCATATAAACATTTTAGAACTGGCAAAATTCGTTAAGTCCACCACTAATATGTATATCTTGTTGCACAATGTAAGAACTCCCTAGGTTGCAAACGGTTATTGTGTTGCCAGGCAGAAATCAATAAGTGAATTTTGGCGGGAATAGGCTATCCCAAAAAGGGTGGTTTGTGATACAACAGGTGTGTATTTCTAAATTATTTAAAATGCAGGTAAACATATTTTAAGAGTCGCTCAACTGAATAATGAGAATTTAAACAAAAAACTCAAAGTTATTGTGAATAGCTGTACAATATGTTTACTGGAAAAAGAGATATTACAACAGGTCAGTTTTTAAATTATTTAACTCAAAATAAAAATATTTAGGTATTTATTGATTTGCTTTTTTTTATTAGATTTTTAGACTGTACAATAACCTCACACTGGCTCGAACATGGGTTAGATCTTTTAATAAGCAACGAAAATTCGCCGAAAGGTGTTTTAGAAGATCAGGTAAACACTAATTTTTTTTGAAGTATATTAAAAAAATCATAGACTTTTCAAGAAGATCCGTTTGAGGCTAGCGATAAAGAGTATGATCCGAATAAAGAAGAGGACAATAATTCTGATACGTTCGAGGACACTGAAGGTAAGTTGTATTAAAATTGAATTAAAAAAGTATTTATAACATCCAGATATTTGTTAGCTCCAAAGAAGGAAATTCTAACATGAGTCGTTGGTACAAAGCAGATGATAGAATGTGGAATCGAAATGTGTTGATAAAATGTAGAAATCTCGGACAACTCTAGACTACGAAAAAATGAACAAAGCCTGCCAAAGCTCCTCAGTATGCGAATTGCAGCATTTGTCTGTGCTTCATAAAATTTAGCGACGCAGAGAGGTCTGAGCTATGCTCTAGCTAGCCATTGACAATTAGAAATATGTTATTCTGAAAAATGTCAAAGCCAATATACCTCAAAGACAGCGTCCCCGGAAAGAATATGCTAAGCCCCGAAGTAATGCAAAAGAATTTTATTTATTAGAAGATGGGACACCAACAAGAGTATGTCAGAAATTTTTCTTAAAAACCCTTTCTGTAAACAATGGATCACTCAATAAAGCGTTTGAAAATAAAAATGAAACTTCGGGGCCATTTTCAATTCAAAAAAATTTCTCAAAAAAAAACTATTATTAAAAATCATATTGAAAGTTTTCCTTTAACAGATTCTCACTACTGCAGAAAATCATCTCAGGGAAAATACTTACTGCACCAAATAATGTGTGAGTAAAAAGGTTATACACCCAGAAGTCTGACAACATACAAAAGGATCTCTTCGCAAGAATATAATTATTCGTTTTTCTAGCCACGCAAAGATCAGAGCTCCCTTTGCACGAGGTATCAAACAGCTACAGACTATCAGAAAACTACACTTGAGTCTCTGTATTTTGAACATAAAAAACGTGAAACTGATGCCAATAATTCCAAAAAGTTAGATAAAGAGAGAGCATCCGCTGAACCACATTTTGTAGCTGCGACATTTGACCTTCAAAGCGTACTACAGATACCAAGCAGTGATGTATCACCAAAGTATTATAGCAGAAAATTGTGTGGTTAAAATTTAACAAGTTATGAAGGTGCTCCACCTAATAATACGTTCTGCTATATTTGGACTGAAGTTACTGGAGCTCGAGGTAGTTTGGAGATTGCAACATGTTTATATTGGTACCTACATAATTTGCCTGATCAAAATGTTCTTGCGATGTTGTACAACTTTGTTCATTTTCAAAACAGTGAAATTGTTACCATCGAACAAAAGTTTCTTGAATCTGGATAATCCATGATGGAGTGAGACAGCATGCACAGTGCCATAGAAAAACGGAAGAGATATTTGACAGTTTATACCATGACCGACTGGATAATTATTTTTAAAATGGCCAGATCTAAAAGGAGAAAAATATCCTTACATTGTTCAAGAACTAAGGTATTCTGATTTTTTTATCTTTGCATAAATATGAGCGGGCGAAGTAGGCCTTCCACATTAGCATTCAAATTTAACAGGGGTTATTCAGCAATGCTGCCTATTTCAATCCAAAAATACAATGACCTTAAGAAGTTGCGTACTAACGAAGTTATACATTCAAAATGGAATTTATCACTGCCAACGTCAAACATCATTAAAAATCAAAATGCTGAACCAAGCGTAGACAGCGAAATCGAGGAAGACTGAAAATTTTTATTTGTTATTTCTAGTTAATAAGAATTAATACTAGAATATGGATGTTGAAATAATTTCTGTTATTCGTAAATGGACGTTTCAATTTAAACAAGTATAACAGATATTTTAACTATACTGTTTTTGTATATTTTCTAATTTGGCAAAAATCACTAAGTTCATCAAATGTCAGTTTTCAAGCACTTTTTGAAAGTTTTTTCTAATACTCCCACAAAAGTAATTCTCAGTCAAATATTATTATGGCCTTAATATAATTCAGTTAAGCAAAATGAAATTTTGCTCCAAAGTTAAAACTTTAAACCCTTTTTTCTCAAAACTTCAAATTAGGACTTTTGCCAGAACGCCGACGATATGATATTTCGGGAATGGTGATTGGGATGAAAAATAACTTTCGTAGAGAATTGCATTATCTACAACTTTTTTTACCTATTTTTAGGAGAACACATGTCGTTTTTGCAGATGTGGAATTGATCGGGATTTTTCAATTTAATTTGTACTAGTACCAATTTTCACCTTCATGTGGAGTAGCAGTATTAGTAACCTAAAACTTTGACAGTGACGGGTAATAACAATATAATGATTCATACTCTAAAGCTAAGTACACAAAAAGACAAAAGGCAAACTAAATGATGGATATTACAAGTCAGATTAAAGTTAAAATCAAAATATTTTCAGTTGAAACATTTTTAGTACATATGATTTTTCAAATACATAATTTCAAAGTATCAACTACTTTCGCGAAATAGGGAATAAAAAATAAATATAAAATTTATGCATATTCAATGGAGCGATTTCTTCGTTTGCATTATCTAGGTTGTTATAATGGTATAAATATGTATTAGATACTAATTTATGTATCATGTAAAACAAATTTTATGTCAAAATTTATTGTCATTTTGATACTTATTTTATACAATTTAATTTGGCCAATAGTAAGTTTCTTAACATGTGCATATAAACGAGCATACAAGGGGTTTATCAAAAATTTAGTACAGGCTTCATTTAGAAATATAAATTATGCTATAAACTAGTAATCCTTAGTAATGATCACCATCTTGAACACATTAAGATTAGAAAGTGAATTCAACCTTTTTTCTGCTTTGAAAAATGACTTCGGTTAGAGAAAATATTTTATTATCTAAAGTATTAAAACAGAGCAAAATTGATTAAAATCAACATTTAAAAATCTAACACTTAGAATAAATTGATATAAAATATTATGTCTACTGCCTTTTTCAAATCTTAATACACATTTTCCAAGTATATAAGAATTATTTTATACATAAAATATCAAGAGCATTTAAAATTAATTTCATTGGTTAGAAAATATTAAGATACTTCGCTTTGATCAGTTGATACTGAAGTGATACTTTGTTTCGATTAAAAAATACAAAAGGCATATTGATTTGAAAGAATAGCAAATTGTTTTAATATTTCGAAAGGTCACAAGTGAAAACAAAAACTTCAAATTCCATTTTTTGACTAGAGTAAATGTAACTAGAACTGCTTGAATTTGTTTTCAAAATAATGTTTTTTATGCTAATCAAAATGTAACAGCACTTATATAACCATGTAATGTATAGTTATATGGTTAGGTATACAGACTAATTTGTACTTGCTGCTTATTTGTTTTTATATATCAATTTATAGAAGTAAAAAAGTTAATTGAAAATATTGAAGTAAAGAAATAAATAAAACCAGAGAAATTTATATTGATTTTATATTTTCTAGAATTGTAAGTTCATATTACATAATATTAGAATATCTTTTTAACATTCAAACACTGGATAATGGTATAGGAATTATTTCTTGTATGTAACATCATCATATGACTATAGATCTTACTAAAGTGTTTTGTTTCTCAAAAGCATGCGAAAACATACATTGTTATGTATAGCTAACGTATCGCTTAAAAATCTTTCAATTACTGTCTTTATCTTTTATAGTGAGATCCTTATACATAACATTAATTTTGTATTATAGATTAAGTAAGACAAAAGCCGAAAATGGTGTTATCTCTTTGCGATTGTTACATTAGTTGCAATGCTACACACGTTGAAAAAATTTCGGATCACTGCCATTTGATAAGTCAATTCAACTAACTGTGACACCTTAGAAGTAATGTACAATTTTAAAAGATTAATATACATCGGGAGATAATGTTACCACTTTCTACTACACATGTTTTTCTAATTTACGTTTGGATAAACCCAATAAAAATATACAATTGGTTGTTTTTATGATGTACCATTGCACTGATGATTAATAAACAGCCCTACATTGTAATTGATGAATGTACTTTCAAAAAGATATTTGTAATGGATGAAAGGTGACAATGGAAGAAATATATAACAGTTTCTTTTTATTGGTGACCAAAAAACTTACTATGAAGGTCTCCTATATTTTCTACCCACTGTAATTTTAAATATTATCATGTACATATTCAGTTAGGTACTCACGTTTTCAAATATAAAAATATTTACTATTTTATGCCAAACATTGATATTTTTTTATTATTTTTTTGTACTTTTTTGTAAGATTATTTTTTACATTTTTTTTGCCTATCCAGAAGCCGAAATATTTCAAAGCAGAGAAAAATAAACATATACAAGTTCTTTTTTCCACACTTCTTTGCATGTGAAACATGAATTCTATTTTCTATATTACACAAATCATAACTTAACACCGAAATCATGCAGGCATATTTATATATATGCTGAGTTTTTTGTGTGTGTAATGCAACACCCTGTATTTAAAAATTGATTCCTCATCCCGCCATCCTCAAGGAGAGCAGGCACCAAACCGATCATCACGTTACCTCCATTATGATGTTATTTTTCCGAACTATATTTTTTGACTTATTATTATTACTGGACACAGGCCCTCCAGTGGCTTCTGCATCAATTTTATTTGTTTCTGTATCATTTGTCAATGGAATATCCAGTATGTTGGCACTGAAACAAGAAGTTTTTAGCTTTTTTGAAACATTTCAATCATCATGATCAACGTAGTCAATGAACATATTTATTGAAAAATCCTTGAAAGTGCTTAAGTTACATTTTTTTAATTTTTCATACTTAATTTTATGCAAAAATACAGCAGGTGATTGTTCGTTTGAAATTATAATAGTTTTTTCAACCATTACAGTTATCTTACAAAAAGTGGTGAATAATATTGACTCAATTACTGCTTTTGAGAAATTTCAGTCCATAGGTAAACTATACACCCCACAAAAATGATCGCATCACTAAAATGTTTGCAAAAGTTTAATTTTTTTTTCTGAAACATTTTTTTTATTGATGCCTCATATTACCTATTTAAAACACGCCTCAAACACGCGCGTTTTTTAAAATCCCTATGGTAACAACAACTCGAGAAACGTAAGTATCAATGACAACTTTTTTTATTAGTTTTTAAATTGTATATAGTATCTGGTTTTACTTTCGTCGAGTAAACATGTTCTGATAAATAGCATTTATCGCGACAGAATATTACTGATAATAGTTTGCATAAAAACAAAACGGACTAAAAATCGAATGTGATAGTGCTGAAAACTGAATTTATACTTTTTATACTGTGTACAAACAATAATTTAAATACAATCAAAAAATGATGCCAACTGGTAATGAGCCGGGTTTTTGGGCTTTCCACAAGTTCAACCAACACAAAATAATGTACAAGGTCAAACATATATTCCGATGTTCCAAACACCAAATAATATTATTCACAAATGATTTCTTCTCAATCAATGCAATCACTGTGTCCTTCACAATCAAACCAGTATTACATTCCGCCAAATCAAGAACAATATTTAAATATGCAACAATCATCTAGTAATCATTCAAATACTCAAATACATAATACGCCATATTCAAGAATGACTTCTACCAGCGAAGATGAAGATAACACTTATTCTGCTCAAGAAAATCCATGGCAAGTGGTCAAAGGAACGAAAAGAAGGAAATACAGAAGTAGTAAAAATGCTGAAGAAGAAATTTCACTTAACAATAAGTACACGGTACTAAATTCACAAACAGATGGTTCCAATAATAACAATAATGATGGTGAAAACACTGACAATGTTAAACCTCCTCCCATATTTGTATATGGAGTAGTCAATTTACCAGAGATGAAAAAAAAACTAAGCGATATAATTGAAGTCGAGTAATACACAACAAGAAGCATGGCATATGACACTATAAAAATTTGCTGTCAAAATCCGGATACATATAGAAAACTGGCTAGTTACATGAGAGAAAATAATATAATCCATCATACGTACCAACCCAAGGAAGAGAGATCCTATCGTGTCGTAATTAAATATTTGCACCATTCAATAGACTTGAAAGATATAAAGGATGAATTAATTAAAAAAGGCCACAATGTAAGAAATATAGTCAATGTTAAACATCGAATAACCAAGGAACCTCTTAACATGTTTTACGTCGATTTGGAACCTTCTGATAACAATAAAAAAGTTTACGAAATAACTAGGTTTCTAAATAGTGTCATACAAATAGAACCACCAAAAAAAGACAACAAATTAGCTCAATGTACAAGATGTCAATTATATGGCCATACGAAAACCTACTGTAATAGGCCATACCTATGCGTTAAATGTGGTGGCCAACACAGCACAGCAAATTGTAAAAAAAAGTAAAAATACGCCAGCTACATGTGGTCTTTGTGGAGGTGGTCATCCAGCTAATTACAGGGGCTGCAAATTCTACCAAAAAAACTATAAAGTAAATATAAATAATAATAGGATTACTATGACACAAAACAATACAAAATCAACTGATCAAGGCCAACAACCTCAGCCCAGACATACTAATAGAAGCTACGCGCAGGCAACTGCAGGAGTAGAAATACATAATAGAGCTAATGATGAAGAATCTTCAATGACATTAAATAAATTCTTAGATGAGTTTAAAGCTATGTTTAACCAGTTAATACAGCAGAATAGTATGGTTCTCAACATGTTGACAATGCTTATCAACAAATTAAATAATGGCTAAGTGTCTCACAGTTGCATTGTGGAATGCTAACGGCCTTGTTCAAAACAGGGATGAAGTCCAGTTATTTCTTAGACAAAACTCAATTGACATTCTTCTAATCAGTGAAACCCATTTTACTAATAAATCTTACTTTAGTATTCCATTCTATAAAATTTACTACACAAATCATCCGGATGGTACCGCGCATGCGGGCACAGCTATTTTAATTAAACAAACAATCAAACACTGTGAGCTACCAAAATATGAGGAGGAATTTCTACAAGCCACATCAATTCGAGTAAATACAATGCCATACGAGATAACGATTACTGCAGTTTACTGTCCCCCGAAGCATAACCTAAAAAAAATCAGTTTGAATCATTTTTCAACACACTTGGTTCAAGATTTATAGCAGGTGGAGACTACAATAGTAAACATCAGATGTGGGGATCTTGAATAACTACCACAAAAGGAAGAGAACTATCTAAAGTAATACAGGAAAAAAGATACTCCTTTTTGTCCACAGGGACACCAACATACTAGCCAACCGATATAAATAAACAGCCAGACCTGCTAGACTTCTTTGCCACTAATGGCACCTCCCCAGCATACACATATATTATTCCAAGCTATGATCTATCTTCGGATCATTCGCCAGTAATTCTGACTATCAGTTTGTGCCCCATACACATTCAAACTACATCTAGACTACACAACTTCAAAACTAATTGGAACCACTATAAACATAAACTAAATGAAGAAATACACTTAAACATAAGCCTCAAAAACCCAAATGAAATCGAGAAAGCCACAAACGATTTCATAAATCTACTGCAAGAGACAGCGCAACAAACAACTCCTGAAATAGTAGTTAAAAAAGACGTTATGAATATACCTCTAGAAATTAAGACACTAGTAGCTAAAAAAATAAGAGCGAGAGCAAAATGGCAATGGAGTCATAATCCTGCAGATAAAAGGAACTTCAATAAACTCAGCAACGAATCGAAAACTAAATTAAAAGCAATGAAAGAAGAGTCCTTTAAAACTTATATGTCTAATTTAAATCGTTTTGATAACTCTATTTGGAAGCCAGTAAAGTCTAAAAATAAACCCATATTAACATCTCCTCCACTACGACTAGAAATACAGACACATGCTGAAGAAAAGTGGGCCAAATCAGATAAAGAAAAGGCAGATGCATTCGCTAAGCACCTCTCAGAAATCTACAAACCTCACAACACAATACCAGACATAGAAATTACGGAATTTCCAGAACTCCCTATCCAAACAAACCAAACAATAGACCTGATTAGACCAAAAGACATAGAAAATGAAATAAAACTTCTAAACATTAAGAAAGCCCCAGGAATGGATTTAATAACTCCAAAGATGTTAAAAGAGTTACCGCGAAAGGGTATAGTACTCCTCACTTACCTATTTAATGTGATTATTCGAATCCAATATTGGCCAGAAAAACTCAAAATTGCTGAAATAATCCTAATACTTAAACCTGGGAAAGACCCGCATAAAGTAAAATCTTATCGACCTATCAGTCTGCTTTCAACTATATCAAAATTATTAGAGAAACTGATTCTTCGAAAAATTGATCCTGATTTTGATGCCAGCAATTGGATACCTGAATTTCAGTTTGAATTCCGACGAGCCCATTCCACAAACCAACAGTGTCACCGCATAACCCATACAATACTAAATTCTCTAAACAGCAAAGAATATTGTACCTCAGTATTTCTAGACGTTAGACAGGCCTGCGATAGGGCATGTTGGACTATTATACAAGATTAAAAAACATTTACCAACATTCTTCAAACTATTGGAATTTTATCTAAACAATCGCCAATTCAGAGTACGAATAAAAGGAGATGTATCTGTTATGCTGCCTATCAACTCGGGTGTACCACAAGGCAGCGTCCTTGGTCCACTATTATATATCTTGTTTACTTCAGATCTCCCATTATCACCAAACATCACAATATGAACATTTGCTGATGACACTGTCATTCTAACTACCCATAGTAATGCGCTACAAGCCCACCATATCCTTCAAGAATATCTTAAAAAATTAGAGAAGGGGTTAAAAGATGGGAGTATCGAAATAAATGAGACAAAATCTACACATATAACCTTTACTATAAGAAAAGACGTATGTCCTCCAATACAGTTAAATAACACACAAATCCCACAATCGACATCAGTGAAATACCTGGGCTTACATCTAGATGCCAAATTGAACTGGAAGGAACATATCAAGAAGAAACGAAAACAAATAGACCTAAGAAGTAGAGATATTTACTGGCTAATTGGACGGAAGTCTTCTCTTTCCATCGAAAATAAAATCCTATTATATAAGGCAATAATTAAACGTATATGGACCTATGGCATCGAAATATGGGGATGCGCCAGTAAATCCAACATAGCAATTGTACAAAGAAGCCAGTCTAAAATACTAAGAAATGTTGTTAATGCCCCATGGTATATAACAAATAAAATGATCCACAATAATCTGAAGATCTTAACAGTAAAAGAAGTCATTCATGAAAGAAGTGCTAGCCACCAGAAGAAACTAGAAGCCCATACAAATCCTTCACTACAACCGCTACTTGAAAATGATGTAATAAGAAGATTAAAACGACGATGGCCAACTGACCTGCGAAATTAACAGGAAGCAGAAGGTCCCTTCGCTGGAGAGGACCTCATCATGCTAGTTGACCTCAGCTTCTTCCCATAGCTAGGTCATATGCCAGCACATTAGCTTATAGAACACCATGTATTTTGATTGCTGATTTATTGAATAAAAAAAAATTGTATATTTTCGTTGTGAACCAATGTCTTATTTGGTTTTTTCTGCAAAATTTATTTATATATTCATATATACATTGTATCCTTTTAAATATAAATAAAGAAACTCTTTGATTATTGATCAGACAGCAGTATCTCGTAACGTCAAATAAAAATAAATACTATTTAGGATGGATTTTCACGAAACTTGGCTGGGCATAGAGGGCGGACTTTTATTAAATGAAACTTGGCTGGGCATCGAGGACGGACTTCCATTTTTTTGTAGTAATAACATAATAATAATATTTTATGATTTCAAAGTGCACCAATATAAAAAAATAGCGTGTAGTATTCGTGGATAACTGGTCTTTCAAACACTTGCTCTATTTCGAGCACTCCGGCTGCGCCGTCGTGCGCGGAAAATCGCGCATGTTTGAAAGACCTCTTTATCCACTTATACTTTAATATACTAATCAATTTGAATGTTTTTTCATTATAGGTTGATTCTTTAGTAATAATAATATCTATGATTATTTAAATAAAATTTTTCAGTAAATACTGTGCGATGCATTAATATAGGTTTTATGTTGCAAAAATCGTAACACACTGTAGAGTGTACCTATAATAAGTATGTTAAAATTAATAGCAGACTAGCCTGATCTACTTGCAAAATTTTCTTTTTCGGTTCGTTTCACTATCTCTGGTATTAGGCCAAGCTACAGAGATTTGGAGTGAGCATTTTGTGTAAAAAGTGTTAGAAGAAAACTACTTGCGTCATTGTTTGGAGAATAGTTTCATATGATATAGTGAGATGTTTTTCACCCCACTTTATTATTCATAACTTCGTTATTAACAATTTTATGCGACAATTTCATTCATCTGTTAACAACGCATTTTATTACCCGTTTTGTCAGTTTGACATCGGATAAACTGCTAGCAGGTAGTTTGCAATGGGATAAATTGCATGTTGATTCTCCATGGTAACAAGAGGTCCATTCTTACAGTAACGCTCAAATAAACGTCAGTTTTTATCACAAAATATTGGTTTTTATTTTTTTATTACTTTTTATATTCTTCTCATCAACGATGAATCGCTTTGGCAATGGTACTGAAGAAAATTTAAAAGCAGCGGTATCGAATGCTGTACCTAGATATACATTAAAAAGGAAGCTCAGTTAAGTAGACCTCCCCCCAATGTAAATTTCCAACAAAAACATATATGGTTGTAATGCACCAATATGCTCCATGAATAATTTTCTTTGCACCACATTCCCCGAGAGACTACAGCTATTTGTTTATGGTATAAACTCCAGCATAACAGTGGATTTGAAGTGGCTTCCGATGCCATTTATTTTTTTTGAAAATTATCATTGGGGGGGAGCAACTTTACTTTATATATTGAGGTTTAACAAAGAAGGGGGAGGTGGATTTTGTTTTTCTTGGTGGTGGATATGAATGCATTAGAAGCGGATTCAACTGCAGTAATATTTTTTTCAAATTATCATTGGGGGAACCAACTTTACTATAAATAATGCGATTCTACTAACTGAAGGGAGAGGTGTGAAGTATTTTTTTGATGAAGCATTATGGTGCATTCATTACAAGCGCCTGATGGTGCAAAGTACATAAACAAATAGCTAGTCTCTCGGAGAATGTGATGCATAGAAAATCATTCATGGAGCATATTGGTGCATTAAGAGTGCATTACGACCATATATGTTTTTGTGTTTTAAATGAAACTCAATGTTTCTAGCTAATTCCACAATATAATGAAAAATGATGAAAATTCTAAAAAATTGACAATTGTTTCGATAACTGAATATCATCGTCAGAATGACAGAAGTTACATTTCATTTGATGCCTACCTGATGTTTAGTAGCTATTTTTGGCTAGACCAAGAGGTGACCTACCTTGTGATTTATTTAACATATGTTAATAGAAAAAAGAAGAAGATGTGATATTACAAATATTGAAGCTTGGATATTATTAGCTCTATGGTGATATCCAATTAAGATCAGTATAATTGTGCAATGAAATAGAAAACCAGGAAAACTATATCTGCTGATCTTTACAATTATCACTTAAGAAGACAGTTTAATAGTGGAGAACTCCCTAGATTTATCTGTTCATTGACGACTTCATATTGTGGGTTTCTTAAGTGTCTTCTAATTTCCAACTCTTCAAGGAAATCCAGTTCTTGTTTCTTATCACAAATATGTAGTACTTCTAGTTCTGTGTTAGGTGTCAATGAATGATTGGTGTCAAGTAGATGTTTTGCTTAATGGGATTTATCTGGTTGTTTTAATCTGTATGCTCGTAAGTGTTCATTATATCGGATTTCAAAATGTTTAAGGGTCAAATAGACAGCATTACATTCTGGACATTTGAGTTATATATACCTGATTTCTTTAATGGTGATATTTTTGTTTTTACATTTAACAATTTTGTACTTACGTTACTTTCTGTTTTAAAAGAAATTGTTGTATTCGTTGCTAAAGATATTATCTTTGAAATATTATTAGAAATATTTTCTGCATATGTGATGATTTTATAAGTTTTTATTTCTTCAGTTTGTTTAGGAAATATTCCTCTTTTTTATTAATTAGCTTATTTATCATATGTAATGGGTAACCGTTGGATGTTGCTATTTGTCTAATTGTATTAATCTCTATCAAAATTACATTTTTTCATAGGAACTGAAAATGCTCTATGTATCATTGAATTATATGCTGCTAGTTTATGTGACATGGGGTGATTGGAACTATATGGAATTGTCAGTGTGTGTTGGTTTTCGGTAAATTGAATAATCAAGTACATTATTAACTCTTTGAATTTTCAAATCAAGAAAATTGATTGAGTTATTTTCTTCAACTTCTAATGTAAATTTAATTTTTGGGTGTAAATTATTAATGTGGTTGAAAAATATTCTAATTGTCGTTCACTACCTATAAAACCAGCTAATATGTCATCTACATATATATACCAAAATAAAACATTTTTTGAAATATTACTTTCAAAGATTTTTCTTTCTAAACTGTACATAAAAATGTTTGCCAAAATAGGTGATATAGGGCTTCCTATTGGTAAACCTTCATTTTGAATATATATGTTATTGTCAAAAGTGAAATAATTCTGATTAATACATACATCAAATAAATTAAGTACATCTGATATTATTCCTGGATTAATATTTTTATCTTCTAGTAATGTTCTTAAAAGTATTATACATTCTTTAGGAGGAATTTTAGTGAACATATTAGTAATGTCAAATGAAATAAGCTTAGAGTTATCTTGTAAGTTGAATGCTTTTAATTTTTTGATTAGTTCTATTGAATTTCTAATTGAGTATTTAGATGCATATCCGTAACTATTAAGTATATTGTTAAGCTTCTTTGCCAATATATTATTAGGAGTATTAACATAAGAAACTACAGGTCTAATTGGTTTCGTTATTTTATGTAATTTAACGGTTCCATATAATTGTGGACAATGAGGATTCTTATTTATGATGGGCCACTTTTCGTAATCAATTAAAAGATAATTTGAATTATTAACAATATCCCTTACATTATTAGAAAACTTTTTTGTTGGGTCTGCTCTAAGAACTTTTACATCGCTAGATTCTATAAAGTTATATATTTTTGAATTATAATTTTGAGTTGTCAATATGACAGTTGTGTTCCCCTTATCAGATTTTGTTACTGTTAGGTTATTATCTTCTACTTTCTTTTTGATTGCATTTAAAACTGTAATGTTATTTTCTGTTTGACATTTAACTTTTGAAGGTTCAATATTTTTGATTAAATTGGCAATTTTTAATTTGTCATAAAGAAAATTATTTGAACTAGATTTTAAAATGTCATACTAAAACACCGCAAGCACAAAAAGCAATAAAATATGCTCAACGAGTATGGCTAAAAGAAGAATGTAAAAAATGGTTTAAAATAAGAGACTCCTTAGACAACTACATAAAAGTTGTACATTCAGAAGTTCAAATTACATCCAGTAGAATTTGACTGTTTAGATGACAAAAACAGTGTCAGCACGATGAAGCACAAGAAATTTAAAAAACAAGAACAAAAGCTACATAAACTTGAACAGACACAACATAGAATTCAATACACTAAACATCATGAAACTGTAAGTACCTACATACCAACACACTTTGCACCACAATTTGAAAACCTTTCAGACACTAATTTTACAGATAGTAAAATAGAATTTTTAAATATTGGTTTAAAGTACAGTATACCACCAAAATTTACGAATAATATTAAACAAATCATAGCTACAGAGTCAGAAATAGCTTTAAAATCTAATTCAAATAATTTTCTTTATGAGAAATTAAAAATTGCCAATTTAATCAAAAATATTGAACCTTCAAAAGTTAAATGTCAAATAAAAATGACATTACAGTTTTAAATGCAATCAAAAAGAAAGTAGAAGATAATAACCTAACAGTAACAAAATCTGATAAGGGGAACACAACTATCATATTGACAACTGAAAATTATAATTCAAAAATATATTACTTTATAGAATCTAACGATGTAAAAGTTCTTAGAGCAGACCCAACAAAAAAGTTCTCTAATAATGTAAGGGATATTGTTAATAATTCAAATTATCTTTCAAGTGATTACGAAAAGAGGTCCATCATAAATAAGAATCCTCATTGTCCACAATTATATGGAACCGTTAAATTACATAAAATAACGAAACCAATTAGACCTGTAGTTTCTTATGTTAATACTCCTAATAATAATATATTGGCAAAGAAGCTTAACAAAATACTTAATAGTTACGGATATGCATCTAAATACTCAATTGGAAATTCAATAGAACTAATCAAAAAATTAAAAGCATTCGACTTACAAGAAACTCTAAGCTTATTTCATTTGACGTTACTAATATGTTCACTAAAATTCCTCCTAAAGAATGTCTAATAGTTGTAAGAAAATTACTAGAAGATAAAAATATTAATCCAGGAATAATATCAGATATACTCAATTTATTTGATGTATGTATTAATCAGAATTATTTCACTTTTGACAATAACATATATATTCAAAATGAAGGTTTACCAACGGGAAGCCCTATATCACCTATTTTTACATTTTTTGAAAAAATTTCGAATTTGAGGTTTTTTCAATTTTTTGCATTTTCTAATAATATTTCCTATAGTAATGTATATTTTTTTTACACCATCAGAAAGTAGATATTTCAAAGAACAAAAAGCCCCCAAACTTTTTGAAAAAAGCTGAAATTTTGACGTCAGAATTTTCGATTGAAAATTAGGGTGCTTTTTTGATATTAAGTTAAAATGAGGCGAAAAAATAAATATTTTTAATCAAATAAATTACAGTATATTTGGGACATAATAAGGTAAGTTTTCACCAAATTTCGTAGAAAAAAAAATTTTTTAAAAAAGATATAAATAAAAAACCAAAAACTTGGTTTTTGAATTTTTCACCTAAATTTTGAGGTTATGTGAAAAAATTGTAAATACAAAAGTTGTAGATCTTTTTATGACCTACAACTTTGCCATTTAACTTTTTTCCATAGGACTGATAGTTTCGCTGGAAATCAAGATAAACAATTTTTCACCCTTAAAAACTCACCCCCTCCCACTTCCCGAACTCGGATCGACCGTAATTTATTTTTCCTTTCATTTTGATCATGTTCCCCTGCTTTTCTAATGGGTTTCATCCTACTGTAATTTTTTTTGGTTTCAAAAATTATCGACCCTGGTCTAATATTTGTGATAAGAAACAAGATCTGGATTTCCTTGAAGAGTTGGAAATTAGAAGACACTTATGAAACCCACAATATGAAGTCGTCAATGAACAGATAAATCTAGGGAGTTCTCCCCTATTAAACTGTCTTCTTAGGTGATAATTGTAAAGATCAGCAGATATAGTTTTCCTGGTTTTCTATTTCATTGCACAGTTATACTGATCTTAATTGGAAAAATGATATCCAGGATATCACCATAGGGCTAATAATATCTAAGCTTCAATATTTGTAATATCACATCTTCTTTTTTCTATTAACATATATTAAGTAAATCAGAAGGTATGTCACCTCTTGGTCTAGCCAAAAATAACTATTAAACATCAGGTAGGCATCAAATGAAATGTAACTTCTGTCATTCTGATGATGATATTCAGTTATCGAAACAATTGTCAATTTTTTAGAATTTTCAACATTTTTCATTATATTGTGGAATTAGCTAGAAACATTGAGTTTCGTTTAAAACACAAATATGAGTAGATTCCCCGAAGTAAGGGTCGAGATAGTTAATTTCATATATGTTTTGTTGAAAATTTCTATTGGGGGAGGGGGGTCAACTTAACTGAGCTAAGCCTCAATATGGAATCAATTCTTGCAATTTTGCTCCGAGAGAAAGTATAATTTGGAACCCAAAGGAATGTTGTGTTTTGGCGTGGTTTAAGTAAAAATATAGTTAATTTTCAATTTTAATTAAATGATTCGTTAAATTGTCTTACTAAATACCATTCTAGCTTGTGTTTATTTCCGGAATAAACTTTCACTTTGACTAACTCGAGCTTTGCAGCTTATAGGCAATACGGCTAGCAAATAACACAAGGTAAAATCACTCCACCTTCGGTTTTACCATATTATTTGCTCTCGTCAATTACCAAGCAACAAAGCTTTGTTTATCCGGATAAACACAAGCTCTTATGGTATTACCCCGAAAAATCGCTTTTTTTAAAAAAAATTCTTTCAAATTAAAGACTGTCAGAGTAATCGTGATGGCGTCAATAGAAAAAATGTAGAGAATAAAAACATGAAGAAAATGAGAACAACTCGATCGGACCGTTAGTTTAGGGGAAAAACGGGAAAACAGACCAAAGTGTAGTTTTTTCAAAAATTCATAATCAGTTATTTTTTTAGTTGTAGCGTTGATCCTCCGGCCAGTATTAGTTATAGATATTAACTTCATATGTGCAAAAAGCAGGCACTGTTCGATACATAGTTTTCGATCTGTGGCCATTTAAATTTTATAGTATACAATTTTCCTGAATGCGACAGGTATAGTCTGATTTCAATTTACAAAAACGATTTCGAAGGTAGTATTTTCATAGACCATACCTGTCGCATTCAGACCTGCTGGAAAATTGCATAGTAAAACATTCAAATGGCCACAGATCGAAAACTATGTATCAGACAGTGCCTGCTTTTTGCATATATAAAAGTTTATATTGTTGTTCGACCTCTCATTTTCTTCATGTTTTTATTCTCTACATTTTTTCTATTGATGCCATCACGATTACACTGACAGTTTTAATTTCATAACCAAAAACTAAAAAAATGCGAGTTTTTGCATAAAATTGCTAACAACAAAGTTATGAATCATAAAGTCGAGTGAAAAACATATTAGTACATCATATGAAACTATTCTCCAGACAATAGCGCAGCTGATTTTCTTCTAACAGTTCTTACATGAAAAAATCCCTGTAACTTGGTCTATATTAGAGGAGATATGCAATAGAAAATAATAATGAAGTTTATTGTAATTTCTTACAAAGGGTTATCGACCGTGGTGTTCCTTCTGTCCATTAAATTTACATATTTTATAATACATAAGGACATATTAATATTGTTAACTTAAGTAATAAATTTGATGATGTGAAATAAAAGTAATACATAGGTTCACTGTGAAAGTTCTTGTATACTTTCCCATAGTGCATTCTCTAGAAATTTGCGTCTTGATATTCTGTTTTCCCTTGTGATACAGTTTTTGGTCATAAGGAGTGTGCTGTATTCGTTTTTCGCAAATTTTTCTGCATGCCTTTGTATACATTCATTTAGGGGTGTGATTTTTGTTAGTTCATATAATAGCTGATTTGGAGGATTATGTAACGTATTACTTGGATGGCGGATTTTCGTGATTTTTCTAATTGAGGATGTTTCTGCGACCCGCAGCATATGTCTGGTATAAGACTGTGTGTTCAGGAGAACGATACTTGCATATTCCAACGTAGGTCTGCATATCAATTGGTAAATCCTGCGATCACTTTCAAGGTTGATTCCTCGGTTTTTGTATGATAGGGAATGGAAATGACAGGAACGGGTGGTAATGGCACTTTTCTTTATGTTCGAGCAGTGAGCTTTGAATTTGCTGTCGAGTAGTATGTCTAGGAATTTTACATTGGGTTGTGGACAAATCTGTTGTTTTTGGAAGGTGATGGGAGGGGAAGAATTTTTCAGTCTGTGATGAAACAGGATTAATTGTGATTTTGAAGGATTAGGAAATACTCTCCATTTATTAAACCAGATCATTGTGTTACTGGTAAATCCCTGAAGATTTTCTGCTTGGTTTGTATTTTTAGCATGACAGACCAACACTGTGTCGTCTGCATATTGTAACATATAGCTGTCTTTCTTGAAGTGTTCTGGATCTTTATTATAAATATCTGCACAGAATATATTATAAAATATTGGCGACAGATGCCCTATAGCAATCCTTGCTCATTTGTAAATTACTTTGAATATTAGCCATTTATTATAACCCTGATTTTTCTCTTATTTACTATGTTTGTTATAATTCTGATTAAGTACTCCGATACCTTTATATAATGAAGCTTGTATATCAACCCATAATGCCACACACTATCGAACGCTTTTTGTATACCTAGTAATAATGCCGCGGTTTTTCCTCCCTTTGGCGCCGTTGCTTCTATATTATTAGTAAGGATGACTAGTGGATGTACTGTAGAGTTTTTTTGTTTGAAGCCGAGCTGGTATCCAGGTATTTTATTTTTGACTTTTATATCTTGTAATGCAAATAATCAAACCATCAAAAGCAAAGTAGGCAATAAATTAAATGAAACCTTAACAACTTTAGCGCTGTCACAATCAGCTGAGGAGATCAACCTTTACAACACATGGAAGAACATAGAAGAAATAATGATAAATACAGCAAAAGAAGAAATAGGATACAAACAAAAGGTCAAAAAGAAAAAATGAATGACAGACGAAATATTAGCAATGTTTGAAGAGAGAAGAAAATACAAAAACACAGACAGTCGAGACGAATACACAATGATGCAAAATGCTATAGGAAGAGAGATAAGAACGGCAAAAAATAGATGGCTGAAGAAACAGTGTGAAGAAGTGAAACACTTACAAACAAGAACAACATGATGAGTATAACCTGCACAAGAAAATAAAAGAAGCAGCAGGAGTATACAGGAAACAGACTTTCTCCAACATACAAAATGATCAAGGGCAAATGGCACAAGACAACACACAGAGGAAAGCTATCTGGGAACAATATATTGGCAACCTCTTTGCAGATGAAAGACCATGGTTAGAAGACATCTTGGAAGAGGATTTGTCTGGACCGCCAATCACAATCGAAGAGATTACTAGAGCAATAAAAAGCTCGAAGGATAAGAAAACGGTTGGGTCAGATCTAGTTCCTGTTGAACTGCTTAAATTATTAGACAGCAAAGGTATTAATATACTTCATAGGCTTTTCAACCAAATTTACAACAAAGGAAAATTCCCAACTAAATGGCTTACGCCTCTTTTCATCCCACTTCCTAAAAAGAACAACGCAACAAGATGTGAAGACCACAAATTGATCAGCTTGATGAGTCACACTCTTAAAATATTTCTGAAGGTCATTCACTACATTATTTCCACAAAACGCGAAAGCGTTATTGGATCCTCTCAATTCGGTTTTAGAAGGGGTCTCGGTACAAGAGAGGCACTAGTCGCAACCCATGTATTAATTCAGAACTGCTACGACCAGAGAAAAGATGTAGTGATGTGCTTTACAGACTATGAAAATGCGTTTGACAGAGTGCAACATCACAAACTCGTTCAAATGCTAAGGCGACTTGACATAGATCAGAAAGATATATGTTGTATTGAAAACTTGTACTGAATCAAACAGCTGCAGTTAGAGTTAGAGGCAACAAAAGCACTGAAAATCCTTAGACATGTAAGGCGGGGTTGTGTCCTCTCCCCACTCCTGTTTAATGTATATTCTGAAAATATCTTTCTAGAAGCTCACGAAGGACAACAATTGGGCATCAAAATAAATGGCATATGGATCAACAATATACGATATGCAGATGATACAATGCTGATAGCAGATAACATGAATGACCTCCAAAGACTTCTGGACATGGTAGGAATACATAGCCGCTTGATGGAGATTAACATCAATATAAAAAAGACAAAATTCCTAATAATCACCCGTAAATTAGATGATTTCCAGAATGCAAAGCTATCATACAATAGTGAAGACATAGAACGGGTAAAAAGTTTAAATACCTGGGAACCTGGATATGTGAACACTGGTCTTCAGATGTGGAAATCAAGTGCCGGATATAAAAAGCGAAGAGCTCATTCATGAGATTCAAAAGCGTCTTCACGAACTCTGACTTCGACCTCAATCTCAGAATAAGATTCACAAAATGCTACGTATGGTCCGTCCTATTGTATGGCTGGACTCTGAAGGTGAATACCATGAACAGGCTGGAAGCATTTGAAATGTGGATCTATCAAAGAATCTTGAAAGTTCCATGGACGGCAAGAAAATCCAACGAGGAAATTCTGAGTAGGGCAGGAAGAGAACGTGGTACCAGTTGCTCATCCTATTAATAGAAGGAAAGATAGAGGGAAAAGGGGGAGTGGGCAGAAAGAGGAGTCATAGCTCCGAAATATCAAACAGAGGACAGGGATGAGAACCACAGGAGAATTAATCCACATTCTCCAATTACTTGTAATTTCTTTTTTTACATCTAAGGATCTGCTGTTCCAAATATTCGGCCTTTGGTTTTGAAGAAAATTGCAATGGAATTTAATAAGGTAATAAAGACGCTGAAATTGTTATTTTGAGGGTGTCGGACACAACTAGGTTCAGGATATGGCTGTAACACCACACATGTAATTTAATAGGTGTATTTTCAGACATCCATTTAGAGAAACCATTGCAAGCCCCTTGCTTATTTGCTTGCACCATCAGTGGCATTAGAGACGCAATTTTTTAGTGGAATATTTAAACATGAAAATTATTTTTGAATTAGGTTAAACACACCTTTCCCGGTAGAGTCTGTACAACTTACAACGGAAACAAGTCTTTGATAAATTTCACAACCCAAAACATACCTTGTTACAATTTAACATTGATCTTGAACTGAAATATCCTGTGTAGTGTCCAATTGTACAGAAAATATTTCTGCTTTTTGCATTTCTTCTAGAATGGATGTTTTCATCAATTCTCATAGGATTGTTTTAAATAATAAATCTAGATTGTTGTCCTTTTTAATGGATATTTTTGCTTTTTATTGATGATCTCATTTAAATGTTCTTTTAAGTGTACATTATATTTACTTACTAACAATATTAGTTCCAAAAAGTTACCAGCTTCATCTTTCTTTCCTCCTATAACTCAATCCGCGTTTTCCAATAAGTTTTATAATGTCTCTAATCACTTCTAATACTCGTCGATTTTTCTTTATTTGCTGCTGTCTAATATTTAATGTTGATGAAAGAAGCAAATTGGAAATGTCTTTTTGATAGTTGCACATAAAGTATGCTCTAACAGAATGTTCACTACTTACTTCATGTTCTTGAATTCATTGATAAGTGTGTGAAAAGTCATTCATACCAAGAACAAATCTATTTTCGTACTTTGTGTGTACTAGACATACAGTACAAAACAACTTAACGCATTTTTATTGTGTTAACCATTTCCTTACTGTGCAATTTTTAATTTTGAAGGCTTTTTCGCGATTAAAAAACTGAATTAAAACTGGTTCTCGGATGAAACGAAAAAAAAAATTGAATGTCGTACAAATTTGACTTTTTAAAATAACTATCATAGTGAGTATCAGTAATATTAATTGCAGATTGAAAGCCTGATTTTGCTTCGTTGGTTTTTGCAATGCTTTGAAAATTACAAAAAGTTGTTAAAGCAATAAACGTGGACACTTGGTTTTCACCTTCGTTTTGTATTCTTGTTTAAACTTGAGAACAGTACATGTTTATGAAGATAAGTTGGTAGATAACTTAGGCGTACTTTCAGCAACCGGCCCTGCGGGCCTCTGAACAGCCGGCCCATCCGTCCTTGCCTGTAGCGGCCGTAAAGTGCAACTTTATTGTACGCTTATGTCCAAATTACTTTACCGGCCGCTGGCGACATTTCTCAAATGAAATTGAAAGGAAACTAAATGAACTGACAGTTGCCACAATGAAAATCATTTACAGAATTGTCTTTTGTTTGTTTGTCACGTTTCATAAAATATGCAAAGCATAAAATTTTAAAATATCGAATTCTTTTCGTGATTTTTTCGTAATATCGCCTATAAAACGTTGTGTGCACCTCGGCCGTAAGGCTCTTTTTGGGCCTGACCTGATTTACAGACTAGGCTGCTCTTCGCCTGCAAAACTTAAGATTTGGCCAAAAAATATCATCTTTATGGCCTTGATACGTAAATAACTATTATTTAAATGATCAGAGATTATTTTTTCTGAAGCATTAACCTATTATCCAAAAAAATATCCAAATTCATCAAATGGTTCAGAAAAAAAAATTAAACTTTTTCTAGCATTTTAGTGATGCGGTCATTTTTGTGGGATGTTTATTTTTTAGTATGTATGCATTTTAAAGAGGCGAAAATAACCAACCTTATTTTATTACACATTAACATTGTTCAAAATGATTTATTTTAGCAAAATATTAATATATAAAATTACTGTTGTCTTCAAAAAAGTTTGTAACTAGAACATTCTTTCCCAAAACACAAAAACAAATGCTTTTGGGCTTCCTCCACAGAAAAAGCCTCTTCTTCATAGAATTTAAGGTCTACTGGCCATCTTCGTTTTAGTCCTCTTTGACTTCTGTCTTGTATTAGGGGTTATATCAGATAATTGGTGCCCGTTTGTAATCTCGAACGATACTTCTCGGTTTTCTTGTTTGTTACAATCCTGATGTAGCTTTTGGTTGAATACAAACCATGGGGGATCATAGGATTTTTTATTGTATTAAAGTTACACTTGACTTGCTGGGGACACTCTCTTAGGTCCATATTGGAAGGATTAGTTTCTTGTATAATAGTATTGTTCTCTAATGACAATCATTATTTTCTTCAAGCAACCAGTATGTTCCTTTCATTTTGATGAATCCTTGTTTTAATTTTCACTTATGTATTATCTCTATTTGAGCATATCTATGTGGATTCCAAGTACTTGACACATTAAGTTGATGGAACCTCTATATTATTAGTATACTGGCCTTTTTTATTTTTTTAGTGTGCATGTAATATGGTATTTATTTTCATTTATATTAATCTTCCATCTTTTAGCCCATCTTCTATGTGGAAGATGTGGTGGAGGTTTGTGGATCCAAATATCATGGCAATATGAGGCGTTTTTCTAATGTCAAAATCTACTTGGATACAATATTAAATCATTGATATCAAGGATCGGCGTGTTGTAAACTAATTACTCAACGTTGACTTATGTAACAATTTAGATATGTTGGATCCAAGTGTTGCTAAGCTGCCTGACTTAATAAATGAACACATATTCACAAACCTGATATTTTCCATTAGAATGTTTATTTATAAAATGTTAGGTTAGGTTATTGATGATATTTTAAAGCCTTTTAAGTACTCTGCAATTGTTAAGCCTACCGGTAGTCAAAATAGCAGCCATCAACTTTATGAATTGGTCCAAATAGTCAATTATTCCAGTATTTTCGAGAAACTATTGTAGGTAATTCCGAAAAGGAAAAGAGCACTTCCAGCTATAAAATCCCTATATTTAAATGTGGAAATCATATAATGTAAAACTGAAGTTAAATATGTAGGTATAACCCTAGACAATAAACTTCTGTGGAAAAAGCATGTTGAAATAACTACCTGTAAAGTAATAAAAGCTGAGATCGCATGCAGAAGTCTAGCTGGTTCAACTTTGGGCTGTAACCCTAGAATACTGAAATGAAACCAGCAATTACCTATGGGGCAATAGTTTGACATACCAAAGCAGGTCAGAACAGCACGAGGAAGACCCTCGACACAGTCCAAAGCTCCTGTCTGAGCTCTTTCAGGCATATTTGCAATTGAAAGATGCGTGGAATTGAACTTAGAAACTTTCAGAAATGTGACATAGTGATACATTCTGATAGTCAAGCAGCTATCAAAGTATTGAGCTCCCATGTCATTAAATCAAAGTTGATATGGGAGTGCCGAAGAAAACTTGATGAAATAGGCAAGAATAACAGGGTCACTGTAGTCTGGGTTCCTGGCCACTCCGGTATCAAAGGAAATGAAGAGTCCAATACACTTACCAGTAAAGAAGCACGAACGCCCTTTATTGGCCCCGACCTTTTCTGTGGTGTAGGAAAATGGTCCTATAAGAAAGAGTTTCAGAAGAAGAAGAAGAAGAAGGAAACTGAAAGAGAAGCACTCTGGCAGTGCCTTTCAGGCTGGATCACTGCAAAAAGTTCCTGCGAAAATTTGACAACGCTAGATGCAAAAAGTATTTGGATCTCGGTAAAAGTAAGCTACATCTCCTCACGGGCGTCCTTACAGGGTATTGTCGCCTCAATAACCACCTAATGAGAATAGGTCTAATGGAAACTGACGAGTGCAGATTCTGTGGGGAGGAGGAAGAAACTCCAGACCACCATGTTCCAGAACGCTTTACCATTGCAGGCCAACTTAAAAAATTCTTCGGGCCAGAAACTTGTAGGAGCGAGAATCTAACCTTCTTGAAACCATTCCAAATACTAGAGTTCAATAGAACCCTGGAACTGGAAGAAGAGCTGTAGTAGTAGCGAGAACAGCTCTGATAGGGGGGCCTAAAGGTTGTAGTGCAATGTAACCCAATTAAACATCTAAATCTTCATTTAATGTTTTAAACAGGGAACGTGAACTAATTAAGAAAGACGTATGTCCCTAATTATAAAAAATTATTATGGTTACTTTTGAAAACTACATTAAAACTTTTTACAACTGTGTTAAACATTGATGATTTCACAATATTTCGTCTGTAACCCATTAAAGAAATTTTAATATAAAACAGCTTGCTATAATTTCTGCCCAGAACTGGGTGGCTGATATTGAATGCATTAGCATTTTCTAGTACTGCTTTCATGAATTTCATAAATTTCGTCAAGAAAGAATAGAGAAAAGACAGAAACAAAAAGTAGACATTTGAAATTGGTGCTATAAAATGTTTTATTTTGATGGTTTCGACTCCCTATGGGAATCTTCCATTGTTAGAAATAGTGCTGGATGTTTTTTGTTGTCAGCTTCTTCATAACGCCTGTCACCATCACTGTTTCAATGGATGGTCTATCACTGGGACGTTGTATTTTCCTTATTTTTTCATACAGTTCAGTATGAACGAAAAGGTTGATTAAGTGACATTGCTTTCAATATGTTTACTTGAGCTTCTTTGGCCCTTGGTGAAGTTTGGTTTTTCCAGTACATGTAGTGGTGTTTTGTTTCAGGATCACAAGTAAAATACCACGATTTGCTAAAGTTCATTATTTCCAATGTCACTTTCAATACTCAATGTGTAGTTAAGATGTGCAAATTTTAGGCACATTTCAGCACTTTTTTTTGTTAAAATTGTTATGTAAAATTTGTCAAAAACATTTATCAATTCTTACTGTTTTATTAATCTCGTGAACTTAATCAATGGCCAGATCGAATCAGATTACCCACTTTCTTAATATTACCAACAGTTTTGACTTGGAAGGGCGACCCAGGGGTGAATCATTTTCAAGTTTACATATTGCCATATTGAAACCACTTAAAAATACATAAGAGCTGAAAACACAGGAGCAGTTTTTCCAATTGAAATTTCACAACTTGTGCTCTATTTTATAAACATTTTTCCGATTCTAATGCGAACGACGTCTACAGCTTTACCAATTCATTTGGCAGCAAGTCTTGTTATTTAATAGTCACACCTCATATTGCATATTGATACTTTTGTTCAGACTGTGATCGTGTTTTTGAATGAATAAATCAAACCCCAGTCCGCTGGGGAAATTAACAGTTAATCTATAACTACAATCTTTCAAATAAACAAATTATTCTAAACAGTAATAATACAATTCAAAGTATGTATTAGTCCATGTACTTTATAACCGCATCGACTGAAATTTGAGAACAAAGTTTATTCATCACCTTTTGAGGATTAGGGATGGAGTGAGGTAGTTTTTTCAATATAAAAATCACAATTACACAGGCAATCATACTCTGAATTCTTCTTGGATTAATTTAGAAGCAACCTGTATATAAAGTAATGGCAAAATACAGTTGAAAAACACGAGTAATCCTTTGTTACCTAGTAATATATTGGATTTTCTATTTTCATGATCTTGAAAAAAGTTGCTAAAATAGAAAATTGGTAAGAGAGCCATGGTAAATATAGAAATTGTTTCAAAATTTAAATATGTCTTATGTAGTATCAGGAAAATCTGTTCTAAATATTGTAGTGGCATGTGGCATAACTTCATATATAAATAATCTATGACAGTATTATTATTATTACACATTTAGTGTCTCCATTTGAATATCATTAAGGCTCTCATAATAACATCAAGTTCCATTATAAATTCCAAACAACACACTGATTTAAAATAAACAAAAAGATATTAGTTACCTCATTAATGCTTGTTATTAATAATCAATAATATTTATTTATTGTAAGACATTGTTAATAAATTTGGAACTATTTGTTGAACTGATATAAGCTGATAAATTTCAACAAAATATTTCCGAAATATGCAAAAAAACATTTTCATTGCAGCTATTCTTGATTATTCCTTTTTCTTTGCATCTTCAAATTTTTGCATAGGTTGGCTCGTACATCTCACATGACTTTTCGAAAAGTGATTATAGAAAAGTTGGGAGCACCCCCCTTATTTCCTAGGTGGCCTTCACGGCTTGGTACCCAGGCTATGGTAAGTTTGTTAGACAACCCCACTTCCTCTAGTGTGTGTATACAGTCTCTGACCAGTTTGGAACTGATAGATAAGAATTTAATGGTCTTTATATTACAAGATTACATACACTAAAAACAATATGCATAATTTGTTTATAGGCGTCAAAAACGTTTACAAATTACAATTCTACTTCACTAGTAACCCAAATATATTCAACTTCTTCTGGGAGCTGATTGGCTTTAGGACCGCTGTCCGAGGCTTATAGATAGATACGTTGGTATTGGAGCCATCAGTACACCAGATTTGGTCTGCTTTAATTGGAGGGCCCTCCTCCAGTATTTCCTTTTCGGTATAGCAATACAAAAGTACCTGCTGAAGATGAAGACGAGTTGTTTTTTCTGAGGGCATCTCAAACAAGAGTTTACCTCATGATCCTCCTCTATTTTCTAGCCCATGAGCCTTTGGTCTTCTATAATTGGACCCTGGCCTTGTTTAAGCCTGTACAGTACTGTATCTACTTCTACCTGTATGTGGATATGTAAAGGCGGCAGATTTAGCAGCACCCCTAAGGTTGCAGTTGGGGTTGTTTTCGTGGCTCCCGTTAAGTATACGCATGCTATAGCATTTGCAAACTTTCAAGTTCTCTGATTGCTACAGTGTGCGTGACTTTTGCGCTCCAGGCAACCAATCCATAGGTTATCATTGACCTTATTACCATTTTATATAGCCACAGGTTCATCATTGGTTTGAGTCCTCAGCGTTTTCCACAAAGTCTTCTGCATCCCTCAAAGGCAATTTTTGAGTTTGGGATCACCTTGTTGAGATGTAGACCCCAGAACAGTGTTTTGTAAAAAGTGACTCCCAGGTACTTGACCTCTTTTGAGAAGGAAATTTCCATGTTGTTAAGGTTGGGTCATATAAGCCCTCTCATAGCTCTTTTTCTTGTGAAGGGAACAATGACAGTTTTCTGCAGGTCAACCAATAGACCTTCCTCCCTGCTCCATTTATGTACTATGTTTAGTGCGTTTAGCGTTCTTTCTGAAAAATGTTCTCGGTTCCTGCCTCTGATTACTAGCACCATGTCATCGACATAGCCAAGGCAGTGAAACCTCTCCTAGGCCATTTTGTCCAGGAGATTGTCGACTCGGACCACCCAGTATAGTGGCAATAGAACACCTCCCTGTGGGCAACCCCTTCCCACCTTTGCTTCTACTGTGTCCTCACCCAGAGTGGATCTGATGACTCTATTTCTTAGGCTGGCCTTTATGCACTTGCATATGGTGTGCGGAATGTTCCTACCCCTCAGTGTGTTCATTAGTGATGTTGTAGGAACGTTGTTGAACACCCCCTCTATATCCATGAACGTGCCTAGTGCCACCTCTTTGTCATCAATTGACTTTGTCAAAGGACTGTTAAGATCATCCAGAGGTACGTTAGTTAATATAATATTTTTAATAAGAAAAATAATTGGGATACGAAATAAATATGTTGAAAATGTATTTAACCATATCGTTATTTTATTTATACATTTTTTAATTTACATGGTACAGCAGTTTGGCACTATAAACCGAACTAAACATGAAAAACAAACTAAAAATAGTTTATTGCAGGTACATTTTTAATTATTAACCTATTATCGAATGGGGTTAATGTATATTATAGAGTATGGCTAAAGTGAATTAACTAACTCACCTATTTTAGGAAAGTCCTGTGCAAGCTGTGAAATTGAAATATTACTGAACGAATTGTACTTCGCTTGGATTTTAATAGTTTTGATTTTTGTAATACATAAGACAAAGCAATATTTTATTTGTGTTCAAATACACAATTATTTTATCATTAAAAATTATAATTATACATACAATTATTCACTAATATATCAATGTTACTATAGCTCTATGCTATTCTAATTTTGTTTTTCTACATAATTTGCAATATCGATATTCAACACATTTTTCAAATGACAAAATTTGCCTAATCCTTGAGAGATATTGAAACCTTTAGGTTATACAAGTTTCAGTATATTGGAAAGATACTGTGAAAAATGATTTCAAAGAATGGTAGTATTCCATTTGTCAAAACCTTGATTACCTTTTGGTGTTATTTTCAATGATATAAATATCATTATTGCACATTTATTTTTGAATGATTGCTTTTTTATTGTTTCAAGAGAGTGTTTTGATCAGCTGTCCACTATGGTAGCTTTACAGTCAAAGTTGAATTCTAAATCTCTTAAAAGATATCTGCTTATTTTATGCGATGTTAAATGTTCAGGGATATCTAGTTTGCTTTAAAGTCTTTTGATGACATGGCTTTGTTGCCACATATTGTAATCTATTTTGGGCTGTGTCTTTTTGGACCAGAGTTCAAACAATTCTTCAATAGCGTGCTCATGGCAAACCAAATAATCTTTGAATGTTATTCACAGACAGACATTTTTATATCCAGTATGCAAAATCTTAAGCCTTTTATCTCTTTTGAATTGTGCATCACTTTAGCTCAGCAAATCTCTTTCTGGATTATCATAAGGGTTTCGCCCAAATAAAAGATTGGTGTTTGCCAATCAAAAAACAAGATTTGTAAGTTTTCAATAGCCAATCCAAATTTGTTTTTTATTTGTAAGTCTTAATTGGATAGACTTCTATAATGTTATCCTATCACATTTAAACACAGCGGGAATTCTTTTTTTTTCCTTATATATTCCAAAAATTTTTACATCTTGACCACTTCCATGACCATTTATTTTGCTAGGCGAACCTCGTTTCTTCTTTTCCTAAAATATATGATTATTTTGATGTTGGAATTTTCGTCAATGGCTAGTGTTTCTCCCAATGCTGCTTCCTTGCTGACGCCACATTCAATGATTTGTGAATAAAAATTGTTATAATTTCCTTGGAATCACTACATTACTGTTTTCTGCCTTTTGATGAGATTTACTGAAATCTCACATAGTTTCCATGACTATCACACACTCTATCCCGAATGAGGTAACAATGATCAAGTTTGAAAGTAAGTATTTATGACATTAGTTAGGTTATTAGTTATTAAAAATATATTCAAGCTCCGTCCTTCTACTTTAAAACAGATAAACTTTACTTAATTCAACAAAACAGGTTATCAAATACATATATTAATTTACCAGGTTTTAAACTTTTTTATTTGTGGCTATCCCTGGAATAATTCGATTTGGTCAGTTCACTTTATGTTCATACACGCACTTGATGATTTTAAATTAATTTAAACCGTTTCTGGTATGTTGGTGGAAATTTCATCTATGACAATGAAATTTACTTAGAATATAGTAGAAGCATGTCCTAGCCTCTCTAGCAACAAGTGTGTTGTTTGAATATATAATACCTAATTTTATTATTGTTTAAACAGCAAAATTCAAAAATGAAACAAAAAACATTAGTGTTATCTATAACAATAAAAAATACATGTCAAGTGAAGAATGCTTATTTTTCTAATGCAAAATAACAGGGTATGTTTACACAAGCATCCGATTTCGTTGTTTAGGCCTTTTTTTTTCATTTGTGAGATAATTTACCAGTCTAACCATGGCTCAATTCTCAATTAGAAGATAGATAATATTTTATTAGTAGATAATTTTGTTTTACTCGATCTGAGAAGCAATAATTAATGGTTTTCTTTCATGCAATTTAAACTAATCTACAGAATCTACATAAATTGGTCAATATTGATTGTTAAGCTAGTAATGAAACTTTTCATAAAAATAAAATTTATAAGATGCTACTAAAAAATTGGTAAGAAACTAAATTACTATCGCACTTTTGATGTTTGAAAAAGATTTTATTTCAATAGCAATTCCAATCTTTTCATGACACTATATATACATGGGATCTATTGAGTCGTAGGTATGTACAGAGAGATTTTGTGCAAGGCTTTTACTAATACATACCCCTTACATTAAAAAATATGAATCCAGTAACACACCAAAATGAATTATTAACAGTAATATTACTACAACTGACAACGACACTGATAAATAACAGTAAAATTATCAATAATTATATTATAATATTCTCTTCATAACTCTAACGTTAATTGGGTGGTGATATTTTTAATTTTAACATCGGAATGAGTAGCTCAATGAATAGAGAACCGGACTTCAGATTGAGAGATTGAGGTTTAATTCCCATAGACAGCTGAAGTATTTTCTAATTGTTATTCAATTATAAAATAAATGGTTTTAAAGTTTAAATTTGAACTTTTCCGCCTCTGTGAGACGCCCCGAACAATATCCTATCATGAAATTGTCAGTTGTATACACTCGGAGGCTGTATCATGGTAACAAACCGAAATTTCTCCAAAAATGTAGTATATCTAGATTTATAGGACCCTCTGTCTCTGTACTCGTTATGGTGAGCTGAAAAATATTCAATTATAAAATTGATTACTTGTATACACTCCGGAGGCTGTATCATGATAACCCGAAATGACCAAAAATGTGGCACTTCAAGAGCCATAGCACCCGTTGTATGGGCTTCAGTGAGCTGAAAATCAAAAAAGTTCATCTATAAGACGCTCTAAACAATATCCAATAATAAAATTGGTCACTTGTATACACTCCGGAGCCTGTATCCTGCTAACAATTTGAAAATTCTCAAACAATGACAAAAATGTGGTACTTAAGTACCATAACACCCGTTGTACTGGCTCTAGCAAGCTGAAAAACAATTGAGTTCATCTCTGAGACGCATTAAACAATATACAATCATAAAATTGGTCACTTGTATACACTCCGGTGACTGTATCATGCTAATAAACTGAAATTTCTTCCAAAAAATGTAGAATATGATTTATTGGACCTGTCGTGCTGGCTCTGGTGAGCTGAAAATCAATAGGGTTGAGACGCCCTGAATAATACCCAATCAAAAAATTGATGACTTGTTGCACTCTGAAGGCTGTATCATGCTAACAAGACATGTTACGAATAGTGACCGACAATAACGACGACATACAGACAGGATTTTTTCTAAAAACCGTTTTTTCGCGTTGGTCTTGCAGAAAAACGAAAAAATAACTAAAAGAAATCCAAAACCCCACCCTTTTTTGGGGTAAACCAGTGATTTTCCTTAGGAAAAACGTTAACAGATCCTACAAGGACACTTTATGTATGAAAAACTACACTCCATTATTCTGACCTGTCGATTTATTATAAACCATAGCCATTAATTGACAAAAAAACATATCTGTAACATCTTCAATAGATAGTTCAAACAGTTAATTTCCGGTTACACTCAAAATAAGAACATCTCAAGACATTAAGGATAAATTTGCACATTAAAAATTGATGATTTGCTAGAAAAGTACTTGTTCTGTAGACAAAAGTCTAGTCGGTATGCCAAGTGCCATCAATTTTTTACTTATAATTTGAAATGTTAATATCAAGTTTCACTACAAACATCGATTTTAACATTAAGAAACTGAACCACAGTGCTCAAAAATATACTTTCTTTGCCTTTTGATAGAAATATGCCATTTATACATCTATAAGAAAATCTTGGACTATTTTCCTCTGTGACATTTGAAAAAGTCTTATATTCCAATGAGACTTCATTGACTTTACATTGGAATTCATTTTTTCCAGTTTACAGTTAACGTAAGGGGACAGATATAATGGTATCAACTTAATTTACATGTATATAAGTAATAATCGTCAGTTTACCACTGAAAAACTATGACATCAGAAGTCGATAGACGACAATCACTACGAACTATCATTTGCTGAGTTTTTTCAATAAAATGTGTTGTTTTTAATCCACAACGATTTGTTGTTTAGTTTGGTTAAATATGTTACTTTCATTAACCAATATGTGCCTTATATAATTTTGTTTAAGTACATTTGTAATTGAGTGAATGAAAACGACGAATACTCAGTGTGTATTAGTTTATTAATTTCAGGCTAAGCGCTTTCGGCTGTTAAGCCATTATCAAAGCCGTCGTCATTTAAAAAATTAGTTGTCAAAGCCATCAAGTTGATCAAAAACAATATTCAAGATAGAACCATCGTTATGATTGAGTCATTCGAATAAAAACATTAAAATACCCTATTGTAAGGGTGTAAAATTATATTCACATGATGTAAATACACTCCTGGAGTGTATTTACATCATGTGAATATAATTTTACACCCTTACAATAGGGTATTTTAATGTTTTTATTCGAATGACTCAATCATAACGATGGTTCTATCTTGAATATTGTTTTTGATCAACTTGATGGCTTTGACAACTAATTTTTTAAATGACGACGGCTTTGATAATGGCTTAACAGCCGAAAGCGCTTAGCCTGAAATTAATAAACTAATACACACTGAGTATTCGTCGTTTTCATTCACTCAATTTGCATCTAGTGTGTACACCATATCCACAGGCATTTCTACATTTGTAATTGGAAATAATCTAAAATTAATAGTGTATTTATAATTCATCTTAAAGAAGAACCAAGAAGGGCATTTGCATACAGATTCATAAAACAGTTAATTTTAAATTTGCCTAATAAGTAGACGCGATATCGATGTAGCGATTTTTATCAGTATAGGTCTTTGGCCATATTTTCAAATCAGCTTAATGCGCTGGACGGGGAAGCATCTGCCTTGCACTATTGATAGCATGACTATATTTGTTTGCAAGAGATGGAACAGACATTGTTAAGTTTCTAAGAGATTACAAATGATTTGTTAACTGTAAGATTTGTGTTTGTAGTTTAATTTGTTTTATTATGTTAACTATTTTCTTAAAAGAAAACTGTTACACTTAAATTATTATTAATTAATTTTATTATTATTCAACTGCTCATTATAGTCGAACCATAAATGTTTGAGAGTAAACGACCACTAAAATTATTATTAATTAATTAATTTTATTATTATAAAATTTTCATTATAGTCTAACCATATATGTTTGAGAGTAAACAGTCACTTTAATACCAGTTAAAATGTGGAAACTCTAGGCATGTCTATTAATTAGTAAAATAATTAACAATTTGTTTTGGTTAGTTTTTTAACCCTGTCACAAATTGCTGAATATTAGGTATTTTTTCTATGTTTTATAATTAACTATAAAGTAGCTTTTTGTTTGGTTGAGAGATATTAGTTTGACAGTTGACAGTTTGTAATAATAAAAGTACAAACAAATTAACACTCATTCCTCGAGTTTCCCTATTTTAACTCATATTGTAGTGGCCGTTTACTCTCATACATTCATGCTTCGACTATAGAGGAAATTGTTCTACAAAGAATTTCAATTCAGTTACGAATATTTCCAATTTTCAAATATTTAATCATTTTCATTGTACCAAAAATATATTTTTCAGATTCATTTTTATTATTGTGATGATGATAATAGACTATTAAGATTATTAAAATATTAGTAACTTTGACTTACCTATGACTATTAAGCGTAAGAGTATGCGCAGAAGTATGGAGACTTAGGGTGCCCGAAGATGCATTTGGATATCCCACACCTCCAGAGTAAGCGTATTGAAGTTTATTGTTTTTTGTTCTAGGAGGAGGTACTACAAAAATGAATTGCCATTAGTATTAGTATTCAATAGGTTTCAATTAAAATAATTTTAAACTAAATATATAAACTAACAAGAAGAAGCATTAACTCATTTAAAATGTTTATATTTCTAGACAAAAGTCAAAAACTTTGTACAGTGTATTAGTTAAAATTTAAAATAACTAACAAATATATTATCATAAGCACCAATAATGTATGGTTTTAGATTTGTTGCCAACAAAATAATGTGTGGTAACACTGGTAACTCAGTATAGAACTGCTTATGTAGTAGGGTACCACATTAACAGTTTATTCTCTGGATCTAGAGATCTCGATAATGTAACTATGTCTATTTCGACTTGTGAAATCAGATTAATAAACAATTATTTTCCATTATAATATACAGTACTCCTATAAGTTCTAGGAACAAAGAAAGAGTTGGTATATATTATTAACAAACTGTCATTATTCTTTCATCTGTGTAGGGATGTAGGTAATAAAAGTTCCATAAAAAATTCTATGTACTCCTAGTTATTCATATACATTTACTATAGCAAAAAAATAATGTTTAATAGCATAATGCTAACAATTTACAAATAATATTGAGTATTGACAGCCAGTAAATTAAAAAATTACATAGTATCCGTCAAATAATTGCACAATAATAATATCAAGAGTGACTGCTCGTCACTCGCGCCATGTCACGTCTCGACTCCGCCCTCTTTTATATATTTTTGCGCTAGACGACAGACACTCTTATACCGAAAATTTCGTCTTTCTCCTCTCCCCGCAGTTCCATTTTTTTAATTAATTAAAAAGTATATTATCTAAGGGCAAAGTATGCATACATTTGCCATATAATTCATATATGATCTTCCATTTGCAGCATCAATGATAATTTTCCATGTATTTATTAAAAAGATATTCAGTTCTAAAAAATAAAAGTTGTAACTTTTGTAAAAATATTTCTAAAGTTGAACGTTGGTCATGTGTGGTCTCGATATTTCGGAAATAGAATTAATGTCGCTACCGGTGATTCATTTCTTGTGTGGTGGTCGATGATTGAGTTTCATCCTCACTGATGCTCTGAATCTGGAATCAGAGCGTTATTCTTGACGTCGTTCCCAACATCATGCATACGCAAGCCTGTGAATGCTCTATTTGCGAATAGTTCCTAAAATTGATATTCTAGAGCACCGTTCCTAAAATCATCGAATTGTATAGTCCGCACAACTGCGTCAGTTGACGTAACAACACAAATGTCATTTGCCATTTTGTAACGTCAAATTTAAATAAGTTTTTCAAATATGTTATCAATTGCTACTATAAAAATGAATTCTACAATCAGTTAATCAGTATTGAATTGAACATTAGTATCCCGAACAACTTATGAAAGCCAATTTGTTAATTATAAATACTAAAAAATGTATGCCAGAGATGAACGAATTTACCTCAACATATGTTTTGGTAAATAAGAAAACACTATACCTAATTATACATAAAATCTATGAAGTGGATAGACATTGCAGAGAATGAAGAGATATTTCAGATATTAATTTCACATAACTTTTGGTTGTGTTAATAGGAAGAATTTGACATAAAGATTTTGTCTTCATAGGAGCTTCATATAAGTGTTTATTTTTGGATTAATATGTATGTGTAGGTAACTTAATTTTATTTTTCATAGTAGGATATTTTACAGATACACACAGAAAACATAATTTCTTTAAGTCAAAGATTTTGTTTATATTATACAGTGCGTCACTAGGGCACATGCTGGAACTAGACATAATAATCTAAATAAAGCTTCTTTGTATAATCTCTAAAAGGGACCTATAAATGTTCTGGAAGCACATCCCCAAGAAAATAGGCCATACCTGAGATGGCTTTCCACTAGACCGTAGTACAATATCTGCAAGTATTGACATTATACATGATACATAAATATTTTAAACACTTAAAGTTATAAAGCATAATCTCTAGTTTTTTCTATAAAAAATATGTGAAGCTATTATGGTCTCTAGAATTAAGAAATGGCAAATTTTGTTTTATTAAAATTTAGAGTAAGTAATTTATGATGAAACCAATCCTTAATTAATCTTAGATCATTTTCAACTATTTCAAATCATACCAATTATCTATTTCATAAATAATGGCTGTATCGTCTGCGACTCTAATTGTATATATCCAGTACTGCTCACTGAAAACAATTCATTTATACAAAGATTGAATAATACACAATCCAAAATTTTGGTGTTTTTAATTGTGAAAAATTTAAATTTCTGGGTTGTTGGTCTCGAATTTCATCTTCATGTATAGTTTAATAATCATATTTCAAAAATAGAAATCTGAATAGTTTTTTCAAAATTGAACAGAAGGTTTTCCACTTTAGTTGTGGTTTTCTAGGTGAAATCAATAAATAATTCTATTATGAAGTCTTCGTAAAGTTCTTTTATTACCATTATTCATCCTTATTCTTCAAGTAATTGTTCGATAACTGTTTACATTATTAAATAACATATATTTTGTTGTTTATAGAATTTTTTGTAACAATATTAGCAAGTTTGGGTTTTTTAAATGTGAAATATTTAAATTTCTGGGTTGTCTGTATCAAATTTCATCTTTCAGTATTTTAATTTTTTTTGTTGTATAGTTTGATAGTAATATTTCTAAAATAGAAATCTGAATTGTTTTTTTTTTCAAAATTGAATAGAAGGTTTTCCATTTTAGTTGTGGTTTTCTAGGTGAAATCAATAAATAATTGTATTATGAAGTCTTCGAAAAGTTCTTTTATTACCATTATTGATACTTATTCTTCAAGTAATTGTTTGATAACTGTTTACATTATTAAATAACGTATATTTTGTTGTTTATAGAATTTTTTTGTAACAATATTAGCAAGTTTGGGGTTTCTAAATGTGAAATATTTAAATTTCTGGGTTGTCGGTCTTGAATTTCATCTTTCAGTATTTTAATTTTTTTTATGTATAGTTTAATAATTATATTTCAAAAATGTAAACCTGAATAGTCTTTTTGAAAATTGAAAAGAGGGTTTTCCGTTTTAGTTGTGGTTTTTAGGTGAAATCAATAAATAATTGTAGGTATTATGAAGTCTTCTGAAAGTTCTTTTATTACCATTATTGATTCTTATTCTTCAAGTAATTGTTCGATAACTGTTTACTATACTAAATAACGTATATTTTGTTGTTTATAGAATTTTTTGTAACAATATTAGCAAGTTTGGGGTTTTTAAGTGTAAAATATGTACACAAACCCAAACCCATACAATACTTATTGTGATTTTATCAACAGTGTTCCTGGCTGCATGGATTCACTCCTAATGCCAAAAAAAAGTGTAAAATATTTAATTTCTGGGTTGTCGGTCTCAAATTTCATCTTTCAGTATTTTAATTTTTTTTATGTATAGTTTAATAATCATACCTCAAAAATAGAAATCTTAACAGTCTTTTCAAAATTGATGAGAAGGTTTTCCATTTTAGGCTGGCCACACTTTATATAGTTTGATTAAACAATATTTAAACAAGTGAAGAAAATATGTTGTAGATTGTGTAACCTTGGAAAAAAAATATTTTCAATTAAAAACTATAATCTTATCACACGTTGAAGAAATGATACTAAATGAACAATAGAATGAATTAAAAGATTAAACTACAAAAATAATTGAAATACTACCAAAACTGCTATCTACGGATATCAGTAAAACTTGGATATCAGTAAAACTTTGTGTCTCAAGTGACTCTAGAAAGAATAAAATTCCATTTAATAGACAATTCAAATACCTAACTAAATTAAAATCACAAAAAATTTTGAAATCACGTAAAATACCATGTCGTATATTAAATTTATCCACCTTTTTCTATTTTCAATTGATACTTACAAAGAAACATTCTTTCAAATAATTCTCAATTTATTGACTGAAATTTATTCAGATAAAATTTTTATATATACATAGTTATTTTCAAACTAATTTTAAGCTGATCTAAAAAATCATTTGGCAAGAAAAAAAATTTATAAGACTTTGCCCAATTTTTGCAGCCTTATACCAAACATTGGGCCGTCTTATAAATTTTTTTTCTTGCCAAATGATTTTTTAGATCAGCTTAAAATTAGTTGGAAAATAACTATGTATATATAAAAATTTTATCTGAATAAATTTCAGTTTTGGTAGTATATGACTATATGTTAATATTATCTTTGCAGTATAAAGTACAACTTATCTTAAAATTCCAGATTGTGTTTGAATTCTTCACATTATGTCGCAAGTTGTTGTACTGAATAAGTCCTTTGCGGTAAAGGTCATTCTGACAATAGTTAGTGGAGACTGTTGAAACATAAAAGCTCGTGTTGGGTAGTTATGTACATCTGATATATACCTAGTATTTTTCAATAAATGTTCAGGTAGCAAGCTGTTTTTTATTTTGTATATAAAAGTCATTGTATTAAGAAATAATATTTGTTTAATACTCAGGAATCCTGTTGCCTGTAACATGGCGTCAATACTTGTATAACGATTACACCCTATAATACAACGCATGGCTTGATTTTGCTTTTTTTGAAGTATATTTTTTTCTGTTGTTTTCAACAAAAACAATATTAATGAACAGTAGTTAAAATGTGGTAAGATGATTGATTTATAGATTGTACGTTTTGACCAGTCACTAAGATATCCACTCATTCTTTTCAATAGGTTTATTTTCTTTGCTATTTTATTAGTCACATATTCTGCATGTTTGGAATATGTTAAATGCTCATCTACTATAACACCCAAATATTTGCACTATTCAACCTGTTCTATCCTTTGGTTATTTATAAAGATTCCTGTGTGGCTCCTAGTGGGGCTACAATTAAACTTACTTTTAGTTAACATAATTTTTTCTTGTCATATATTCAAGACCTTCTTTGTCATTCGTTATGATGACTTGGTCATTGGCAAACTGTAATGTAAACTGAATAGTGCTTTTCATGATGTAAAATACACTTTACACCCTCTTAAAGAGGTATTTTAATGGTTTTAAACATTTTATTTTAACAATGACTTAACATCATACATTTTTTCATTTTCATTCGCAGGAAGTTTTTTGACACCTGTTATAGGATCTTTTTTATGACGACAGCTCTGAGAATGGCCTAATGGCCGAAAGCGCTTAGCTGCATTATATTAATAAATACACACCGAGTACTCGTCGTTTCATTCACTCAATTTAAATTGTATGAACTTACAATAGATGCTGGGTTTATTTTTAACGTTATTGTTTACATTCTGAAAATATAGTAAGGGAGTTAATGAAAGATTATTTGGGAAAAGGCCACAGTTTATCTTGATAATTTTTATACCAGTGTTTCCCGGGTAGAATTTTTGCATGAGAAAAAAACCACTTTAGAATGAACTTTACGTGAAAACAGAAATGGAATTCATAAGGAAACTATGAAGGTGAAACGAAAGAAGGTGATGCCATTTGGAAAAGAAAAGGGCCAGTTTTACTAACTACCTGGAGGGATAAAAGGTATATACGGATGATAAGTACTGCTCACAAACATTCTATGGTCGAGATTCAAGGACAAGATAGGTAACAATAAAAAAATAAAATCTGCTTGTGTTGTCGATCATAATAAAGATATGTCAGGCATTGATCGATCAGATCAGATGTTAATGTACTTGCGTACTACTCCACCCCACATAAGACTGTCAGATGGTATCACAAATTTCATTTGATAGATTTGTGTATGTGGAATGCCTGCTACATATATAATCTCTATCAAAACAAAAACATGAGATTTTTGAGCTTTCGAGAAGAGGTTATTATGAATCTTTTCAATTACTCAGAAGCTTTTCAAGTAGAAAATGAGGAAAAAGCTGACAACAAATTCCACTTTATAGAGCCAAATACTCCTACCGAAAAAGAAATCAGTGTATAAAAACAAAAAAACAAGATATTATTGTCCAGTTTGTCCTGATAAACCAAACCAGATCTATGTGTATATCCTTGTTTTAAAAATTGGCATGCTAAACTGGACAGCGATCCATTTAGGGTAAAATCATGCCCATAACCCGATGTCCAGTTTACTGGTCGGCATTAAAAATTATCAAAGTTTGTTTAGAAAGACAAAAAGTCTCATTTTCCACTTTAAAAACTATGTATATATATATATATATATATATATATATATATATATATATATATATATATATATATAACCCAAACGTTGCAGCTGGTTTTTCAGAAGGTTCAAGGCGTTTTGGCCGTGGCACTCAACGTGTTAAGAAAGGATTAATGAGAAAAATTTGAATTCATTCTGCATCTACCTCACTTTGTCATTAACAGTTTCTATTGGTCCTAAAAAGGTAAAGTCGTATTTTGTGTGTCTATTATACAAAATCCTGTGTTTTACCATAGTTAAATATAATGATCTTCACCTTGACGTTCAACATATCCAATCAAAATTAACCCTTTTAACATAAAAAGAAGCACATAGAGGAAACCATTACGGAAAAAATAATATATCAATGTATCCACCAATTTAAGCGGCCTAAAAGATTCTGACCTAACTTATAGCTATTTAAGAGAATTGTCAACAGTGCGTTGCCGAGGAATTATATTCTGGTCATGCCTAATGCAAGTCTGTAGGAACTATATTTTGTGGGTTAATTTCAGGACAATGCAAAAGTAATTTTTTAAATAATATAATTTGACAGACATATGTTAAATTTTAAATCTTATTAAACATATTTATGTCGTATCGCCCTAAATTACTGCAACACAAACCTAACAGGTGTTTTCTCAGTGTTATTGTCAAAAATGAATGTTTATAAACTTGTTTTGTAGAGGTTGTCTGAGTAACTCTGAAGGGTTTGCAAACAATTTTTTTGTTACTGTGCCCCAAAACGAAAATCGCAGTAAAGCTTGGTTTGAGGCTATCAGAGAGCCATATGTAAGTGGTAAAATTACAAGATTTTGCTGCGAAGATAATTTTGTCATAAGTATATTTTTACATAAGACATCCAGATATATTTACTTTCATTCCAATTTATTTTCTTCTATGCTTATAGTACATTATATTTAAAAAATAACTTTTTTCAACAACTGCTATGAAAAGTAACATATTTCTCATAGCTTACTTAATTTCAAAACCATATATTGTTGATACTGTGAGAAATGTTATTTCTCACGGCACATTGCCCACATACATTTAAATGGAGAATCCAGCAGGGGGATTCCTCCATGCCTAGACTTTTTCTAACAGAACTATTTACTTGTTTCTTTAAATTTGTGGCATTGTAGAAAAAGTAGAGTGTGCAACATGTGGGAAAAGTAATTTTCTCACTCCCTCAAACCTCCACACTTGTGAGTAAAGTTGAACTTTTCCCACGTGTAGCACTATATACTATTACATTGTCGTGCATTAGGCACGACCAGAATTATATTTTGTGAGTTAATTCCATGACAATGTAAAAGTTATTTTTTAAATAATATACTATAAGCAAAGAAGAAAAATAAATAACATTGGAAATGGAAAGTAAATATATTTGGATGTATTATGTAAAAAGGTACTTACATTAAAGTGATCTGCACAGCAAAATCTTGTAGTTTTAGCAATTACATGTGGCTGTCAGACAGCCTCAAACAAAACTTTTCCAAGAGTTTCATTTTGAGGCACAGTAACAAAAACTTTGTCTGAAAACCCTTCAGAGTTACTCAGACAACCCTCTACAAAACAAGTTTTCAACTTTTTCAAAACATTCATTTTCGAAAATATCACAGAGACAATAAGAATATAAATCAAAATGATACACCTTTGGAAACACAGTGCTTATTTTCATGATAAACTTCGCCTGTGCAAATCATTAAATTTATGTTTTGAAGAACAGAAGGAGCAAGTTGTAATTGGGTTAGCTTCTCGTGAATAACTAAAATTATGCATAAAAATATAAAAAAAGATTTTAAATTTAAACTAAATCTCACTAAATAAAATTTTTCTCTTAAATAAAAAATTATAATTATTATAGGTAAAGATATTAATAAAGTATAAAATAATAAATAAATTCCAGGCTAGCCTCTATGATTATGACAAAAGCCCAAATCAATATTGACGACGTTTATCATGATTTAATTTCCTTTGAGCGACTTAATAATTAAAGAAGAAACCGACACACTATTGGAGAGCAACCCAAACCATTTACATCAGCAGTTAGTAATGTTACAAGCAGATCTGAGAACAGATCAGTACCAAAAATTGAGACAGTTAATCTTAAGTGTTTTAATTGCAATGAGGAGGGACATTATGCAACTTCGTGCAACAAACTGAAAAGAGAAACAGGATCGTGTTTCACTTGTGGTAAGATGGGACATAAATTTACTGACTGTCCGGATAAGGCACATCGATCTACTCATGTATGTGTTACTGTTAATACGAGAAAATAGTTAATTCGCGAATTAACCGGCTAAAACGCGAATTAACCAAATGTCAAGGATAAAACCCGAATATGTCATAGTTCCGCACTTGTTTCGCATATTATTCAGTGCAAACAGGTTAAAACGCGAATTACCCAAAAGCAACCGCACAGAACGCTCAGTTTTTTGTCGTTTGTCAACATGGCTGGTAATACTGAAAGTGTAAACAATTTTAAAACGCGTTTCAATGAAGAGTTTTTCAAAGTGTATATACTGGATATTTAAATAGTGACGAATATAAGAATACAATTGAATGTGTCAAACATGCAAAAAATACCGCCTCCAAAACTTCCCAACAATATCGCCGCATAAAACGTTATGATGTGTGTTCCATAGGCGGCGTTGAAAAATTAATTACCCCTATAAACCAAATGAATAAGACTTTCAATATTATGTAGCCAATGAGGATTTTTTTGATATTATCCACGCAACTCATTTGGCTATTGGACATGGTGGTCGTAATAGAATGGTTCAGGAGCTGAAGAAAAAATATAAAAATATTACCCAGGAGAGTATATCTATTTACCTTAGTTTATGCACCTCGTGCTTAATGAAACAAAAATCTATGAAAAAGGGATTAGTTGTGAAACCCATTATTCATTCCGAAATGAACAGCGGATGTCAAGTAGATCTCATTGACATGCAACCGAATCCTGATGGGCAGTATAAATTCATACTAGTCTTATCAGGATCATTTAACAAAGTTGGTACAATTGAGACCCCTAAAATCCAAAACAGCTGATGAAGTGGCCACAACAATACTTAATATATTTTGTATATTCGGTGCACCAATGATTCTTCATTCTGACAATGGACGTGAATTTTGTAACTGTATACTGGAGCAATTAAAAAGTATGTGGCCTGGACTTAAACTAGTTACCGGAAAACTTCGCCATAGCCAATCACAGGGAAGTGTAGAAAGATGCATATCGAAAGAAAAATTTCCATCTTGTTGCGTAGGGGATACTGTCAGAGTCCCTATTCCAGATTTAGATAGAGGACGTTGTGACTTCAATAATGCATTGCTGACGATTGTACACGCTGATAATGACAAAGGATATTATGAATTAGGTAACGAAAACGGTACTATTCGTGAAAATACTCTAGAAATGAATTTGCTGTTTGCAAAAGAAAGTTAATTCCATTAGAGTGTGTGCCAAGTGAAAAAAAATCATTTAGAGAAATTGGCAAAAACCAGTCAATTTCCGGAGGACAGCGATTTCAAAAATGTAATTGTAAAAGCAAATATTTCACCAAAAAATGTAGATGTAAGTCGAAAAATCTGTAATTCTAAGTGCCATTCAAGCCTATCCTGTTCCAATAAGAAATATGTAGTAAAAGTAGGTACCTATAAGTTTTGATCCATAGGTATTAAACTTTAACCTATTAGCCTTTTGTTTTTTTTTATAGAGAATATAACTATTTCTTTTTTATTATTATAATTTTAGAGAACATATTTTACTATTCTGTATTACTTATGTAATAAAAATCACAGCTCAGTACCTATACGCACGTCTATGAATGAATGAATGCGACATTAATAATTGCTTAATGAACTTATTACCCAGCTAATTCGCGAAAGAGCCAAGTGTTATCGGATATAACCGATCATATTGACTAAATCGGGTTTTAACCGAATAATTTGCGAATATTTTTCAATTATTGTTATTTCTTCCGTAATAACCGGCTGTATTGGATAATTCGCGTTTTAGCCGGTTAATTCGCGAATTAATTATTTTCTTGTATTAACCATAGCATATGCACTATCTTTTGATTTTTCAGTGATTCAATTTGATAATTGTTTATGTAAATATAATTTAGTTGCACTAATTGACTCAGGGAGTCCTATAGGTTAAATAAAAGAAAAATATGTTCCTTTTTATGATAAAAAAGTTAATGCCAATTATAATTTTACTGGTATTAATGGCAATAAAGTGGATGTTTTAGGCATTTTTTAAAAAGATATTGTAATTAATGACATTAAAATTCATGTTAAGTTTTATGTTGGGACTGCATCCATTTTGGGCGGAGACTTTTTAGCAACACCTGATTTAGAAATAGTTTTAAGTGATACAGTTAAAATTACAAAAATTTCTGAAACTACTTTGAATGACCAAAATTTAGACAATGAAATTAATTTTATGAATGAAATAATGAATTTAGATTATTTTGAAGATTGTGAGTTCAAGTTGGAGAAATTGGACATCAATCAAATAACTTCTTATGAAAATCAGCGAGAGCTAAAGGCTTTGTATGAAACTGAATATAAAACCAAATTAGATACTGATTTAGTAGAAAATGATTTTGAAATGCCTAGACGATTATCTTTTCAAGAAAAAGAAAAATTACGTGACATACTTGACGACTTATTAGAACAACACATAATAATTAGAGATAGTAGTTCTCCTTACACCAGCCCCATTGTTATGATTCCAAAGAAAAATTGTAGTGAATATCGACTCTGTGTAGACTACAAGGCACTTAATGACATTACAATTAAGGATAACTACCCTACTCCTCTCATTGATGACCATCTAGACATGTTGAAAGACAAGAATTATTACTCAACATTAGATTTAAAAAGTGGTTTGAGTACTTACGTTTACCATTCGGGCTTACTAACGGTCCTATTGTGTTTTATAAATAAAATTTTTAGTTCACTAATTAGAGAAAATAAAATATTACTGTACTTACGACGATATACTGATAGCAACAAACGATATTTCTGAACATTTTGACATTTTAAAACAAGTTTTTATTTCAGTTAGACAAAATTCATTAAATTTTCAACTTGATAAATGTCTTTACAATCATTGTCTTTATTTAAGTTACTCAGTTGACAAAGATGGAGTACGTTCCAATCCTGAAAATAAACAGACACTTTTGTCATATCCGATACCAAAAAATTCTAAAGAAGTTCATCGTTTCATAGGACTAGCTTTACTTTAGATGTTTTATACAAAAATTTTCATTAATAGCTAAGTCACTATACAGTTTATTAAAAAAGAATGTTGGATTTAGGTTTGAAAAGATGAGATGTAGGCTTTTGAAACATTAAAAACTTGTCTCCTGTTTTAACTGTTTACTCTCCGAAGTTAGGAACACAGCTCTACTGTGATGCTAGTGCATGTGGCTATGGAGCGTACTACACCAACAGAGGCAAAATATCAGTTTTGAATTAGAGTGCCTTGCAGTTGTTTATGCAATTAAACATTATCATACTTATTTTTTTGGTATACCTTTTAAAATAATTACTGACTGCCGTAGCTTTCGTCTTACTCTTAGTAAGTAAATATTAATCCAAGAATTTCTTGCTGGGCAATGTTATTGCAAAATTATCAATATGAAATTGAGCATTGGTCAAATAAAGGCATGTCACACGTTCATGCACTCAGTAGGATAACTGGGGTTATGATTATTGAGGAAAATTCTTTTGAGGATAATCTTTCAATTTTCGCAAAACCTAGACCCAATAATTTGTAGATGTTAAAAATAAAATTTTGCATGAGGAAAGTAAGGATTTTGAATTACATAACGGTTTAGTGTACAAAAAACGTAAGGATTTTAAGAAAATTTTCTTTATGTACCATGTAATATGGAAAATAATGTTATAGGTAACTGTCATGACAATTTAGGTCACTTAGGCTTTGATAAAACGTGTGAGTACTTAAGTAGAGTTTATTGGTTCCCAAATTATAAACAAACATTTAAAAGTTATGTTCAAAATTGCCTTAAGTGTATAACTCTTCTACGTTAGGAAAAGGTCAGGGTCAACTTTACTATACATGTGGACCATTGTGGACTGTTAGAAAAGACCCCTACAGGCAAACGCTATGTATTTGAATTAATAGATGCTTTTACAAGGTTTGTAAAATTGTATAGTGTTAAAACTACTAAAACCATTGAAATTATACAAAAATTAGATTATTTTAACAACTCTAGTTGACCAGTAAGAATAATTTCAGATAGAGGTTCTTCTTTTATTTCAACAGAATTTAGTGACTTTTTAAAGAAAAATAATATTGATATATTAAAATTGCTACTCATTCACCAAAATCTAACGGACAAATTGAGCGGACTAATCGAGACCTTACACCAATTTTAGCAAAATTAACCAATCTAAAAAATAAATGGGAGAAACAGTTACCTATAGTAGAGTTTGCTACCAATAATTCTTATTGTTGATCTATAGCAACATCCCCAGCAAAACTTTTATTTGGTACTAATCAGAAAGACCCAAATGACAATTAAGGACTTACGTTGAGAATGAAAATGAAGAGGTTAGGGATTTAACTGATTTGAGACAAAAAGCTAAACTACAAAATGAACAAGTACAAAATTATAATAAAGAGTATTTTGACAAACGACATCGACCTCCACATAAATATTGCCAGGGAGATTATGCAATGATGAAAAATCCAGACTTGACACCTGGGATTATTAAAAAATTGCTGCCTAAATTTAGAGGTCCTTACGAAGTAAAAAAGGTGCTTGATAATAACAGGTATGTAGTAGTTGATGTTGAAAATGTTCAGGTAACACAGAGACCTTTTGAGGGCTTTTACTTTCCGGAGAACATGCGCATGTGGTTAAAGTCTGATTGATGTTTTGTTTCTGTATCTCTAAACTTACCTATGACTTACTTACCTTACGATTTATGTTTATGAATTATGCTAAATTTATTTACCTACTTTATGATTATGATACTTATTTTGAGTTATTATATCTTATGTTATGAAAATTTGTTTTAAGTTTTGAGTAATTTTTAGTTGTGTAAGAATTTTGGTATTTGTGAATACTGTTTTATGAATTTTTGTCAAGATTATGCAAGAGATTATGTAACTTTTTGTTTAAGAAGGGTTATGCATGTTTGTTTAGCAGTGATACGCCCCAGTTCGAGGCCTTTCTTATTGTCAGGAAAGGCCGATCTGTAGTCATATTGCCTATTTATGTCCATTGTACACTGGGCCTTATTCATAGTCTAGTGTAAGCTCGGCTTTACATAGTATTCAGTTTTATAGGTTGGCAAGACATTTTAACGGAAGTGAATCCTGCCTTAGATGGGTATGTCATTCCGAAAATTTATGTTATGTTTGATGTTGTGGAAATAAAATAAAGATCAATTATTGTTTATTATTGATTAAAACAATTTATTTACCGGAATCATGTTTCCTACAGTTTTGTTTTAGTTTGAAAGAATTCATTTTTTATTTTGATATGATTTACTGTTTTCCCTTTGTATGAATAAAATTTTGTTTTGATATTACACTGCTCTTTACTTGTAAATTTACAACGAAAAATAAAAAAGCGTACGGATTCGCCTCTTGTGCATGTAGCGCCGAAATTTAGTACAGAGTGCGTATGACGCAGAACAGCGCTTTTTTTTAAAAAAATGTAAACTCCTAAAATCGCCCAACCTAATCATAATTAACATTTCCTAATTATGTTAATTGAAATCTTGCAAATTTTTAAAAAAGCCTGATGCGCATTTGGCTAACGACATTCAAAATATGTGAGCAGTGAAAGTGTTAAGTCCTAATCCTCATTACTTTCATTGACGATAGTTTCTATATATAATAGTGCAAGAGTAGGAATTAGGAATTTTAATTCCACTTACAATTTGTTTCAATAAACTCCTTATCCGTGTGTATAAATTTGAGTATTTTTTTAATAAAAAATATTTTTCCAATCTAACATTAGGCTAAATTGAATAGTAGGCAAAATATTCTTTCTGGGGCTACAACAATACCACTTTACTTTGAAATTTGTATAAAAAAGTATTACTGAATTGTAATACTTAAGCATAGATATAGGAATATTAATTGAAACGTAATTTAATCTTACCATCAAAATACAGCTGACTCAATAGGCCATTGGTGTTTCCAAGTGGAGAAGAATCTGGGCTGCTCCTGATCGTCGGTTTGAATTCTTCCCCACTTGAAGAAGGTAGTAAATTTGTATTGTTCACTTTACGACTAGCATTTGAATGAATTTTTTTTTGACTTCTTGTCCCAGTAGTGTTCATCATAACACTACTGTCGTTCATACCTAGATCATTCACTTTAAAGTTCGAACAACCAATAGTTCTAAAGTCACTATCGCTACTAGAAGAATCACTTGACAAGTTGTCAATTTCATTACTATCACTAACACTAGGTATAAGCGTATTGAGAGTGGACACAGCAGATGAAATCTGCCTTGTATCCAAGTCCAGGTGGTCAAGTGTGAAAGGATCAGAAATAAACGTAGAAGTATCTAGAAGGGTAGAGCTTGGTGCATCCAACGTTTGTATCTCCATAGAAAACGTATTGGCACTGGGATCGAAGAATGTTTCCTCAGTATGAAGCATATCACAGGGAACTTCATAGTCAGGTGGCGGAGTTTTAGGTCGAAAATGTAACCTACAAATAAAACCAAGTTTAAATTTCTAATGTATTAATATACATTTTTTAATACCATATTGACACATTTTAGATTTAATTTGGGAATTTAATAAAAAATTGTAATGTCAATAACAAAATAGAATAAAATAACCACGACCATAGAATATGATTATATAGGTACTCAAGAAAATTTATTTTATGGTAATCTTAAATGTCTATTGATTCATTATAAAAAATATTAATTACCAATCCCTCCTGAGCGATCTGAGAAATTCAACCATTTCATCATTTTCTTTTTTTGTATATACATGTTCCTGTGTCATTTCATCCTCTTCTTGCACATCTTCCGGCTCCTTTTTAATTTCCACCTTAATACTATCACTAATCACACTACTATCACTTATTCTGTTATTGTTACTAACACTAACTTCACTTTTAATATCAGTTTGTTGACATAAAGCTGGCTCTTCCTCAATGGTTGTACTGGTGCCAGCTTCCCTCTCTGGTTCTGTTATAGAGAAATCTAATGTCCTCCAAAAATCATCATAATTTGTAGAAATTCGATCAAGGATAATTCTACCACCTCTACCAAGTCGTCGTCTAGCGAAACCGATACACCGACGAGGATTAGAAAGGGATGTTAAAGTAAATCGGAATCGTTTATCCGCCAAACCATTTTCTTCTTTTGAACACCATTGCCAATTGCCTTCGTTAGGTAGGGGCTGAAACACAAAAATATTGTAATTTGCAAGTTCTTAACATAAATATTAGCTATAACATCATTTTTACTCATTGATAGATTTCCAAGACATATCAATTCGAACAGAATTATAATTTTTCAGATACCTTTCTAAGTATCAGTATTGTAATTTTAAGTGGATTATCTCTAATAGCAGCTTTTAAAATTCAGGTATTTGATATGAAAGTGTTTTAAAACCCATTTGAGATCGAGATTTTTAAAGGTGGAATATCCTAATCAAATGTTGTTTGAAATGTTCAGTAGTAGTTTTCCTAATAAAACTTATGATAGTTGTCTACAGAACGGACTGATCGAGCTTGAAAATTAATACTATCTTTTTCCCTTTATATATTCAATTTTACCTGTTTTCATATTATTCAACTCTAAATAGAAAAATTAATATCGCAATTATCTGCCTAATATTACTATTATACTTATTATTCTAATAAACTGTAGTAACCCACTGACATTACTTTCATTCACCATACTTGTCTTTATAGAGTTATTCAGTATGTGTAGATCTTAAATAATTGAAATATATAATGTTCTTGCAAGTTTACAATACACAATTAGGACCAAAAATTGGTGTTTCTGGTATTGACAAAATCTGGGACTCCGATAAAAGTTATGTACAGACAAAATGCATATAATGACATAACATTAAAGTAAAAACTGTGATTAATTTAAATCTGATATTCTGTTTAACACGTTAACGGACATACAAATTTAGGCGAGGGTATGTTTGGTGACACTTCAGCAACTTTGCTAATATAGGAGTAATTATTTTTTTTTTCTTTTTTAAAAGGACCCTGAACGTCTATGGAGGTCATGTATGGAAAAAAACTTACAAACAACTATAGACGTCCTTGTCACCATACTGACATTTTTCTATACTTGTGACAACGACGTCTATAGACGTCTCTATCGTTTGACTAAATACATCATTTTTATTATAATATAAAATATAACTTATAAATGCCAGAGTTTAAAACAAGGTGCTGGACATGATGGCGGCTTCTCCAGACAGGTTTCACATCCGAATCTCGTTTCTCTGTGGACCTTAGTTTTGGTGCATTGCCTGCATTTTAGGAAAAAGCTGTTCTTTTTATGGTTCACAGGGACAGGAATGTTTTCCAGATAATGTTGAGTAGGTGGCCCAATATTCCGTTTTTTTCTAATAGGATCCTGTTTTACGAAAGTTCTGGCATCTGTGTCATGTGTTATATCTAGGAGAGAAATTATAACTGATTCTCTGTACTTTATATATGAAATTGGCATCACTGTTTTTGAGTAAAGGAAATATGGTTCCATAATGCTATGTCCAACAGTCGGCACAGCACCTTTTTATAGTTTTTATACCGCCTAATCGTCTTGCGCAGACAGCTATAGTAACTTAGCATTTGGTTGGTCGCTGCGGTCGATTATAAGCGTCAATTTCACATGGCTTATTTTTTTCAACACCGTACTTGTTTCTGATATTAATCATATTTAGTTTATGCCCAGTAGTTATTGCAAGTACGTCGCATTTGTCCTTCCACTTACTGATATATAACCTAATATTGTCTTTCTTTTGCCACACGTGTTCACCTTTGCGTAATTTCCTCTTGACAACAAGTGTAGGATTTCCACGGCGATTTACACGTAAAGTGCCTGTTGAGTGAGTCTTTAATCGCAGTAGTTTGGATGACAATGAGACACTATTATAAAAATTGTCCATATAAGCATGATGTCCCTTATTAAGATAAGGCACTAGAAGCCTTAGAACAAGATCTTCTGTTTTGGAATTGGTATTCTCTGCATTGGACTCGTTCGTGTTTCGACCCTGGTAGATTTCCATATTCAAAATATAACCGTCATGGGAAGTAAGCTCATAAAACTTGATTCGATATTTATTCTTTTTATTTTTAATATACTGCTTAAATTTCAGCCACCCTCGAAATAAAAGCATGGACTCGTCTAGAGATAGTGCTTCTGAAGGATAGATAATACACCGAGTTACTATTTTTCATAACTAGATCCAACAAGTTTCTGACTTTTCCCAAACGATCATTCTGATTTTCGTCATCCTTAATTGCACTCAGACATCGAAGTATTTGTTCAAACCGGCGACCACTTAACGTATGCAAAAAAAGTGGATGGTAGGTAAATATCTGTCTAATAACTGGTACTTTTATTTGGCCTTGTAACAGACACAAGGCAAAAATATTTTTCAGTTCGCTTTCGGTGATAGGCTTGAATTCACGAAACCGACTATGCCGTGTTTAAGGCCGATTAGAGCTGTGCAGTTTTTCTCAATATTTATTGGTACTAGTCAGTAAAAGATTTAATATTTCCTCGTTCCAAATTTTCTCAAAAACTTGAATTGGTGACATATTTTCTATACCAACTATCTTTATACCACTTTGGGCTTCGTCAAAATTAAAGTTGGGAATATCGTCAGACACGTCCACCCAATCACCATCATTTTCGTTTTCCTGTGGATCTTCATTTTCAGTTTGGATATCTTGATTGAATATTCCAGGGGTATCGTTTCCTATGCCATGCTGAGGGTGGTCTATTTCATTTTCAGCTTGTTCACGTTCGAAGACATTTTCAGTAGCACTATCAGTTTCACTAGCTTCCTCACCTTCAGATTCCGAAGGCACGTATTTGGAATCTTGATTTCACTTATACACTCACTGCTACTCTCAACTGAATTTCATTATCGGATATATTTTCATACCAACGAAGCAATTTTTCTTCCTCCTTATCCATATTTGGTCCGTCCTCACCCAATTCAAGAAAAGTCTACTTACCTATCCTATTCTCATCTACATCCAAAGAGTAAACAAAAGCACCAGAACGACACGCTTATATCCAAACACATGCAAAAGTCGCACCGCAGACACGTATTAAAGATCAACTGAACCACGAAACCTTCTGTTCGCATATCTGTGTTCAAGCACATGCCACGCTCTGAAACCCCCACTACTTAAAATATGATAGTTGAATACATGCTTTTGATATGACACTGTATTAGTACAACACAAGAAATAGACGTCTATACACGCCGTTGCATCAGAAACAGCGATTAAGAGAGGACGTCCATAGACGTCGTAAAATCAGTGTCACAACAAAAATTTTGACAACAACGCCTATAGACGTCGGTGTCCGTTAACGTGTTAAAAGTAATCACAAAAACGTTTTTTTTTCATTTTGTTGTGAACTTCTGTGAATTTCTATTTTGTTGATTTTGATATATTTCAAAAGTGTACGCAAGATGGATTTGGCTGAAGAAATATTTTACACATCTTATTTATTTATACAGAACAGATAATGTTTAGATATCCTATTGTGGTAAGTAATTACAAAAGTGTAAAAAGCATTTACCTCTAAAAGCCTAACTTTTTGTTAAGAAAATTTATTGGAATTTTATTTTAAAGGGCCCCACACACCTTTTATGGGAAAACGGCTCTCAGTCAAATTTCTTGAATTTTTGATATGTTGTATAATTGATCATTCTGATGAAATGTTTCAATGGACGCAACACGACCCTATGACTAGTTTTCGAGACATACGGTGTTAAATACGAAGAATATTCAATTTTCATCACTCCGCATCTCCCAAATTATGATTTATTCTGGTTTATCCTAAGTGGTATTATCATCATGTATTTGAGGAAAAAATTCATGAGAAATGCCGGGACTCTTACGAATAACATTACAGCCTTGTATTATACGATTTTAGATATCCCCACACACAAAAATTCAGAGGATTGTGTTCAGGCGACCTAGGAGGCCACGGGTGTGGAGATTCCCGCCCGATCCAATTATCTGGAAAAACGTTATTTAAAAACTCGCGTACAATCACTGCAAAATGTGGAGGAGCACCGTCATGCATGAACCACAAGCGCCTTCTAATAATAACAGGTGCGCCTTCTAATAATAAGAGGTACACCTTCCAAAAGAACTGGAAGTTCATTTTCTAGAAAATGAAGATATGTCTCACTGGTAAACCATCCAGGAAGGAAAAATGGTCCTATTAAATAATTTTCGATGATGCCAAGCCAAACATCGACTGAAAAGGAGTGTTGGAACCGTGCTACAACTGATGCATGTGGATTTACATCTGCCCATATGTGGTCATTATGAAAATCCATAATGCCATGTCTTGAAAAGTTGGCTTCATCTGTAAACAGAATATTGGCAGCAACATTGGGATTGTTTGCGATTTTATTTAAAATCCATTGGTAATATTGTATACAGAGCGAATAGTTAGTAGGTAGCAAATGTTGAACACGATATGGATACAATACATTTTCTTTTAGAATATTCCAAACAGTTATGTTACATTTACTCCATAAGCCATTTTTCTGGTACTCGTTTCTGGATGTTGGTCAATAATTTAAAGAATCTGGTTCTCCAATTGTGGAGTTCTCACATTTCTGAGTCATCCAATAATATTCTTTGATTTAGTAAAAGTTCCAGTTTCTTGTAAACGAATATGTATCTTAGTAAATGTGTCAGAACATGGTAAACGTTTAACCTCTAGCCTCTAAGGTATTACCATTTGCTAATCCATAAAAAAAGTGCATATTAGCCATTTCAGTATTAGTAAATTCAGGCATTGTTGTTAAATGAACACACAAAATCCGTATGATAAAAATTTCTTATTCGTTTTTTGCATTGGTTTTTAAGTTTGACACAGTATTTAACAATATTATTTCAAATGACATTTAGAATAAGCATGTTCTTTCATATTACTTCTATAGACCAGTAGCGTCACCAGGAAAAGTAAATTTCACTTACATTCAGAGCTCATTTATTACAAACAATTCAACACCCTGTATCTCATTAAGGACAAGAATTATCACATTTGTTTAAGAACTTTTCGTCTTAAAATGAAGTGACGAAACGCCCACTATAATATCTTAGATTACTTAGGAAACACCCTGTAGAGTGAAAATGCGAAAAAAGATAAATTATCACATATTATATATTAATTTCATCTATCATCACAGTTGATACAATTCATACAATAGGTGATTCACGAATGTGAAAAAATAACGAATTTTGATGTGGTGGCGTTCCCGTTTCTCAATTTAATGTCTTTTAATGCAAATTCTAATAATTTATCGAGTAAACTCCCACCTAGATATAAGTAAACCACTTACCCACAATTATTGACATACTTATTTCGGAAAGTTGGTACGAACACATGTTGTTCGATCACACATATTTGCAACCATGACACACCCCGTTAAATCTAGTAGCATGCTTCATATGCATCATGCGCTTATCTTCACCTTGCAAGGAAAGCTGTATAATTGGTTGGCGACCGCTAAGTGGTACATAATCAAGGGGGGAGTGTTTGACACGCGAATCAAATAATAAACAACATAAAATGAAATTAAAATGGATACGAAATAGTCCCCATGAGGCCTACTCCACTCCTGTGAATATCCGTTGAATGTAAAGATATAAGGTACATTCCAAGTGGATATATTTTATGCGCATGTAATAGGATACTAGTGTTATTAGATAATATGCACAAATCATCTGTATTACACAGATATTCAGCAACCACTGTATTGTCTTGTTGGTATAACTTAACATATAATACATGTTTCACAACAATATATAGAACAAGCATGGTCTCTCTTAATATTATTGAAAAACATTATGCTTAGGTAAACAGGGGCCTACAGCTTTTGCTGGATATCTGCGAAACATCAATAATTTATAGGATAGAGAATGAATAATCCAAAAAAAATCTATTTGACAGGAAAGTCATTGCAGTCGTGGTCATTCGAGCAATTCAAAAAATGTCAAAAAGTCAACATTTTAACCAACCAATATTTCTTTCCACCTGGTTTCAGAATATTAGCCTAACTGTTTCTCATGAATTGATCATCAATTTTGGAATTAAGAGAATTCCCATTTCAAGTGTTCTGGTATCAGATAAAAGTATAGTTCTCATCTGGATTAACATCATAAATAGCACAATAACCACTAATCTGAGTGAAATACTCAAGACAAATCAAATTGAAATTCCTTATATGTGAGTATCACACAAGGAAACTCTACGAATGAATGAGTTTCAGCAAATCCACTAGATTTTTCATTATAGGTTTGTTCCAACTGAAGTAAATACCGTTTTATTAACGTACAATCTAAGTAACGCAGCAAATTTGATGTAAATTACACAGACTTATTATATTCACTAATCAGCAGGTCAACTGGGTTTGTATCGTAATTGTACGGTTTTTGCGTTGGTTGGAACAGACCTTTATAAGTTTCCATTCCCGTAGAGAAGAAAATAAACTTTTTGCAATTGCAATATCACTAATACGAATCCGCTCAAGTTTGAGACCATTCAAATCATATCTTCTCTAATATATCTACAGTATTCAAATAAATACTCACATCCGTTGGGAAATTAAAATCATTATACTTCTCCACTTCATTGCATACTTTCTATCGACAGTAGAATGGAAATTATATAAACAATCAAAATACAAAATCCATTTTTATTTCCTACTCACAAATCTAGCACAGTAAGCTACGCATTTGGCTAGCTTTTCTTATTAATCTCTGGACATTGCTCATTTTGGCACTAACATTCTAACTTGGATATTGTTGCCTGCCAGGAGGATTCTTACCCAGATATAAGAAATGGTACTTCCAGCTCATATTAGATTCTTATATATTTGGTAAGTCCCAGAGATATTGTGAGATGGGATGGGAATATAGTTAGGAATGAGACTTAAATGGATGTCTAATGCATGGATTCAGTATATTTATATGTTCGGGATATCTCCTAATTTCTTCCTTGATGAGATATTCTGCGGAATGTGAAGTATCTCTCGGATATACCGACTTGAAAGGATATCCATAGGATATAGCGTGTTCATTGGGTAGGCACGAGCATGGTATATTATGACAACATGAGGAAAATACTTGACGACAGATAACTGAATTTTCCCATAATAAAAAAACATTATCAAATATGAATAAGAGGATTCTCATGAACATTCACAAATGAGAAAATAACCATCTGAATTAAACTATTCCTGGACCGATATCCATCTCCTCTAGAAGCATTCTAATTGCAGCATCTCCTATGAAATCTAAAAGTCGGTTTGATGAAAAATGTATGTTTTTTTTATATCTAGCGTACCTCAAACACTATTACTCTAGCAACATGCACACAAGTTCCTAAAGTCCTAGTACCGGACTTACAAATACAATAATACCCCAAAATGGGGGACCAGGATCATCAAGATTTTCATCACTTATTTCAATGAAAACAACCCATAGCATATGTATAGTAGCATTCCTGAATCGAGAAAATATTCTGAATAGTAGAAAATTGGACTCCCTAAGGAACTCATCAACTTCTAAAATGTTGTCTACATCACCATCTCTATGGTTTGCATCTTGCATATATGACACAGCCAAGTGTAACTGATATGTTCCATTAATTGATTTGAAATATTCAATATAAAGGCGAGGGAACGATTGTATATGAAATTGATTCAAGAATTCCATTGACCACTCCTAGTACGAAGGTTTTCAGCTTCAAATTGTGCCTGAACAATGGTGATATCAGAATTAAATTAAATTTGTGTAGCTGTATCCAATGTTCCAGGCATATTTATCAAAGAGTGGAATTTATTTATAAGAGCACAAGCAATCAGGAAATAGTCACATAACTTCGTAGCATGTATTGGTGATACGGGTTGACGAAATTTGAAAATTGACTTCAAATGTCCATTTATAGCTTCTACAATCCATATAGTAGTGTCTGTTTGGTCTAATTTCTCGTTAATTGCCTTTGATTCGGCGGTGGAAATGATGGCATATAGCAATGAAAGCTAAGTTCTTGTAGACTTTGATTTAATCTCTGTAACCTCTATTGACTATCACAATATCGCCTTCTTGAAACCATGTTCTCATTCCATAATCATTCTGTAATTTGTCATTATTCACATCATTATTCCTAGCATCTAAAAAGTACGGACCATTGATTGCTACAATATATCTGCCTGGGGCAACTATGATCTCTGGTTTGACCAAATGTTCATTCTTGTGGAAACAGTATGATTGCCTCAATGCCCGAAAGTTACAGCTCTTTTCTATTTTATTGTAGGTACAATCTATTGCTTTGGGAATGTACAGTTGATTCATACAAGGGGATACATGACTCTTGTTATTCAATTAAATCCAATATTATTGGGTATGAACCTTTGTTGGGAAGGATAACAAAACAATATTTTCAAAAGCTCATCTGAAACGCCATGTTTCATTTTAATAAAAAATGTGAGCAAATGTTACCTTTCAACATTTCTTCTCTTACCACATAGTTCAACAGAAAATTCTAGTAGTTGTCGAAAATTATCTTTTGAAATTGATATGAGAGCTTTAAATACGCCTTCAGTGAAATAATTGATATCCTCCCAGTTAAAGAGCAGCCTGTTTCAATTAGAAATTGTCCTCATTTATGTATGGTTTATTCACAAAATTCAAACCTCCATGCGGGACCACACATTGAGACAATGGCAATTCGGGTTGTTTTCCATAACAATATAATTCATCACTGTGTAAATGAAACATATTTTTGTATCATCATGAATATCAATAAGTGGATTTCCCGCAGCTTGTCATCGATATGTCACAATTTGCAATCAATATTATATCGTCCATTCAAATACATCTATTTGCGAAGACAATATTGTTCAGCAAAGTTACAACAAACACTGAAAATCACATGCACTTGAACAGTACAAAAGAAGCTTCAATTAGTCTAATAATCCAAAAATAGTTCTAGAGCTTTTAAGGTGGATTTATAAACTCTGTTGTTCATTATTCCCGCTACTCGAAAATAAAACATTGATATCACATACATGCGTTTATAAACCGTTGTTGTCGTGTTGTTCGTCGTTTCCACGTCGTTCGTCGTTGCTCTCAAATAACCAAATTTTATATCTTTTTATTCGTGATTAGCAGTTCCACCAATGAAAGCTGAAGTTAGTTCCACGGGACTTGATTTCTACCAATCATTCTAAAGTCAAAACTGGCACTAATGTTTTTACGGTCAGTAAAGAGAGGTGCTACATTCAAATAAGCTACTGTTTATTGATGCACTTCGGCAGCATGAAAAGACGTCACCGTTGTGACCAATCAAATTTCACGAACGCCAACAACGAAAAACCGATATAAATTAGTCGACTCGGGAAGAGCTGTGAATAACGAATCGCCAGCAACTTGGAAAAGACGGCAAGCAACGAACAACGGGAACAACAGAGTTTATAAATCCAGCTTTAGAGTTTCATGACAACAAGAAAACAACTAGTGACATTAGAATTTTATTGATTTTACCCCTTATTGAATTGTTTTCCATGACTACTACGAGATAACAGGAATATATTAAGTTGTGCTATGTAGATATTCGAAGATGATTCAGATGTTTCAAATACAAAAAAGTAGAAGGAGAAATGTTCTCGAACAGGTGATATATACAAATATATGATTCGATTATGCAAAAACATGATTAGATTGAAAAATGAAATATTCTTTGGTGTAGAAATATGCCAAGAATTTGAACTAATATATAATCTACATAAACCGTTAGAAATACATATAAATAAGACTTACTTCTGGGAATTTAACAAGTATAATATGATTTCTGAGAAACAGTAAGCATGTAATAATATTTTCTCCATTGAATCGCCTTCTAGACAATGCTGCAGATGTTAATACGAGTCATTGCTTTTTTATAGGGATACGGTACAGTATTATATAAGTGATCAGTATTTTATTCAAAAATCAAAATCTTGAGTAAAAGACGCCTGATGTACAGATATTAGCTTTTTTCACAAATTGTTCGCCTTGTATATGAAAAATCCATCGTAATATTCCAATGAAAATTTTGTATGATATGAACGAAAATATTTACAGTTCACTAGTGAAAAAATATCGCTACCTTCATAGATTCCCTTATAAGATATAGGGTAATGAAAAAAATCAAATTTTTTATTTATTAAAGTATACTTCATTTTACAAATTGATATCATTCGACTTTGTATATGGATGGAAAACATCATTCAACATCCTTCACGAGAATTTTGTCTTTTTCAGTGGGTTTATTACTACAAGGTTGCCCAAAAACCAAAATACATTATCTTTCCACATTCGTGAATCACCTTGTATAAACTGTATCAACTGTGATGATAGATGAAATGAATATATAATATGTGATAATTCATAATTTTTTCACATTTTCACTCTATAAAACAACAAAATTGTGAAAGTCTCAAAATAGCATTATTATTAAATGAAATCACCCTATACCTCGAAGAGATTTGGAAATGAATTTAGGAGATACGGAGTGATGAATTCTTCATGTTCAACACCTGTATCTTGTCGCTCATTGAAACATTCCATCAGAATCATATATCAAAAATTCAAGAAATTTCATGGAGAGCAATTTTGCCATATAAGGTCCTTTGATGTTAATCCGTTTATTTTTCATTTGATATAAATTATGAGCAAATCAACAACTATGCTATGACAATTAATAAATAATGTTTTTTTACTTACAGTATGGTACGAACATAACTTATTTCTTCTAAAAGCAAACTGACTTTCGTCTTCAGTTTCTTCTGGTTCAGGAGATAACTGGGACATACCCACATCTTCGTCTGAAGATACACCTCCAAGGGAATCAACACCAAAGCCCCCAGACCGGCTACCACTTAATGATTTGTGTTTACGTTTTTTGTACTGCCTTTTTTCTCTTCTTGGTAAGGCCTAGAAACATCAAAACAATGTAAACTTTGAAGCTTTTCTCTTTTCGATAAAAGCTGTTTAAATTGATTGATTAGACCAACTAATCTATTATTTATTTCACTTACTTCATCTTTCAACATTGACTTGTTAGACCAAGTTTGATTTGGATAAGGATTATGAAATATTGGCGTAAATGCAGGTCTGGATGATTTGATGGCCGATGCCTCTGCCATAACTGTCCCATTAAAGTCCTTAGCTTGAAATCGTTTTTCAAAAACCTCTACAGTTAGATGCACATGTTCTCGCTTGATTTTTTCTCGCCTTTTTACAAGTTCCAAAAGTGTCACAGCCCTAAAATAAATAAGATAATAATGGTGATGTACTAAGAATTTTGTAAAAGATTAAATGTATATTTATTTTTAAATCAAAACTGTTCACACCTTTTTATGATTACATAGTAATGCGTTTACGCAAATACACACAATGTCAAAAGTCTTGGTCCCCCCTCTGTCTTGTTAAAGAAATAGTTTCTTAAAAAACAAAAAAAAAATACAATAACAGTATTTTATTTACTGAATATGTTATTTATGAAAAAAGGTTTTCTACAAACTAGGAGACTTCGAAAATTAAGAACTAGCCAATATATGTAAGTTTGTTGACAAAATTAATTAAATGAAAAAAAAAATTAATAAAACATCTTGAACTCTTAATAATCAGTATGACCTCCTCCACGTTCCAATAACATGTTGGCACGCCTGTGTATTTTAATAATCAAGTAATTGATAGCTTCTTATGGAATATCATTCCATTCCTCTAACGCCACTGCGACTAACTCATCAGCAGTCTGAGATGGGTTGACAATTGTGAATGGCTCTAATAATGAGTCCCACATGTATTCAATTGGTATCAGGAGAGTTGGCTGGCCAATTCAATCTCCCGATATGTCCTGCTTCCAGTGCGTCTTGACGACCCTTCTTGCACGATGTGGTTGAGCGTTATTGTCCATAAACACAAAATTTTCACCTAAATCATTACGTATGGGATAGGTAATGTGTGTAACAACTTTTTCAATGTAAATTTGACTTGTCATATTTTATGGTATGTGAATTAATGGGGTGTGGTGGTTTAACTTATTCCTCCCCAGAAGACTACAGTACCCCCTTGATAGGGAGCAGCTTCGCGGGGAAAATTAAGTCACTGTTGACGACCAGGTTCACTCCAGATCCCTTGTCGATTGTTATTACTAATCAGTCTAATTCTGGTTTTATCTATAAATAAAACCCATCTCCATTGGGACAAAAGCCAACATCTATGCTCTAGTGCCCATTGGAAACGGACAGCACAATGTATAGGAAGTAGAGTAGAGACCCGTAATGGCATTCTAGCACATAAATATGCATCATGGATTCGTCTTCGAAATGTAGGTGTCAATATAATATGGCGAAACATACCCCGAAAGTTAGCCCTTAGAAGAGTCTGCGGGCATATTGCACCAAATAACGAGCCTCTGTTGAGCTAGACACTTGAGGACGTCCACTACTTGGTCTGTTTTCCACTGCACCAAGTTATTGATATCTGTGAATTATTCACACAACAATATGATCTAGGAATGCCCAATATTTTAGATATCTGATGGTTGGAATGTCCTGCATCGTGTAAAGTAGTAATTCTTTCTCAATTGAATGGAGAAATTTCACGACTTGGCCTTAGAATGCACAATAATTAAAAGAAAACATTGCAAATATCAATATTTGTAGAAACATTGATTCTAAGACAAGGACTCTTTATCAACATCAATTTATTGTCTTTTCTGTTTCCTAAATACGTGTACTTTTTTACAACAATAAGTAAAAGAACTAGGTTTAATTGAAACATTCTATATACAAGGGGTCCAAGATTTTTGGCGCTATGTGTATAATCAGTTCCTAGATTGGAAGATAATTTAATCAAGTCTCACAAAAAAAAAGTAAAAGGAAAGGAAACAAAAAAGCAAAATGAACCGTATATTTTTACCAACATTTTTAATCCCATCTTTTCCTGACAAAGAAAACTGATACCTCACATTGGTCTAGTGGAGCAGACCATTTTTTGAAACTCTCAATTTCTCTTCTCACATTTTGTTAAATCTTTGTAGTTAAAATACAAAACATATTTTAAAATCTGGGATACTATTAAAAACAACCACGTTTTGAAGTAACTGCCTCATTTTGATCAAATAAGAATATACTGACTACAGCATATTTGAATATTATTTGAACTTGAAATAGTCAAGTAAAAATCATAGTATTATATTTTCGTTGTCAATTGTGCAAATTTACCTCCTAGTATAAACACTTCAACCTACTGTACCGTAAGCATAACAAACATGAATGATTTGCACAAATAAACTCAAAAGTTCTACAGTTTGCAGTTTTACCTGTACAAATCCCTTCTTAATTTTAGCATTTTCTCATATGAAGCTTCGTCGTTTTTGCGGTTTTTTCGAGTCTGCATCTTCTCTGTTCGTCGCCTAAATGCTAAGTATGGGTTGTTAGCTGCAGTGCCAGATCTATGTTCTGTCTTGACAGTCAAAATTAGAGGATGTTGCTAAAAATATATCTATGTTAGAGAATCAAAGTTTAAGACTTAACAATATCCTGAAAAGTTAAGATATTTGAATATATGTAAACTGAAATACAAAATTAGTATTCGAAAACTGTGAATTATAACATTAATAGCAACATATCAGATTAAAAAGTGTGTTAATTAAGTATTCTTAAGAATTAAATACAATTGAAATATAAGTTTAATGAAAGTGCCTTTTATTCAACTTGAAAAACGATTTCGACCATATGTGAAACAAGATAACATTCAAAATATACATAACTAACTTTCTCAAAGTTGAAGTCAATCATATGAAAGCAATGCATTTAGTCCAGAATATCTCGAAAATGTTAGAAAATTTTTAGAAGAAAATCTGAATTTCTTGTCAGATTTGTTGAAAACATAAATTTCTGAAATAAAAATACTTTCAAAACGAAGCGTGGAGGGGTACCACCTATGACGTAGACAAAGATAGACCCATTTATTTACATTAAATACTGAAGTTAACATTGCAAAAGCAATAATGAGGTGGGCAACTATACGCTGCCCGTCACCGTGCGCTGTTGTCAAAATGTTCTTTATTTCTGAAAACTGCTCGATAAATATATAATAAATTGAAGTAAAATATGCAAAGTAACATTGGTCTACAAAAATAATAGTCATGAGGCATATGATACTATTTAAAGATGACAGTGAATGACATACAGTAGACAAATTTTCTTACAATTGATGTTGTTGGTTTACGTGTTTTCAACAATAAAATTATTCTGCTCTACATGACATCGCTGTAGGAGATGATTAACAATCATAACAAAACATCGCATAGTTGCTATCGTAGATTTGTTTGTATACAAGTATTATTCGAACAGTTATTTAAGTACCTATCGACTTTTGCTGACTTCGTAACTCAAAAATATGCTTCATCAGTGTTATATTTGCAAAAAATTGGATAATTTGATCCAAAACCTCTCTTTTGACCGGTATGTTGACATTTGCATTTGAACTCAATTTTTTAAGAACCAATGTCGTCGATATAGGTGCATCTACTTATTGAACGACATTGAAAGTTGTACATTTTAACAATATGAAACGCCTGAATCATGCATTTTATTGTTTAACTGGCCAATCAACAATTTTCAATTCAATACAATTTTCAAACAGTATGGAATTCTACAGCATTTCTATCACACATCTATTTATAAGTTGAGTTTCTCAAAAGTTTGAACAAAATAATCAGAGCAGTACGCCACTGGAGATTTTATAATTCCATTTACACAGCCTTGCCAAAGCAGGAAAATGACTTACACATTGTTAGGGAATTTAATGATGACTTCAAAACAATCCCGATATTATGAGACACTAGGTCTATTATTTTTTTACGTCATTGGGTACAACTATCACAACTTTGTAATCACCATGCTTAACCCACTGAAATTCAAATTAATAAACGAATGTTTTTGATTTTTATTAAGTCACAATTTTTATATCACTCGAGAGTTTGTGGTAAGTGGTTTCCGTTTACCACCATCGTTTTTGGACGACAATGTTTGTTTGTCTCTTCCAGAAATTAGTTGTTTTTTATTATTTAAATCCTCATAATTTACTTGCAACGCTTTTTATTATTATAAATATAACACCTTTTAAAGGTTTTAATGGCAATATAATGTTTCTATGACTTTGTGATAGAGCATTATCATTATGTAAATGTCTTATTTTTTCCATGTTTAACCAATTAGTATATCATATACAAGAATTTCAGAGTATTCTGGATATGCAAAGAATATATAATGTTGTCGTGTCACAGTTTCACAAAAATCAAAATAATGATGCATCATAATATCACAGAGAAATATTTTGGTCTTTTCATCTAATATAACCATAGAGGTAAAGCATATGCTCACTTTATTCATTTGTTGACATGGGTTTTAAATTTTAGATCATTGCTCAGTTTGAGGCTCACTTTTATAGCTACCTCAAAAAAGTGGATAATCGTACCTTCAACGCAAATGACGTTTTTCTACGAATTTTATGTTTTTCTGAAAAGTAAAATTCGTGATTTGCTTAAATTGATGTTCAGCTGATTTTTGAATATGACAAAGTCTTGGACAATTCCTAATTAATTACATTTGCTAACATTTTCATTGAATGTAGGGAAACTAAATTTCAATCGTTTATCATCGGCTTACATATATGCTTTAATGATTTCCAAAATAGTGTATATATGTATATACAACAAAATTGGTCCTAATACAGAGCCGTAAGTATCCCACAGTATACAATTTAGTTCCGATAAATAAATTTGTATAAATTGAATAGCAAGATTGGAAAAGCTCACATAATGGAGAACACTATACAAAAGCTTATGGCTAATTGTATCTAAAGCACTTGAATAGTCCAGCGGCAAAACAATCATTTCTTGTCCCTTTTCGATATCATGGAATATATGATCAGCAAGCTCAAGTAAGGCAGTTTGGCTAAAGCTTAATTAGCTTATTGGTTAAATATCGTAAAGATTTAAATGTTTTTCAATGTACTGTTTAATTGATTCCTCTAACACATTTGACATAATTGGTAAGATAGAAATAGGTAGATCACTAATAGTATGTACATTAGATTTTTTAGGAAGATGATATATAAAAATGTACATGTGATATCTTTAGAATATTATTTTTAAGTATTGAGAATATTTTGGTAATTACTAGGTCATTTATAAACTACCATAAAAAGTTACATCTTACAAAAAAGACTAGAAATACAATAGAAACAAATATTTCTTATTTCACATAAAATCTAATCTTAGGACACATGTTGAAAACTGAAAAAACTAATTTCTTATTTTTAATATTCACAATTGATATTAGGCACCTATATACTTATTTTCTTTTGCACTAGTTCCAATGCAAATATAAAAAACAAAATTATTTTGCTTTAATCATGTAAATAGATGATAAATGATATTTTAAGTAATGGTATTGAATTATTTCACACCATGTTTAAAATAATCTGCATAATGAATGATAAGATGAAGTACCCATCTGACAGGTTACCATTAAGTTATTTACTTATAGACCACGTTTAGATAAAATGACTGAGATGAATTGACTGTTAACTCCCTAAAACACAATATCCCAGCTTTACGTATCATTTTTCCATGGAAGCTGTATATTTAAATTTAAATACTTCTACTATTTGTTATATTAGTAGCCATTAAGTATCAGTTCCTTCAACAAGGAATCACATAAATGTTCCTTTTATACTTTGTTTTACATTATACTCTGATTTTTCAAATATAAAAATAAGAATCTTCAAATGCTATTTGGCAGGACAGATGTAACCAAATAAGCCGCAAAAGCTGTACTAATGCAAAAACTGAAGGGGATAGTTGTCTGGTAGTATATAAGAGAGTCACGATATATAGTAAATACTCACTGTTCTAAGACGCTTATTTAACCAATAATCGAATACTGCTATGATGAGATCATCGTCTTCTTTCAGCAGTGCCTTTGCTTCGTTAAGTGTAACGACAGTCTGGCCACTGCTCTTTTCCAACCTGTCCATCATTTCCTCAAATTTTAATGGAGACAAATCAAGTTTTTGTGTTTGAGAATGCAGCCACCGCTCGTCATCAGAGTCCATATCATAATCGGGAATATCCTGCTCCATTGTAAATGCTATGGAAAATAAAATAAAAAATAAGCATGATGAACATTGAAATAATCTATTAATTGACAATTTTGACTAACTATGACTACTGAATTTTATTGGTAGAAAAAAATTGAACGGATATTGGGAAACGATATACTAGAAACAGACTAACAAGCTGTCGAGTTTTAAAAAAAATTCTCTGAAATGGCCTAATTACAACATTTTTAGTTTTGTGTGCCATAAAGTTCTTAGTTAATTAAGAAGCAATCAAAATGTAATCACATTATCCAGTCACTTTTGAAATAACATGGTAGTATTACTAGTATTATTTCCATCTTGAAGAAAATTCCTTTATGGACACGAAAAAGCTTTAGCGCAGTTAAAAAGAAAATGATTCAACAAAATGAAAGTAACTAATGTATTTTGTAAAGGAAAACTTACGCTGCATATGGATAAGCTGTCGAGGTTGCTTGTAATTTGCAGGATAAACTTTCTCATAGAACTCTTTGTCAGGCATTTCAGATACTTCAGGAGTTGGAATGATGAGCCCAGCAACAATTGCTCGTTGAAGGTGATGCTCCTATATAATAAATTCAAAAATATTCTTTCAAATAATAAATACAGGGATTTGCTTAATCATAATTAAATAAGTATATCATTGCAAATTTATGTTTACTGTTTCTAATACATTTATTTCATTCTTACATATTATGCTAAATATATAAAAAAAATAGGAACTGTAAAATATTTGAGCTTCAACAAATACTTTGATATTTATATGTTACGTGAACCTACAACTGCAGATACCAGGATGATGATTAAGGAAGTGGAACAGGATACGGTTAAAATAAAAGAACTAATTTCTGAATACAAGATAATCAATAGAAAAAATGAAACACAAAAGAGACTTGGCATATATGTATCTGGAATGCCCAGGAACTGAACGAACAAGAGCTATAATTTGAGTAGTACTAAAACATGGGGATGCACAAAATTTTGAAAACATCGATGTTGACATCAAAAGATGATACCTCGAACATGCACTATCGATGTTGTAAAAACATCGGCTTGAAAATATCGATGTTTCCAAACATCGATGTTTTAAAGAATATGCCATATGTAAAGAAAAAATTAAACTGTTAATAAATTGAACATCATTTTTATTCAATGTATTTTAATGATACATCTAATACAATTTATATGAAAAAATAAATAATACATTGGAGAAGTAAACAGAATAGAAAAGAACTAAGACCTAGTTTGATACTTAAATTATATGAATGAGATGACAGCAAAGGCGCAACAATGCCTCCTTATAATTTTGTATAAGGGCATCTTTTTCCATTACACGTCAGTCAATGTTTTTCAGTTAAGCTTGACAACTAACTACGACGCATATTTTAAAGCATTCATATTAAAGAATAAATAAATCAGAGATGTTCTATTAAATGTTTAATTTACTTTCTGCTGTCTTCAATCAAAATAGAAGAAAACATCAAAAAAAAACATCACAAAAAAATATCGATGTTCCCTAAAAATATCGAATAAAAAAACATCGTTACAAACATCGAAATACAAAAATCGATGTTTTTGAAACATTGATACATCGTGCACATCCCTACTAAAATACTGTAATTGAGAGAAACAAAACTAAGAGGGCAAGAAACACATAATATAAGAAATTGACACATATTAATCTACAGTGGTGTTAAAAAACAAAAGTTAGTCCAGAAATAGGTATATAAAATATATAGTGAGATGGAAACAAGAGAATAATGAGACTGGATTTAAACAAAGAAAAGAAAATGGTATCGATTTTGTGCTACCATCTGAAAATGAACTAAAAGCCTATAAAAACAATAGATAACAAATATGTTATTATCAATTACTTATATTACAAACTGTAATTTGATGCATGTTGTGGCATGTAGTATTTTAGACTTCTTAACACAAGTTAACAAAAAAATCAAAGTATTATATTCTGGCTTTGTCCTTCCATCAGTTTTAAGCTTCAGTGGACTAACAGTAAGTGCTAGAGCTTAGGTATAAATGGATTCGGAATCAGCATGGCCCGAAACCCCTCCAATGGAGAAAACATTTTCAGGTTTTATATACAGGGTCATTCATTAAACTAAAATGACATATATATAAGTTTATTAGTTTTCTAATGAAATTTTGAATATTGAAACTAATATCATTCTGCTTTTTATGTCTGAATGTAAAGATGTTGAAAACTGTAGAGCCAATTTACAAAACATCTGAACATACTGACTAAAATTATTGTAATTTAAAATCACTAAGTTAAATTTTTGATAATAATTAGAGGGTCCAATTTAACAATGAGACATATTGGATTTTTAACGGGGTCACATTGCACTGCAACCTTAACCCTTTAGCTGCAGATGACGCATAAATGTGGCATTTTATTTTCATATCACCTCTGAAGACGACACCTTTTTGCGAAAGGTCTAGCTGTTTTGTTACTGTTGGCGCATGTTTGCATATAAACAATGTCTGTTATTTTCACTATTTTAGACATGTTTGAGTTAATCCATGGCCGGTTTAGAAGCGGTCAATGAGTGTTTTCATGACTAATAGCACTTGAAAATAATACTGAATGGTACCATGGCATACAAAAATCAATAAATATGTAATATTTAGGAAATAAAGCTTCATTATTTTGGGTGAATAGTGCCGGAACATAACGGGTGATGTTTAGTAGTGTCTGAAAGCATATGGAATAGTACCGCAGAGTACAAAAACAATAATAGTAAGTACTTATGAAATAAATAAATGTCATCTATGCCTTTGCCATCTATAAGAGGGGCATATTATACCACTGCAGACTTAGAAGAAATCCTGACACAGAGTGGTTCCGAAGATGATTTTATAGCTGGAGATGTATCGGATGAATCTGCTGACTAGATTGAAGCTCAAGATCTGGAACAGATTCACTGTGGATGACATCTACTAGCGCAGCACTGAGGGAATCAAAGCAGGTTCGAGCGTGCAGCAGCGAAAGGGTTAAGGTTTATTGTGCCCATGACACATATAATCTAGGACATTGCTTTTATACTTTTGTGTTTTTAGGGGCACTAAAAAATATCTTCACTGGCACCAGTCATGTGCTTATAATTTTCAATGTAAAAACAATTTTTTTTAAGTATCCATGATGAAATCAGGTCTATATTGCATTAATACTTTGCCAATTTGTATGCAGCAGCTAGCAATATAAAATGGAATTTATAAAAAAATGTTGAACTGTTTCGGGGAGATACAATCATAAGCTATATATCACAAGAAACGTGATACAATTCCAATAAATAAAAACAAATATCTTCTAACATTTTTATGTGTGTCCATTTATGTACATTCCTGAAGTAGTTCATATGTGTGAGAAGAAAGTGAATTTGGTAGTTCAATTACCAGTTAAGAGACTCATTTAATTACATATATTAAGTTGTGCAGCCTTTTCAGGAGGCGTTCCAGAGCATGCTCATAATTTGTTACTATTTTGTTGCTTAATAATTGATTTTGCCGCTGTTGCCCCTTAACTTAATATTAAGCTAGTGCAGCCACATTAGATATCTCGAGAACAAAAAAAGTTGGTGGTAATAACTTAGTGGAGCCGTTCTACACTATCTCGGGGCTAGAAATAGTTATAGAGACAAGCTAGATGGCATATTTTGCTGCTAATTTGTCGCTCACAGATGGGTTTTTTCTCAAACCCAGGTACTCGCCCTCAAGCTAAGAAACACACCCCTAGTACTTTTCTGTAGCCACATCAGGTTATAAATGGACTGGACATAGTCATTGATGCTGGCCGTTTTGTCTATATTCATCATATCAAAGACTTTCAAACACATGATATAAGGAAACTGACGAAAATAAAAGTTTCAAGCAAAGTGAAGAAACTTCAATTTGATTAACTAATTGGTAGTGTGCTTCTTCAAAGTCTGAAAATATTTATATAGGCAAAATCAAATCCTATTCCTTCAGAATTTTAGGAAGTGTCTCAATTTAATGTTGGTACAGTTGATACATCGGTCAATAAGTATAAAATTTTTAATTATTCATTATAAGTTATCGTTGAAGGAATTGATCATTTATAGGCTTTGGGGGTTCGCACAGGAGTTTGAAAATAGAGATATCTTAGAGCAACAAATTATGCCAACAACCCCGTGTCCAAAATTATTTCCAGTGCCTAGATAGCCTGATGTGGCTACTGTAAAGTACTAGTGGTGGGTATCTTAGCTAGAGATGTAAAATTCTCTGAATAATCTTTTGGAGAATATTCTCAAGTTGGAGAATTTGCAATTATATACTGTCTTCCCATGGAAAATATTTCCAAACATTACTTTCAGTTCTGTGATACTCTTCAATTTATTTTGCTCCATGTTTTTATATATGGTCTAAACTGTGCCAAAATAAAACTAGTCTCACCACATCATTTACAATTCACACAGCTGGAGTATACGTTCACCCTTCTAGGGTATTTCCCTGAATCACTATTGCCAGCCAGATGTAAAACACTGTAGCCAGTTATTGAAAAGGTTAGATAAACTCAATAATTTTCAGTGTAAATTATGTAGAAAAACTTCTCTAGAGAATATTCTCGGGAGAATTTTCTTACAGAGAATATTCTCGTTCTCGAGAAAATTCTCCTCTCACATCTCCAATGTTAGCTTGGGAATGCGTACTTGAGTTTGAGTGCTAAGCCATATGTGAGTGACAAATTAGCAATCAAATATGTCGTCAATCTTACCTTAGTAACTATTTCTAATCACAAGATAGCATAGAATGGCTGCACTAAGTTAATAGGACAGTGCCAGTGGAGGGTTTGGCATATATGGGTTGTTAACGGGATTTTGGAATTCACCGAATTGGAGCAATAAATTAGCAACAAAATATGCCGCCAACCCCTCGTTGATAATTATTTCCAGTCCCTAGATATTCTGATGTGGCTACTGTAAAGTACTAGGGGTGGGTTTCTTAGCTTGTGTGTGTACCTAGGTTTGAGAATTAAGCCATCTGTGAAGCAACAAAATATGCCTTCAAGCTCATCGCGGTAACTGTTTCTAGCCCTGAGATAGCATAAAACGGTTGCACTAAGTCAGTAGTGTAGTGGGGGGTGGAGGGTTTCACATATAGGGGTTGTCTTCGGGATTTTGGAAGTACACGGTCCTGAAGCAACAAAATATGCCGCTAACCCCCATTGCTAGCTTTTTCCGTTTTTAGTTGTCTAATGTGGCTGCACTAGCTTAATATTAAGTTAGGGAGCAACACATTTTCTCGGGAACTGCAAGGGCGTGCCCTCTGAAGACTGTACCAACCTAATATACATCATATAATTCCTATTCTCAATCATACTATTTTTGAAGAATAAAAAAATTATACAAAGTTTTATGGTTATGATTTTTTTCATGATTTGAAATAATAAATAAAATTACAGAGGCCTGTAGATTTCTGCGTAAATAAAAATATATTTTTAAATGGGATACCCCGTATATTAATACATTCTTGGAAAGAGGTTTTTCCCTTATTTCAGAATACCTATACTTATTATATATTATGTTACTCCTACCCCATATGGTTCTTGGGTTATTAAATATGGTAATGCTACATACAAAAAAGTTAATATCAAAGTAAACTATGAAAATGGCATTGTGTGGGATATTGACATTTATAAAAATGGTTTACAGTGAGGAAGACAAATATTTACTTGTATATGCAAGGTATCAAAAATAAAGATGCAGCAAAAGTGTATAGTTTTATCCAAATCCAGGAAAAGCCATCAGAAAATATTTTCAAAAATACTGAATGCCTCCAGATTTAGTAGAAAAAGCATGTAATTCTAACAAACCTGAATAACAGCTTTATTCCAAAAGTAAGCTCCTTTCTATTTATTGGTTAATAGTAAAATAAAGAACGTCATATATTTTCAAAATTTTTCAATTTTTTTTTAAAGTAACTTGGGATAATAGTTATTTTTAGCAAACAAATTTATTGGTATGATTCCTGGTCTCTCTGTTTATCCTATCCTTCATTCCTATTAAAAAGGAAAAAAGCCAAATAACTCTATAACATTTTGGAGTTATTTGCTCCACCTCCATTAACTAGAACATTTTTAAGACCCAGAAGTTCTTTTGGAAAACCCTGTTCTTCAGTGATAACTGATGAAAGCTGAGATAATCAATATTGTTTATACAGTACAAAGTAATTGTATAAGTGGTCAGCATTTTATATACCAGGAGTCAATATTGAAGCCCAAGAAAGCCAGAACATCAGTCTTTAATCATCCTTGCAGATATTGTAAAGTAAAAAGAGTGTCAATAGATATTTTAAATCTAACACATAAGTACGTAATATAGACTTAATTAATTTACAGATCATATATGTAAAATATTCAGATTTCAATCACTTTTCATTCACAAAATTTCAAGCACTGTGGTATCATTGTTGAAAATGAGCTGTAAATCTAGAATTTAAGATTTTTTGTACTAATTTGAACTGTTAACAGTAATTCTTAATGCCTGTTCCATAAATAATACAACTGACTAGATGGATATTTTATCAATACAGTGATACAAGAGTTGTAGGAAATACCTATCATTAGGACAGATGACGACTCTCGCCTAAAGCCCTAAAGTGTTTAGGTAATAATTAATCATAAAATTTCGTTTGTAATCGTTGTTGAGTGGTTAAATATATTTCGTATCATTTGTAATATCGCATGGTAAAACGCACATTTTAGTTGGGAATTCCTAAATCCGGTTTAGGTATTACCTAACTTTAGGAATTAGTTGGTGAAATCGGGTATATGAGTTTCAAATTTATTCAAATATTAATACTTAAGGATTGTGATTATACTTTTTCCAAAGTCAGTTTAAAAAAGATGATTTTACCAGGACACTGCAATATTTCGTTAATAAGTGCTTCAAGCATATACTGAGTAATACCGATAAATTAACCAATACATAATGGTGGCCCCTTTTAGATTTCTTCAAAACGTTGGTCGATGTAGTAGTCACGTATTCCTTCAAACAATTTGAAATATAGCTCGTAACGTAATCACTTTCATATATATATATATATATATATATATATATATATATATATATATATATATATATATATATATATATATATATATATATATATATATATATATATATAATATATAATAATTTTGCAATATTCACGAGATCTTTATTGAATGTGGTTTAATTATTTTACAGTTGCGTTTGATTTGTTTTCTGATATTTGTGAAATGGCTTTCTGGATACCTTATGAGGTAAATGCTGAATCTAACGAATTGGTTATTATGATATGATGATGATATTCACATTAATAATGAAATTCTTGTTAATAATGTAATTCAAAATTACTAACAATTAAAATGAGACAAGTTTGGGAATATAAAAATCGAGATTTGCACGACGATTTGCATCTTCCAAGTTTATCAAATAATTTTAAATATGTATCCATGTTTAAAAACTAAAAATGTCAATTCAACTCAAGATGGAATAATTAAAAGAATATGGAAGTTAACGAAAATTACTTATTCCACAATTTATTTAGAAATTAAAGGAGGCGTTGTGATTGAACATGATACAAAATAAAAACGTATCGTTAGCCGTCGAATAGTTGATTCATCTAAAGATGTGATTTGACCAATACGTACAAAGAAAATCAACTCCCAACAGTAGAAATAATATTTAACAAATTTCAGGATTTTTACGATTTTAAATATAAATCATCAGTAACACTTTGACAACTTTTAATAGGATGTAGTTTTAAGTATAAAAAAAATAGATAGTCGTATGTGTATAATGGAATCTCCCCATATTGTGGTACTTCGTCAAAACAATTTAAGACAGATTTTAAGTTATAGAAATATAGTTTATTTAGATAAAACGTGGTTCGACACTCATGATGTTCAACATAGTTGGGCAGACAACTCACAAAATTATATTGTGTCTTAAATGCGCCATGCTCAAGGGGAAAACTAGTAACAATTTTGCTAGCTGGGAATGAAAACAACTTTCTATCAAATGTTTTTTATATATTTTTAAACTGACTTTGAAAGAAGTATACAATATAAAATACACTTGAAGGCGCTCAGACAACTGTGAATGTTATTATAAATATGTATTGAAAAACTTTGAATCCAATCTTAGGTTAAATTTATCATGTTATTTATAATTTATATTTAACAACAGAGTTTTACCAAAAATAAATTAAAATAATTACTGAACAAATTATATATTACATTATTCTATCACAACTTACGACTTTCCCTAAATATTTAATTTTACAAAGCCAAAATGACAATTGACTTGAAAAATTTTTTGAATCCTCAAAGGTTCGTTCAATGAAATAAATGCCAATTTTGCCTATCACTTACGTTGTCGATGATATTGTAAGTACAAATTTGTACTGATTTGTTTCATATGATATATCTACTTAATAAAACACTGTAACATTTAAGTTGAATGGGAATGTTCTCTTAACCTTTTCAGGTGTCGGGAAAAATGGATTCATTATCATACAAAAACTGGATAAATGGAATCACTACTGTAAAACTTTGTATCCTAATTCATTCACTTTAGTTTGTTATTTAGTTTCAGTATGTGCAGTCTGTACAGTTTTGTTTCAAAGTTGAAAATAACACGGATTTTTGTTAAACATAAAAAGTCTACCAAACATTGTAACTATTTTAATATAATTTCTTGGACCAAAGATAACTACGGATGTCTATTATTGTTGTTGATATTTACTGTCAAGTTATAATACTGACACAAGTAAATACAAATGTATTGTATCTTAAAGATTTCAAATTCATTTTCAGAATCTATTCTATTTATCAACCAGCCCCAGTGTGTAAATGCCATAAAATTGAAAATGTTTATAGGTTATGTTAGCTTTGGAACTGAGTGTAAATATTTTTAATTTTGCTAATTAGACATGAAAAGTAAATTTTTTGTAAAAATTATTATCTCACTATATACAAAATAAAAATAATAATTCGCCGGTTGCGCATGGGAGGCGAGCGCGAATACCATCAACATGGCCGCCAACTATGTTAACAAATGCCTGAAGTCGATCTAAGAAAACTTACACATTCCTCCTCTTTTTGCATTCCTGAAGGCATTTGAGGAACTGCCCGATTAATCGCTGAAAAATCAGGAAGATCCGGGAGTTCCTCAGCCATGTATATAGGCATGGGTTTGCTAGCATCCAGGGCCCTCGCCCTAAATGAAAGCTTCGACATATTTGTTGACAGCACCAAACACTCGACAAGGCCAACATAAAACTTCCTAAAAACTAGCTCCCTTTCCCTCGAGCCGATCGAGGAGGGCACTAAACAATACTTCCTTTCCTCTAGTACGTTCCCATTGTTTTTATTTACACGCACTCAGTCACAAATACGATAAAACAACTTTGAAACTTTCCATGTTGAGCGTGTTGAGCATAAAGCCATCATGGCGGATATGCCATGGAGCCATGAAAATACTAGGAACACGCAGTGCGCGGGAACCTTTTACGCACGTTCACATGTTTAGGGAGAAAGCTCCATTCATTTCCACATACAACTGCTAAAACTATTTTTTAAATTCAATTTTGTTAATTATTAGGCATGCACATTAAACGAACACTATTTCAACATATTAATATTCATCATTTAAAGCAAAGTTGACGTTTACTGAATGAAAGATATAAATATAGAGGTGGGAATATTTTATTTTGTCAGTTTCATTAGATTGATTATAAAATTTAAATGCAATTGATATTATTGTTATGTTAATTGATACTGTTACAATCGGAAGCGAATGCAAATAACTCCCCATTCCCAATCAAACTTCTTAATCTGCATATATTGGCATATAACAAAATCAAAGAATAAGTATTTATTGTGGGATATTCATCCAGTCCTTTACTACTCTCGCTAGCGACGTTGTCAATTTATTTTGTGTAAGGAAGGTAATAATTGTGTATTTAATTTTTATTTTATGATTTTGTTAAATGTAACAAATATTCGAGAAGAGAATAAATTATATTCTTGTAGTTATATGAACATGATATTTTATTAATCCATTTGATAAGTAAGATAAAGTCCCTGTTCATGGTGAATCTCATTTTGAAACTTTCTCAATTTATCCGTCATTTGCTAAAATGAATTGATGTAATAATGTAGGGACAGGCCGAAATTTATGGAAATTCTACTTATAATATTTTGCAGAGTAAGGATATTTTAAATACTTATTTATTAATGACTTATATGACATGGGTAACGTTCATGTTATTTCTTAAATTTCACTGATAACTATATACATTCGGCTATGATGTAAATGTATATTTGGAGTGGGAAATAATTAAATCAGTGGGGATATCATGAGTTGTAAGGATGTGACGTCAGAAGCTAACGTTGACACAGGGCAATTTTTCATGAATATTTGTTGTTAATACAGGATGGATTTTGAACACAGTTAAAATCTCTGTTCATGTTTTATTTAAAAAATTATGTTTGGTATGTTAATGAAATGTTCACTAAAATATATAAATTATTGATATTTTATGTTCACTATTAAATAAAATTTTGCAATTTACAGTAATATGAATGCTCGATAAGTCGTAATCCCTATTAAACGTGCGGCAGTACTGTCTGTAATTACAAATAATTGGTGTATTCTTTGGTAATTATTCGCTCATGATCGAGTGTTTACCGACCAACAGTACGTAACCTCAGAAAACAAAGCGGCAGTACGAAAATAAGTGTGTCGTGTTTATTATTAACGTGAACTGTTTGTTAAACCAACAATATGAGTGTCAGTGACGAAATAGGCATGCATAACAGGATCTATTCAGTTTGGGTTCCTGGCCAATTGGGAATCAAAGAAAATGAAGAGGCCAATACACTCGTTCAGGAAAAGAGCCTTTCTGTGGTGTAGGAAAATGCTCCTATAAGAGAGTTTATTAGGAAGAAGGAGGAAACCGAAAGAGAAGAACTTTGGCTGTGCCTTCCCAGGTTGGATCACTCTAAAAAGTTCCTATAGAACTTTGACACCAAACATTATTTAGATCTTCATCAAAATAAGCTACCTCTCCTCTCGGTCTTCCTTACATGGCACTGTCGCCTCAGGAAGCGCCTAATGAGAATAGGTCTAGCAGAAACTGGCGAGTGCAGGTTCTGTGCGGAGGAGGAAGATACTCCTAGTTCTAGAATGCCTCGCAATTACAAGCCAACGAAAAAATGCTTTGGACAAGAAACTTGTAGGAGCGAGGATTTAACCTCCTCGAAGCCGTTCCAAATACTGGAGTTCATTGGAACTGGAAAGCGAGTAAAAGTAGCTAGAACAGCTTTTGACGAGGAGTGATAATAAACCTTAAGGTTGCAGTGCATAGTAACCCCGCTATTCATATAACCATCCATTTTCCTTTGAACGTTGATTCTACATTTAACGCGCATTTATCTTTTACCGAATATTTATAAACTTAACTAGTATTTGAGTTTGGTACTTAGCGTTCCCTAAATTAACCAAGCCTCTATTGTTTTTTAACAACTATTTTTTAATTTAGGACACATTTGAATTTGATACTGAGCATTCGTTATATTTATTGAGCTTATATTATTTTTATCGAGTATTTAATATTTTATGAATAATTTTGCATTGAGAAATTATTTTATTTCTCAAGTTTCTATTATTTTTATCCAATATTTATTGTTTTAAGAAGCGTGTAAATTTGATATCGGGCGTTCATTATATTTATCGAGCGTTTATTATTTTTTATAGAATATTTAGTTACTTGTCATGCATATGAATACATTAACTAGAAAATATAATTGACATTGGTATTAAAATATCGAACATATAATTTCTACCGTTAAAATACATATCTATATTATACAACAGTTTATAAATCTTAAGATGTTCTCGTTTGCAATTGTAAAACTACTTATTACTCAAGTGATACATGTGTATAATCAATTTTTAAAAACAAAATTGTCTGAAAATATAAATTAAAAATATTAATACTTATGTGGTATTTTCGCGTCTGTTGGATGCGTAGTCGTTTGGTTGTTATTGGTCTATGGATGGTAGTCGTCCGTATTCGGCCGACTAATCTCTTTACCCTATATGTAAAAATATATAGAACGTTCATCCACTCCACACGAATTCGGTCGCATGACTTCGTCCGATTTCATGCGACCAACGACTATTTGGATGGGACTTGTCGGACGTTTTCAAACGACTGCCGGTCAGTTATTACTATTTATTAGTCAGTGTAAATTTTTATTTCTTTCAAAATAACGTAAATTGTGGATATGGATTGTGAAGAGCTAATTTGCGAGGTGAGAAGTAGAAAGGCAATGTGGGATGTTGATTTTCTTCAAGAGAACAGTTCTTCCGACGAGCAGTTTCTTGAGACAGAAAGATCTAAATTAGAGTTATTTGCAAAAGGTAACAATATTAAGGATGTGTAATAAGCACAAATATGGCAAGGAATTCGGGGACACCCTATAAATAAAAAATTATAATCAAATACATTTCAAACCAAAAAAAAAACACGATACAAGTGTTCAAAGCGACACAGTTTTCTGTTATTGTAGGCAGTTAAAAACCAAACAAGTAACTAGGAAAACGATAAACAATAAGTCCCAATTTTGTCACGCATATGTTCGACTACCAAAACATCGATGTTTATGAACATCATAAAAATACAGACGTGTCGAAAGTGTATCTCAAGCTAATATTTTCAGTTCTGTGTTTGTTGTTTTTTTGTGTTATTTATCTGATTGTAATATAGGCATATTTATTTGTTATCTACCAGTCTGTTTTCCTTACTCCCGACAATTCCCCCTAGGTACAGGTGGACTGGACCCGTGGACGTACGGGGGTCCTGACGACATGGCGAACCTCAGATGAGCTCAGGCTTGGCATATCGTTTAAGCCCACGACACCCTTCCGCTCGAGTCAGGAAGCCTACCCTCTCTCAATGCTCAAGGAAGAGGGAGGAACCTGCTCTCTCGTGCCCTAGGGCACTGGTGACAGCAATCGTTGCAACCAAATTCAAACTATAAGACAAGCGTTGGTTATTACACTAGTGACAGTAATTACACTGTAAAAGTACCAAATTGTTACAGATGATAGTGATTAACAATTTTTAATAAGCCTGCTACCCTATTTGAAGAATGTCCTAGATCACTGAAAAATGGTAATCGGAAACAAGTTACAGCAAGTGTCCAAAGCAGTCAGCACCCCATCTACATTCACAATCGCCTCATCTCCATCAGCATCTTTAATAGCATCTGGTAATCGTAAATTATCCAAATTATGCCCAAGAACAGTCATCCAATGCATTTTCACCGGCCCAAAATAGCTGAAATAAATCATTCCAACAACAGAAACAGATGGTTCTCGTTCGTTAAAGGATTAGGAGACTATTATATTATCAGTACAACAGTGAAGAAACAAATATTTGAGTTACAGTTTGCTTAGATTTATTTTTAATGACTTTCATGGACGTATTGTATTAAAAAAATATACTCAAATGTAGCTTGGCTCATTCTATAGTTAAACCATTTTGCGGGATCCCGTTTTAAGTTTTCAAGTAAATGATGAAACTCTCCTAATCTATTTCTTATGAACAATGCTTCACTAACTCCGTAAATGCGCCTTACATTTTTTCACTGGCGTTTCAACCAGAGTGAATTTTCCAAAATATATGTATCTTCAAAGTCCATTTTAATCACTATTCTCAAAACACTACCAACACAAAGGCCACATTTGAACATACGGTACAAAAATAAACTTTGTTTTTTCATCAAGAAATCGTTTCTAATGGACGAGGTGCAGTTGTTCACATTCGTACGACTATTTACGACCGCAAAGTCGAACTACTACGCATCCACAAAATACGGACACTGTTTTCTGTGTACGCATCCAATGGTATAGATTAAAAAATAAAATTCAGTCTAAAATCCAATCGTGCATGTCTATATAGGCGAATTTCCTCGAGACTAACCAGGTTAACAAAACTATGACGTCAATGGTTAACGTAGTTTGGATCTGTAGTATGTCATCATAATTTTGATAGGGGGATGTCAATATCGTCATTCTATATTATTTTCATAGTTTATATTACTAATATAATATAAAATGTTCATCAGTTATAGACAGAGAAAATAATATCTATTCACAATTTGGAATTATTTACCTTTTTGTAGAAGATTAATAATTTCGACTGTATCATTGATACGGTATAACTCTTCGTTTACAAATACTTTGTATACATTCATTATTCTGACTTACTTTTTCAACGAAAGTCCCGTTGTTATTAACATTTAACCTCAATAACAACGACAAACCACAGACAAACTGACAGATCATTGCGTCAAACCACATGTTAACTACCTCGGCCAGGTGGTTTGAGATGTTGGTTAAATGTGACGTCATTGTTTGGAATATGTATCGAGGAAATTAGAGTAGTTAACTTTTTTCTAACCAGGTTAGCGTGGTTAGTCTCGAGGAAATATCTCTTTGACAAGAGGCTAAATCTAACGCGGCATCGACCAATGAGAGAACAGATACCAACGTGTATGATTGGTTGGTTGCATTTATTTGCGGATATGTAATATGGAAATACACTGACTTCGAAATTTCAGGATTACTAATGCACTTTAATTGCGTAAATTTATTTAGTATGAATATATAAGTTAAAAGTTAAACAGGCGAATTATTATGTTAACAAATGTTTATGTAAATACCAAAAGTTATCCAGCAATAATATAATTACATAACAGCTAAAAATTTTATAAAAATACTTGTCTAATTAATGATATAAAAAACTTGATACTCAGACTGTGTAACATTATTATATGGTACAAAACCCTAATTTAAATTAATGCCTAGAAACATATTTTTAAATAAATAAGAAATAAAACGGCGGGTAACCTTTATTACGTTTGATAAACATAAAAGAAAAGTTATTTACAAAATGTATTCATAGTTATTTTCATTTGAAACTTCTTTCACTATTTCTAGCTCTTGTGCAAGAGCTGACTTAACTAATATGGTTTTCTTCTTGTTGCTTGTTGGCGATTCCAAATATGAATTTATTATTACCTGCATTATTATTATTGATTGGTAATTATTCTTTCTCTAAACTAGTTTCACGAGTCTTGAACAAATGATCTTCATAAGAAGCACTAGTGACTGCACATTTACAAAGCGGACAGTTAAAACCTCTATATTTACGATTGTGAAACCTGAAACTTTCCTTCGTGTTGCTTTAAGACTTTTATAATAATCAAAATTATTATCACAAATAGTCCATACACAATTATTGATGTCCATTTTTTAACAAAATATATGGACTTAAATGTCTAGCTACAGCCAAAATTGTGATTTTTAAATTAATTCTATTCTATATAATTTGAATAATAATCACAGAACACCCCCCCCCCTGCTCTCGAAATAATTGAATTTCGTTAATTAAATAAAATAGGTTTAGAGTGTTTTTTTGTATTATTTTATAGTTATATAGTATAAGTTAATATGTATGGGTTAATTTTTAGCATAATATCAAATAACGTTTGATAAGAAATAACAACTATTGTATTTATACTGGCATCACAGTAAAATTGTATTGATTTCAATATATTTTTTCCATTAATATATCGTTTTATTTTTGTAAATTATCATGTATTTGTTACTCTTTAAGTAGATTAGATATACCAAACCATATTATTGTTAGACACTGTATATAAGACATTACTTATATTCATTCACATAAGTCATAAGTTGAATTATTAATAATACTCTAGTTAGTTAGTATTAAATAATATGAATCCATATTATATTTTGTTAAGTAAATAAGTTAGTGGAAATTTTTTAAAATGTAAAAGATGTATTGTATTTTTATAAAAACAAGTATGACTAAGCGCATATCAATTCGATAACAGAAAGAAATAAGGTATTGGATATTTTTAAGCAGGCATTCTATTGAGTTACAGCGAGAACAGTTGTAAAATTATTAAATAGTGGTTTTTGAAGAATATTATAATTATTTCAACACCCGTGTAATAATATTTTACCCTTCATATTTCTACAGATTTGAAATTAAATAAAAGTCCTATCTAATGCATTCATATTTCTTACACCTAGTAGTCCAAATAAATTGACCAATTTTATTTGAATTTAGTACTTCTCAAGCAATGTAAAACTTTTTCATAACTATAATGGCCTTAAGTTGCATATAATATGTAAAAACAGTTAATGAAAATATTTTGTAAAAAATAGTAATGTTTCACACTAAAATCATAATATTTTCGTTCCTAATTGATACGCCACTGCGCGCTACTCAGTTCGAGCACGAAATAAAAAACATGTGTTTTGGTGTTCCATGGTTTGGTGCAAGTGGTGGTTTCATAATCTTAGGTATATATCTATGGCTTCTGTAAGCTTTAACAGGGTGTATATATAATCTGTGGCTTTAACACTGTCGTTTATTTGCTCGGGCCGTTCGTTAATTAAATTTGCTCAGATTAATCTATAATCACGTGACCAAAAATCCGTCGCGTCTGCGATGCTAATACATAACGCTACTACTTTATCTATGGCTTTAACCACAGAACAAATATCTGTTCTTTCGTTCTGTGATTGAAACTATACTCTAACCTAACATCATCAAATGTTTTGTTTTTCGGTTAATCTGAATTCAGTTTTTGTTGGAAGATACATTTAGTTTTTCAGTATGGACAAAAGTTTTCCAAGTCCAATATCCGGTAAAAGCCCATTTTCTCCTAGATCCCGACAAAATATAAGTTCCAAAAGGATTTTGCCGGCTTCTTTCAGAAAATCATCGTAAGTTTATAAATAGTGTTTATGCTTGTTTTAATTATTTATACCTGGATAACATAGTTATCTTTTGAACATATATTAATTATAGCATTTTTCTTTTAGACGTTTGAGTATATCGGCAAAATCTACGCAGTCTGTACAAGTTGTCTTAAAGTCTACAAATAATTATGCCGAGCGTTTCGGACAATCTTTACCAGTTCTTATAACTGAGGCATTAACATTTGCAGATCGTACGTATAATTAATTTATGTCCGATTATACTATTTTAAACGAAAGTTCTTAGGTTCTTTGATAATTCAAATATGCTTCACCTATTAATATTGTACGTATAGTTACTTCATAATAATTTCCAATTATATGTGAACAATTTAATTATTCATTTATTGTTGGGGGTTTACACTTTTTTTAAAATCCTCAGTGATGTACAGTTGCGGCCAATAAAAAACGGGACAACTCTTATAGCAGATTTTTGACTAAATTCTCCCTGCTTGAATTTGTCTTATGAATATGTCATATTGCAACATTGAATATTTGACATCTGTCAGACAATTTCAAATTCGAAAGTAATAAAATTATGTTGCATATAAATTCAGTGACAAAAGGTGGAATAATCACAAAAATAGGCGATGGGTGTTCAGTGGGGCAAACTGCGGCATTTTACACTGTAAGCAAGAACTCGGTTTCAAGTATTTTAAGAAGATGGCGATATGAAGGAAGAATTGATAGAACTCCAGGCTCAGGACGTCCGAGAAAGTAAACTGCTGAACAGGAAGCTGCTTTGATTAACCATTTAAGAGCAAATCAATTTGAAACAGTAGTTCAAACTGTTCCAGCAATAAATTTTCCAGCATCCTGTCATACGGGCCATCGCAGAGTGGCACAGTCTGAATTGAAATGCCACACAGCAGCAAGGAAACTATTACTAAACAATAGCCACAAGGAAGCAAGAATGGGGTTTGCTTTAGAGCATATTGCTTATGACGAACTATTTTGGAATCGGGTAATTTTTACGGATGAAAAGATTTTCCAATCATTAAATAGCGGCAATATTCGTGTCTATCGCCCACCGAATACACGATTTGACGAGAATGATGTCAATTTCACAAATAAAAGTGGTCGTTGTTCGGTAAATATGTGGACGAGGATTTCTACACAGGGACCTAGAGTTCTATGGCATATTGGCGAAAGATTTAATAGTGAAACATATATCAGAATTTTAGAAAATGTTATGCTTCCTTCTGTTGAGATTCTTTTCTTTAACAATGATTTTATCTTCCAACAAGATAACTATGCAGTACATAACTCTGGTGTAGTGACCTAATGGTTTCGGGCACGTAATATTAATTAGTCCAGTCATTATAGTAAGTTCACCTCGGAATTCGAGATACCCAGCTGTAAGTCTGTAAATACTTGTATATTGACACCCTAAAAGTTGTCTCAAAACCTACATATGGTAGGGTGTAAGAAACTATTAAATTTCAAGGTCAAAGGTCACAAAAATCGGTTTTTTGCGCTTTTTTTAGAAATATCTCATTCCCTATGGGTTTTTTGCTATTTGTATTTATTATCAATATTGTAGAATACAAAATTCTCTACAAATTTTGTTTAAAACAATTTTTTATACGGTGAACCGTTTTCGAGATAGAGGGCGGAGAGCGCGCGGTCACCGCATCACTTCAGGTCAACCGGTGCCTCCGGTCGCAAACGCGCCATATATAGTTGATGAACTATCGATAAATCAATGATTATAAATATTTGTCAATTTTTATTAACTATTATATTATATTTTATCATTTTTTTCCTAACTTATCCACTTTTTATTCAGTATTAATTTATTTAACAACACTTACCTGCCCATGTAATTGCAGAATTGTTAATGAAAATATAAGAATTATATTTGAATTTTAACCTAATTAATATTAATAACTTCTTACATGATGAAAAAAAAACAAATAAATTATGAATTAATCTTTTTAATAAAAAATATCATTGAATACATTTTTTTTATTGAAAGTAAAAAAATGAAATAAAGGGTACAAAAAGTACAATTTATAATTTTAATCATCTTCTTCCTCTTCATCGTCGTCTTTTGGCTGCTGGTAAATTTCAAACGGGTCTTCATTATCGTCTTCAACGACATTTGTCTCAAGTTCTTCCATGATTTCAGGGTCAAAGGTTCCATCTTCGTTAATGTCGCTTTGATGTGGTAGAGCATTGAGACAAGCTTGCCCATTACATTGGCCACAAGCTAAAGAGCATTGCAAGCCCGCTTTCCTGCATCCGCATCGCGAACCACAACCACTCTTGCAGTTGCAGAAAATTGTATTTAGTAAATCTTCTGGAGCAGGTGGTAAAATTGTCATGATAGGTTCCAGAAAATTGTTTCGCATTGCCCAACCCCACACCTGGGGTTCCAAATCATGTCCTAACCAAGTTTGAACTTGATAATATACACGGTTGAAATGTTGATGAGCAGCTGCACTTGTTGGTGGAATATTTCAAAGCTGCACAGGTTTATTAAGTTTTGTAGACTTGACGTAATACATATAACGAAGATGATCGAGACTTTTCACAGATTTCGGAGCATTATAGACTGCCAATAAGGTTTGAGTTCCACTCTCTAATAATCTCTGGGCCGAACAATTTTCTTCCTCAAATGCTGCAGCTAGTTCATCCAAATTTGTCAGTTTCTCAAAAACTTTTAAAAATGATTTTTTTCCCTTTTTAAAAAGCGCATAAGTTGTGTCACAGCCACTTAATGCGTGCAGAAATAAAATATGTTTTTTGGAATGAGGATAATTATCAAAACTTTTAGTCGAGTATATCTACGTTTTTACATTTCCTTTCCCAACTTTTTTAAAGAAAATTTCTTGTTCTTGTACGCCCAATTAAAATGACATGTAAATCAATATCTTGTCCTATTATAACTGCAGTTTTTATAGACTTTGATTCATCAATTGCAGTTTCAACAATAAGAATAGTAAACGGTTATCAGTATTATTGAATAGATATAGATTTAATGCATGAAGAAAATGATAAAATATAATATAATAGTTAATAAAAATTGACAAATATTTATAATCGTTGATTTATCGATAGTTCATCAACTATATATGGCGCGTTTTCGACCGGAGGCACCGGTTGACCTGAAGTGATGCGGTGACCGCGCGCTCTCCGCCCTCTATCTCGAAAACGGTTCATCGTATAAAAAATTTTTTCAAACAAAACTTGTAGAGAATTTTGTATTCTACAATATTGATAATAAATACAAATAGCAAAAAACCCATAGGAAATGAGATATTTCCAAAAAAAGCGCAAAAAACCGATTTTTGTGACCTTTGACCTTGAAATTTAATAGTTGCTTACACCCTACCATATGTAGGTTTTGAGACAACTTTTAGGGTGTCAATATACAAGTATTTACAGACTTACAGCTGGGTATCTCGAATTCCGAGATACTTACCTAATTTAAGCTTAAATGACTGGACTAAATGTTCTTAACTGGTGTAGTAAAAGCCCAGACTTGAATCCAGTAGAAAATGTTTGGGCAATGTTAGTAAGAGAAATTCGAAAGGCAAATGTAAGACCAAGAAACGTCGTTGAAAGTTTGTTGGAAGTTATAAATAATGCTTGGGAGGAAATAACTGAAGAATATTGTTCCACATTATATAGATCGATGACCAGTAGATTAAGAGTCATAGAGCATAATCACGGCATTACTAAATATTAATTGTTGTTTTTTATTGAAAATTAAAAATTACTTAGTAAGTAGCCTTTGATATTTAATAATGAATAACAATATTATTTACACTTTAGTGTTATTATCATTTAAATATACAACAAAACTATCACATTTTTCCCGGAAATGGAAAAGTCATATTCACACTAGGCAACAACAACTGTCCCATTTTTTTTGGCTGCAACTGTACATGAACATATTGTAAATAATAAAAGTCATAACAAAATATTTCAGGAAATACCATAGTAACTGCCAGAATATCAGAATGTGGATATGCCTGGGTTGTTTGTGGGCGGAGATTACTTATATGGCAATACCGCCAGTCCCTATCTGCTCCTGGTACTCCTCAAAGAAAGCTTGGAAACTTAAATCAGTGTTTTGAACTTCAACTTCCACAAAGTGATTTGGCTCATAGAGCAGAATTAGTATCTGTATTTATTAATGTTGGATCTAACATTCCTTCTTGTATTGCTGTGTCACCTGAAGGTAAGTAATTCTCAAATATTATTCATATTGGGCAATATGAAATATATACAGTATCGAAAAAAATATATCTTGGGTATAGACAGAAATCTGTAAGAGTAACAAGAAACACAGTTATATTATAATACCACATAATCGAGAGAGATGGAATGCTGTTCTCTCCTCGTGTTGTCCCACTCAGCTCAAAAGTGATGTGTAAAACTGGCTATGATCTGATTAATCAGGAATCTACATAATTGCTAACTTAAATTCAAATCACTTCTAGTTTAACAACGTTATGACAGTGTCTAGTGTCAATGAGTCATTATTTGCTGGCCTTGGTTGCAAAAACATTGAAAAATTAAGTTAATGCTGAAACATGCTGACTATTTACATAACTGTAGAGAAAGTACAGATCGTTAAGTGATACTTTAGGGTTAATTCTGTAAAATATTCTATAAATCTATTTATAGTGGCTTTTGCAGAAGGCCTATACCTATGGAAGTGAATGGTTTTGGTGCATTATAAAAAGTTAAAAAAGAATTTATGTTATATAATATACTGCAGTCTTCTGCTTCACAATTTGTGTTGTAGTTCTTGACAATCATTGTTACCAAAAATAAAGTTTCTTTTTACAGACAGTACTATAAATTAAAAATCTTGCTTATTACTATTATGTTCAACTACTTTGGTGGTGTATGATGTGAGGGTTGAAAAGATAAAGCAAATTTGTCTTTTGCGTAATGTACTTGTAAATGCATCATCATCAAAATGATCTTCACACAACCTTTGATCATTGTATGTATAAGGAACTTCTAAAATTTTGTACCACTGTTCTCTTTGATTAATATCAGCTGGAAATTTGAAAAATGTTTTGTTCTTAAACTCCAAATTGCGAAGTGGCCAAAAATATTTACTATTACAATTTTTTGCAATACAACTATGATGAAATATACCTGCTGTTGACATTTTAAACATTCACTTACTTTTATTTACTTTATTATAACTAAAATCCTAAATAAATTAAATTAATACTATTCACCCTCATGGGTGAGGAAGAATAAAAACTTCAACTTGATGTAGTACAAGCAATATCGTTCTTATCAGAATCCCACAGAGAGCTCATGTTAACGTTTATAGGAAATTTGATTTCAAATAATTATCTTACACCCCAGCCAGAAGTGGGTCAGCTAACAGAAATAAACACAGCACAAACATGTACACCTCAATCACCATGCACCAAAAAACAAAATACCTCAGGGATTATATGGACTCTGGTTTACTTTTTTGACGTCAAACTAACACTTCTAATAAGTTATTGTTCGTTGCTATGGTAACGCAATATTTTGTTTATGCATGGAACTGATCTAGGCTAACTAGATATTAATACATCCTCGTAGAAGGAATAAAGGTTGTATGGACTGTTCAACGTTTCTAATCTCTCATATCCTTATAAATTATTCAGCCAATGAATACACCATAGGCGTTTTCTTAGACCTCTCAGCTCCATATGTCACAGTTAATATCCAACTTCTGTACAAAACTTTAATAAACCTAGCCCTACCTAAATATATAATAAACTTAATTTATGCTTTTATAAATAATAGTCATATTTGTCCAAGACAACTTAGGACAAACAATAGGACCTTTGCCAGCTAATCAAGGTCTAGCCCAAGGATCTCCCCTTAGTCCAATCCTGTTTAATCTCTGTACCCTGCCTATTTATGATATCCTCCCTAACAATGTTAATCTTGTTCAATATGCAGATGACATGGTACTGATAGTTGGTGGAGCAAATGTGTGCCAAATGGTAAATAATTTAAATACATTTTTAGAAAAACTCAACACATGGTTAGACACACATTTCAAACTATCGACCAATAAATCTCATGCAATAATGTTTAGTAAAGGAATCAAAAAGATCTATCCCCAAAATAAAAATAAACTCAGAAACTATTGAATGGGTGGATAAAGTTAAATACCTAGGCATATACATTCATCAAAACCTAAAATGGAATGCACATATACAATACATAGAAACAAAAATATGTAAAGGACTAAACGTTATGCGGGCTCTCTGTGATACTTGGTGGGGCTGTGATCCCCTCACACTGAGAATACTCTACAAAGCAATAGTACTAAGTCACATGGACTACGGTAGCCAGATTTGCACCCTCACAAAAAAGAATAAAACAACGCTGGACAAACTTCAAAACCAGGGATTGAGAATAGTTACAGGCAACATGAATTCAACACCAATCCCAACCTTATTATCAGAAAACAGTGAAATGCCCCTCAAATATCGGAGGGAATGGCTGAGCTCCAAATACTTAACAAAAAACCTGGCAATATCCAATAACCCCATAATCAATATTCTAAAGAAGCTTAATAACATAAGCAAAAACTCAAGATATTGGACTAACAAAGAAAAACCGATTCTAATACAAATCCTTGACCGGCTACAACCATCTACTAATATGATGTACACAAAAGAAATATTGCCTTGCTATGAATTTGACCTAGAAATTCAGCTAACTCCGTTAAATATGACAAATCTTCAATCTTATAAAACTGATGAACCAACACAAATTCAGTATAAAAAATTCTATCCAAATTTCCGGATCATACAAGAATATTTACATTTTCATCTAGGCTACCAACATTCACACAAACATGGTTAGGAGAAATTACTGCCATCAACCATGCACTTCAATTCATCTTAAAAACTAACACCACTAAAGCCATAATCTTCTCAGACTCTAAAATTGCACTACAAAAAAATATGTAAACCAGCTTTCTCCAAAGAAACAGAGCATTCATCAATTTTAACTAAACAAGGAATTATACTAGTAAATACTAACGGCTTTAATATTGTACTAGCATGGATCCCGGGTCTCTCTGAAATCAAAGGAAACCATAAAGCTGATCAGCTAGCTAAAACAGGTTGTTCCCTTACAGTTCCAGCGAATATAAAACTGAATTATCAAAACTACTTCCCAGATATCAAGAAGAGCATATGGGATAAATGGAACCTCATAAAACAGAATAAACAAAGTTGTCGAACAATTACCAAAATCTCCTTGGTTTAACCAATACAAAAGCAGAAGACATTTAACAACAGTTATAAGAATGAGAACAGAACACTGTTTAACTCCTTTCCATATGTTTAGAATTGGAATTAAAGATGATCCACTATGTGAATGCAGGCACATCGGATCACTTAACCACATAATACTAGAATGTCCTATTAATATATCAAATCAATTCAAAACTAAACTTAGCACGCCATTTGATATATGTACAATTTTAGCCAATTTAAATGATGAACGATTATCAATAATACACCAATTTATAACTATGTTTAAAATATCCCTTTAAGTTAATCCTCTCTTTTATAGACCTGGGTTTCTCCATCTATATCCGAGGTAGCATTTCTGGGTGTGTCCAAGCTTGGCCGCTACCCCCAAGCGAGTCTTACCTTACTAATACCCCAATACTCACCATAAGTAATATAAAAGTGTAATAATTCATAGTACCTATGCTCAACAGTAGTGCAGTTTTCTTTAAGGAAGATATCCATTCTAGAGGGAGGGAAATATTGCCAAGAGCAAGACTTTTCCCCCCACATGTGTAAAACTGGGTAAGTTATCCCTCGGGAATCTCAGGATATAGCCCAAAAAAGGATCAAGAAGAAGAAGAATTCACCCTCATCAGACCATAACCATATTTTTAACAATTTTTATTTATATTCATACCAACCAATGTAAGATTTGTTAACCTGTCTTGGTGACGAGTCTCAGTGTAGTGACGTTGAGCGTATCCACTCTTCCAAGCTATTCGAGGGGATCCGCTATCCACTTGAAAATTGGCAGCTTTACAGTGTTTTGTACGATAAAAATGATTATGTTAATATTTCTTATATCGCTCATAGAGGCCGGTACTTACAACCTAATCATTGTGATAAATTGGATCATAACTATTCACCCTATATATCTAATGAAATCATTTTTAAAATCTGAATGAGCAGCCATTTTTACATTAAACATTTATTCTTACTCCTTTTCGATATTTAAATTCGTTTTCAAAAAAAAACGATTTAATGCAGACTATATTTTGATCTCAAATTTATACTAGTTTGATGTGTTAACTAAAACAATATCTTAGTAGGCTTGTTTCATTTTCTTAGGTTCCAGGGTTTTCATAGATACAAATTAATATGTAATAGTATAATTTTTGTGTTGTTTGTCTTCTTTAACTTTATGTAAGTAGTTAACTTCTTAAGATTTATTCTGAAAGCATAAGAAATGCCACATCATAATGACTTCCGATAGTGAGATGAGATATATGGTTTGTGTTTTTGCTAAATTTGTACAATCACTTAGGTGAAAAACGATCTTTTCGTTCCAAAAGTAAAAATAGTACTCCAAGAACTATATCATTTGATGAGGAAGAACAGGTTTTGGTCAAAGTGTATGCAAATTCAGGTGGTAAGTACACATTGTTTAAGTGCGGAAATGGGCATAATTTACCCATTTATTTAGAAGATTTTGAAAAAAGAGAAACTCTGTCTGTATTACTACATTCCAGTGCAGAATTTGTTGCTGCAAGATCCTCCCGCCCACCTACTGTTCAGTCACTTCTTGGAAGAGCAGCAAATGCCTAATTTTTAAATAATAACTCTTATACGCCGTGGAGTATTTTAACTGGCGAAACAACCATTTGTGGGAGTCAGAAAACTCCCATTCCGCAAAGGAAAGACATATTTCTACAACTATTATAGAATTTCTATATTCCGACATCGTTTTTGATTGTGGAATAGCTTCATTCTAGCCCTAGGCTAAGAATATTCATTCTCGCACTTTGTACGGAACGAATACTTGTGGCGCCCTTTAAATGTCACGGTTTTGACGTAAAGAGAAAATAAGCTTGTTCCGTTTTCTATACCAGCTGCACTACGCAGAGAAGAAGTAGTGCAGAAATATCAAAATGCATAAAAATCCTCTAAAGTGAACATAAATTGACTAATATGGTCGTTGAGTATTGATTTTTAGAGCCGGAAGTGCAGCATAAGTGTATTTTATGGCACTTTTTAAGAAAAAGAACAACAATTGACAACTGTAAAAAATCTCGATTGTCAAAATTGTTTAATTATTATCTATTTTCATAAATTTTAGATCAAAATTGATTAATACGTCACAAAAAGTAGGTAAATTTATTATAATTTTATTTAAATAATAGTTATTGTTATGTTTGCGGTTCGATAATAATACACTTTTGGGATTGTCTATTATTCAGATACTTTATTTATATCAAAACCTTTGCTTACTCTAGTTTACAGTCGGTTCTTAATATTCACCTTTAACCGTCAGTCTCTCATTACGTTATCTGTCATTCTCCCGATCCCCAGCTCACTTAACTTAGGTCCGCCATCCGTCAGACGTTACAGGGTTGCCATCAGCCAAAGTACCTGACAGAACATCTCCCTTTCTTTGACCTAATTAAATTTACAAACATTCATAATCATCTAAATACCTAGGTTTTTTAATTTCACGTCTAGTTCTAACATTTGAGTTTTCTATAGACGGTTTAGGGGAAATGGTCATTCAAGCAAACATTCATTTTAGGGGAAACAATCTTATTAGGGGAAGTGAAACTAGATCCAGAAACATCAAGAGATTCACCTTCAGGCGTACTAGAAATATCATTCCGTTTACACTCTTTTTATGTTTCTGTTAAATTTGAACTATTATTATTAGAATTTAGAGGTTGGTAATTATCGGGTGAAGTATATGCCGGGGTAAACTGTTGCTGAGTATAATAAGGTGCTGGTATCAGGTGCCACCTGTTTCTTCGATAAATTCCAGAGTTTGATTCAATTAGGTATGAACGAGGTTCGTCTAAAATTTCGAGTATTTTAGCGTAAAATCTTAAATCCGTTACCCAGACATAATCTCCTACCTCTAGGTCAGATAATTTTCTGGACCGGTGTCTGTTATTAGATTGTTTGATGGACTTTTCTTTTACTTTACTTTCCCTATTGATCAAAAATTGCTTGTCGACGGGATTGTTAAGTTGGCTTGGCAACAATGGCATAAAAGAGCGCACCTTTCTCCCAAACATCAACTAACTTGGGGAAAAACCGCATTCTAAGGGTGTCGTTCGATAAGCCAACAAAGCTTTATGAAGGTCATCATTTTTTTTTAAAAGATTTTTTGCAATTTTAACAGCTGCCTCAACACAGCCATTAGCCTGTGCAAAGTAAGGACTACTCGTTATGTGTTTGAAATCATATTCACAGGAAAACTTTTTCAATTCAGACTGAAATTGCGACCATTGTCTGATCTAACAATTTCGGGAATTCCATATCTAGAAAATAACTGTTTTAATTTGTTTATGATAACTAATTCGGTCATTTTTGTAAGCTTAAATATTTCAAAAAATCTGGAGTAGTAGTCTGTAACAATAAGGTTCCAAATATTATTACTCTTAAACAAATCTAACGCAATTTTCTGCCAAGCACGGTCAGGAAAACTTTCTCCAATCATGGGTTCTTTAAAATTAATTCTATTTTCCACAGATTGAGGACAATTTCTAACCAAATTTTCTATTTGAGTAGAAAGACCTAACCACCACACGGACATTTTTGCTCTTTGTCTACACTTTACAATTCCTAAGTGCCCATCGTGAATAAATTTCAAACATTTTAATTGAAGTGAAGCCATACGAGAATTTCGCAATAAGAACCCTTCAGAAAATGAAAAATCAAATCTATACTGATAATAAGGGGATAAATAATTACCCAAATTACTTTTATTTGGCCAACCTGTCTCAGTATATTTTTTAATTTGAACTGTAATAGGGTCTTTTTCCTGTTCAGCTTTAATTTCGTCTAGAAAATAAGATTTTATCTCAACCGACTGGACTATAAGTCTAACATGAGCCTCTGTTTCCCATTGCAATTCATCTTGAATTGGTAACTCAGTATCCGATGAAAAATTCCGCGATAAAGCATCGGCTATCACGAGCTCCTTTCCTGGAAAATAATAGATTTTATAATCATACCTCATTAAACGGATTCTAAAACGCTGTAATCTTGGGGTTAATAATTCATCAATAGGTTTTGTCTGTAAAACCTGAATTATGATCAGTTTGCATTAAAATGGGGATTCCAGAAATGTATTCAGAAAATTTTTCAGCTGGCCAGGTTAAAGCCAAGGCTTCACGCTCTATTTGAGCATACCTCTTTTCTGTATTTGAAAGTAAACGAGAAGCATATGCCACTACTTCAGTGTTTCCGTCCTTTGAAGTCTGAAGTAGACAGGCCCCTAGTCCATAGGATGAACTATCTGCCTGAATAGAAATTTGTTTTGTGGGATCAAAGTATGCTAAAGTAGGACACTTTAATAGTATTCATTTTGAATTTTCAAAAGCCTCCCTTTGAGAGATTCCCCAACTAAAATCTAAATTTTTTTTAACAGAGAAGTTAAGGGCTCAAGTAAGTGAGAACGGTTGGGTATAAAGCGACTTGAAAAATTTAACATACCAAGATATTACAAAATTTCTTTTTTGTTTTTCGGCTCCGGAAATTGAACTATTGCTTTTACTCTATCTGGATCAACAGACATTCCAGTATTAGAAAAAGTGTGACCTAAAAACGTGAGAGATTGAGTAGCAAAAACGCATTTTTCTTTGTTTAATGTAATGCCTTCTTGTTCAATACACCTTAGCACCTCAAACAGAATTTTATTATGTTCTTCAATAGTAAGAGCATGGACTAATATGTCATCAATGTGGCTTATCACACCTTCTAAACCAGATAATATTTTATTGAGTGACATGGAAAAATATTCCGGAGCACAGGTAATGCCAAAGGGCAACCTTATAAAATAGAATCTTCCAAATGGAGTAATTAAAGTGGTTAACAGTTGGGAGTTTTGGCTAAGTTTAATTTGATAGAAACCTGAATTAGTGTCTAATTTAGAAAAATAATTTGAGCCCTGAATTTGTGATAAAATAGTCTCTACTTTACCTATTGGATAGTGTGACCATAAAACTGCCTTATTTAAATGTGTAAAATCGACACAGAGGCGAATTTTTGAATTTTTTTGAACTACAACGATTGGACTCACCCAATCAGTAGGGACTTCAACAGGTTCAATTATCTTAAGAGTTTTTAAACGTTCCAATTCCTCCTTCAATGGCTTTAAAAGGGGAATTGGAATGACTCGAGGAACTGATTGAATGAAAGTTGGGGTAGCCTCAACTAACTTAATTTGCATTTCATTTTTAAAATTACCTACACTATTAAAAATTTTAGGGTACTTTTTAATAATCTCATTTTTTAAAGAATCATTTAATTTTACCGGAGCTATCTAATTACAAAATAAATTCAAAGTATTTAATTTTTGAATTGCGGTTCTTCCTAAAATAGGTTTAGTAAGCTTATCAATTACATAAAGATCTGTACTGAAACTTTGATTTGCAAACTTTAAGACAAGAGAAATAGTCCCTAACACAATCAATTTAATCCCAGACGGCCCAGTGACCATTTTATTAGTAACTTTAATTTGTTTACATACACTGGGACTAACTATATGCTTAGGTATACATGAAATGTCTGCACCTGTGTCTACTAAAAAATTTAAATTTTTGTCCAGTTTTGATACAAAAATTGGAGCTACCCACTCACTGGAATCTATATGATTAACCTCCAGATCATGATCTCGATTAAGATCTATAGTAATAGATCCCAGAAAGGTGTCATCTACAGTTTCCAAAAGGTCTATCTTTAGATCTGTATCTGCACTGTTATATTTGGCCTCCAACTCTGCAAAATCATTTAAATGGATAGATCTCACCTTATTTTTTCTGCACACCACTGCCCAATGACCTTTCTTCTGGCATTTTCTACAGGTAGACTTGTTAGCTGGGCACTGTTCTCGAATATGATTTGGTTGTAAACCACAAAATCCACATTTTGAAGAGTAAGAAGATTTGTCTTTTTCGTCCAACTTGATAGAAGAGCTTGATGGTGGATTTGATGAACCAGCATCCTTGTCCTTTAGAACCTGCACTTTTTCAATGTAGCGTTGACTGCCTTGCAGCTCCTTGTTTTGATTAGCTTGCAATTCAGCTTGTTTTGCCTGCAGAACACACTCTTGCAAAGTCAGTTTATCTTTTAATTGAAGTCTCTCCGAGGTTTTGGAATCAGGCATGCCTACTACTATTCTGTCTCTGATAAGATCTTCTTTTAGATTGCCATAATCACAATACTCTGCCAAGGAATGCAAATTTGTGATAAACGAGTCTATAGATTCTCCAGGTTTCTGAAACCTAGAATTAAATTTAAATCTTTCGAAAATAACATTCCTTCTAGAAATAAAGTAGCTTACAAAACTATACAAGGCTTCGACATATGTAACGGGAACAGTTTGAAATTGGACCATAACTTCCTCGGCTTCTTCGCCCATGATATATGTAAGAATATCTATTTTTTCTTTTTCGGAGTTGTCTAATTGTCCGAACACTGACATATATCTTTCAAATCTTTTACGCCATGCAGCTGGCGAAGAAAAATTAAGCTTATCAGGTGGACTGACATTCACAGGAGATATTGTATTAAAGTTATTACACACTTGCCCGCACTCTCCAGTTGATGCTGTTACGAATTGTGAGGAACCTTCAGACCCTGATGTGGACATGATAATAGATATTGAAATGATTTGGCTTCTTGATTTTAACACGCGCTGTATTACGTTCTTGTATGATCTCAACAAGTTTACTAACATTAAAACACCCGCGCTGCCACAATGTTATGTTTGCGGGTTCGATAATAATACACTTTTGGGATTGTCTATTATTCAGATACTTTATTTATCTCAAAACCTTTGCTTACTCTAGTTTACAGTCGGTTCTTAATATCATAGATAAATACTTTTAAAACGGAGCAGAATGGAATCTCCTGTACTGTCGAGTGCTGCGCCATCTATTGTGGTGGAAGGTTATTATACACCAACAGGGAAAAAAAGGAAGAGACCTGCATAATTAGTAACAGTTTACTAGCTACTACTAGATGGCAAGCCAAGCAAATACTGAAGGTTTTTTAAATTATGCCTATATTGTTTTTTCTTAAATAAACAAATAAAAACAGTCACAAAAAGTTTAAACACTTTTTGAAACAACCTGTTATTTTATTTTGGCTTAAAAGTAGGATAGGTTGTTTCAAAAAGTTGTTAAAAGCTTTTATCCGTTTTTATTAACCAGGATAGTTTATTAAAAGACGAATGTCGACAAATAGTTTCAAAAATTTGCTATAAAATTTTGTTTATAAAATAGTACAGGTGAGTTTCTTTATTTTCTTCTCAAACTTAAGATAAGAATAATTTATTGATAATAACATGTGCTAACAAATATTACACATATGATACAATATAATGGATTCCAATGTTTTTCAAACACTAATTTTTTTCTGATATACATTGTGTATTTTGTAGTGTATTTGTCATCCAAGGGGCGATCTTCGTGTTTTTACTTTTACATTTTTTTGTATCAGTCGTCTATATATTTTTGAAGTGTTTCAATGAAAGTATTTGTTGCATAGTTAGGATCTGGATTCAAGTATAAGAAATCCCAAGATTTTTGTCTGATTGTATTTTTAAGTTTTGTTTCATCTATGTATTTCACTATTCCTCGTTCCTTGGGGCATTTGGTCTTTTCCAGTACTATCTGTAGTATTGTTGAGAAATGATCTGTAATGTCGGTTTGCAATACTAGGGACAGTATTTGATCGAGTACGTTGAATTTGGATTTTAAAAATATGCGTCGAATGTCGAATTACTGGAATTTTTTCATATAACGTTTTCACATTATTTTCAAACGATGTTACTTGCAGGTTACTCGGAATTCTTTGTGTTTTCAAGAAAGTGCCAACGCTTTCAATTAAAGTGTTGATTTTTAAATTTAATTGAGATATTTCATCTATCATCAACCTTTTAAATTCGAAAATAAATTTAAAATATGATTAAATTTAAAAATTATTTAAAAATTGTATAGATGAGGCTTTTACTTGATGAAGATCCATACTGAACGATGAAATAAAGTTCAAATAAATGAAGATTTAAACAAATTATATTGTTTTATTTCATCGTTAAAATTATTTAGTTTAGTCACCTTGATCATCAAGTGTATCTATTTGTGGTGATGATTTATCTCTTTTGTGAAGTGTTCATCTGATTCCACTGCCACAAAGTTTTGACTCTAAAAAAAATTAAAAAAAGGTACATTATAAAATTAAGTATTTTTATACTAAAAGTCAAATCTAATATGCAAACTTTAGGTTATTATAAATTATGATTTAACTTAAGAAACAAATTACTTCTAGGAACAGCAAATCTCGCCATATAATTTGATTCTTTATTCTCAAGGGAAATTCCTTCAGCTTCAGACCTCATAGTTTGGGCAATAGATTCCACTTGAATCTCTGGAGAAGTACTACCCGATTTATTATTCCCCGACTTTTTATACAATACTGAAAAATATATCATTTGCACAAAACATTCTAATTAATTTCTTTAAATACTTACGATTTGTTTGTGGTGTAGGTTTAAAAATAGGATAAATGTTACGATTTAATGAGGGACTCTCGTCTGAATCAGAACTAGAGAGATGGGACATATACCTTGTATTTTTTTCCGTATTATTGATCCCCGTCCTTTGTAAATATCGGAACTAGACGAAAGGTCTGTTGTAATTAAAACCTTTTTGGCTTTTCTTTGTGCTACAGTAAAGTCATCTAAAAGTTAAAAAATTATTTCTCTTTAAAAAATGACAAATACAATAAAACTCTGTCAAAGTCTCTAATATACTGATCCATTTATTATTGTTTTACTCCTGACATTTTGATGTCGTTAGTAACCTTCCAAGCGAATAGATGGCGTTAAAAATGCAGTTAGCAGTGGCCATAAAAGATCGCAGGGCATGCTTAATATTCACCTTTAACCGTCAGTCTCTCGTTACGTTGTCTGTCATTCTCCCGATCCCCAGCTCACTTAACTTAGTTCCGCCATCCATCAGACGTTACAGGGTTGCCATCAGCCAAAGTACCTGACAGAACAGTTATTACATGGCTTCATTCCTTTTTAGTGTTTGATACTGACAGCAGTGATGATTTCACCACAACTCCTCTAGAAATTAGCAATTCAATATTATGTTGTTTTGTTTTTATTTGATAGTCTGATAGTTGTAGAAAAATTATAGTCTAAAACACGGGTGGAATTCAAAATTCTACACTCGTAGGAACGTTTCCCTCGCCTGTATTTCTACTCGTGTAGAATTTTGCTTATCCACTATTGATATAGAATATTCTGTTCCAGCATGAATTTAAAGTAAATGTTTGGTGCGGTGTTATTTCAAATTACTTTGTTGGACCTTTTCAACTTGCACCTTCTCTAAGCGGCCCACTGTATTTTATTTAACAAACTTTATGGGAATTGCTAGAAGAATTACCACATAATTTAAGGGTTCTTAACAATACCTTACAAGTGTTTTCTTTCTTGGATTAAAATATAATCTGCATTAAATCGTTTTTTCTTGAAAACAAATTAAAATATTGAAATTGAACAATATTACATGTTTAATGTAAAAATAGCTGCTCTTTCAATTTGAAAAACTGATTTATCATTAGATATACAAGGTGAAAAGTTATGATCTAATATAGATAGATCTTTATTTAAATAGGAACCCTAATATACATATAAGAATACATAATTACAATAAACAGCAATGTAAATATAATAAAGAATATAGAATAGAAAGCTTACTATAACATCAATTAGTAAACAATTATAGGTAATATATTAAAAATAAATATGGAATAAAAATACAGATAGAATAAAAAAATACAAACAGAACAAAAAATAGTAGGGTCACAATAAAAGGAAATATAATCCTAATTAAGGTGTCATTAGCAAACAGGTTAATGAACTCACTCCACAAAAAGCTCAATATCATTTATATACAAAACAAAAAGTAGGAGGCCTAAAACACTTTCCTGTGGAACACCTACATCATTGACCACATCAAAAGATATTTGGTCTTTCAAACGTACCCATTGCCTACGGTTTGTTAGATAGTCTTTTAATCAATCAATCATGTACTTTACCACCAATACCATATTGTTCAAGTCTGGATAGCAATATTTTCTTGTCAATTGTCTCTAAAGTCCTCTTCAGGTCAAAGAAGACTGCAACAACATAATTTTGTTGTCTAATATAGCCTAGTATACTCGTTTTTTATAACATATTGTCGTTTTTGGACTCTGTATTAAAAAACCTATGTTGCCAAAAAACTATTGATTTCGACATTAACATTGTCAAATTAAGATTAGTAATATAGCTGAATATGTCTACTACAGTTGACAAAGTTCAACTGATTAATAATAAAAAACAGGCTTGAGGAGGTATTAATTAGACAGAGAAGTGATTACTACTGATGTTTTTATTGTTTTTTGTGTTTCTGATGATAGTTAAAGTAGTTATTTGTGTAACTAGTGCATATTTGTTGCAAGAAGCATGAATTTTGCAGCTCGAGATGAAGTCTCGAGCTGCAACCATGCTGAGTGCAACAAATATGCTTTTTGCACAAGTTACACACAACATTTTTTCTACGATCGAAATAAATATGTTTTTAAATCAAATTTTATTATACTATTTTACAACAGGTACAACAAAAATTACTAATAATTTTACTTTATTGAAATAATTTCAATTTTGATATCGCAATTAGCGATTATTAGTGATGGACAAACTTCATTTCCACCGATTTTTTGAGTTTTACTTTTATTTTTGCTTGTGGATGTCTCATCATAAAAGTCCGGCTTCGATGCCTAGCCAATCATCTTAAAGTCCATCCTCGATGCCCAGCCAAGCATCTTAGAAGTTCATCCTCGATGCCCAGCTTTTTTTCGGATTGTGAAGCTACTGGTACTTAGTTCACCTTCTAGAATTTGAGCAGCTATTTCTGTTTTCTTAGATATTTACTCCTCAATATAATCCAATTCATTGACAATTCGAAGTATTTTTGCACTAGTGCAACAAAGTAAGTTCCTTTTTGCACTAGTGCATAAAAGCTAATCTTTTGGCACAGTACATAGTTTAAAAAATAGTCACTTTTTGCACGATCGTAGAAAAATTTTTTTTGTGTTAATGCTTATAAACATGATTCTCTTAAAATAAAGGATTTCCATTGTCTAAACAAAGCATACTTCAAAAATCTATACCAAAGCGTGCCAAATATAAAATTTTGGAATTTTTATCAAAAATTAGAGGGTGCCCGTTTTTCGTGCCAGCGAATTTATTATGATATTTAGTTATCATTTAATTCGGTATTGATACTAATAAATCAGAGTAGAATTTTCCTCTCAGTTCTATGTTTTACAACAAACTGATTACATTGTTCTAAGTTGTATTGGTCCTTCCTGATACTTTTCATAGCTTCTTGTTCAGTCACTGTAAGTTTCGGACCATTAGAGTTTTTTATTGATGCAAGTTCAAATAACTCTCCAGAAGAAAGCATTTCTTCTTGGAAGATTTTATATTTTTTAGTAATTTTGAGTTTATGCAGTTAAACTTCTTATTCTTAGCGGAACTGGTTTCTTGACTTTTGATCTTTTTACCATATAGGTTTATTGAAGTAAATCAGTATCATACAGTTTCTGGTAAATAAAGTTTGAATAAATGATATTTGTTTTTTTTTATTTTCTATGTTTATGTATTTAACTTAAATATAGAAATAAATAGCTACAATTAATTGGAAATGGTATATTTTAATTTTTAGGAGTTCTTAGATATTGGCCTGCTATTGCCCACGAAGGAATAACTGTTGAACAGACGGTAGATCTGCAAGGACAAGAATGTGACAGTTTAACAAATGTTGAGGGTTTGTGTTGTATATTAGCCACAACAACATGTACTGTAGTCTTAATATATCCTGAAATTATTAGTGGTAGACATGTGTTAAACTGTAAACCACTTAAAGCTCCAAGTGGATGGTTAGGGGGAATTAGCAAGAGAATGTCTTCGTTAATATTTGGACCAATTTCCAGTGAACATTCAAATGAAACTGTGAGTAATAAATATTAAGTAGATAAAATTTAATACACATTAGTGAAACTTTAAATATTTTATGTATTTTCTATAAACAGTTGTTACAAATTTCTGTGTTTTGGAATATAGAAAAAAATGAATGATTTGTATAAATATATTGTTCTAGCGACTTGTAAGAGTACTAAGTGTTCCAAACAAAGATAGTACTTGGACGGTATATGTTCTAGCTGGCCATTCTCTTCAGAAATGGATTTTATCCAATCAAGATAATGAACAATTAGTTTTTATATCAGATTTAAACAGAACAGTAAGAGAAAAATTTCTGACAACATTAAGGGAAAAATTCCGAGAAACCCCATGGGATCAATCTGATATGGATTCTTGGTTAATGGATAGTCAAAATATTGACATATGGTTGTTAGATATTCAAGCTGATAAAGACAATATAATTATTTTAGCTGCTGCTGTCAATATGCAAATTTCTCCAAGGGTAAGGTACTTTTAATTTAAGATACTTCATAATAATATCAAAGTATTGGAAACCAATATTATAATTATTTTTTTCTACTATTCCTTTTATTTACTTTGCATTTATTCTTCCATTTTTATTTGTTTTTATCTATTATTTATTCCTCTAGAATTTTCTACACATTGGTTCAATTATATAGCGGTACTAGGTTTCCTGGACAAACGGCGTTTTGAATATGTATGTTCTCGACGTTTCGACATTCGCTTTGAATTTGCATACTCCGTTATTCTTAATGATATGTTTTGGAATTAGCTACTTTTCTGGGGCAATAACCTTATCAAATTGATTGAGAAAAACAAGAACTTGTTATCAACTGACTATGCCCCAGACTGAAAATCAGCAACAACTTTCACCCAATTAAGACAAGACCTTAGAAATTGAGAGAAAAATAGATCTAACAAATGTGGAAAACTAAAGCAAATGAATACAAAATTAATCAAACTAGATAGTCTAGAAGAAAAGCACTAATACAGCAGGGCCACATACAAGGAAGTGATAAAAAAATGAGACAGCAAGTAGAAAAGCAGGAAGAATGCATAACTCAGAAGCCAAGAAGAAAATGTAGTCATGGATTGTATGAGAACTATAATTAAATAATAATAATACTCAAATTGATATGGTAAAAGAAAGAAGATTATGAAAGAAATATTTCTGCAGTAGGTGGGATTCAAACCGGGACCTCTCGGTCCAGAGTCCAGGCTCTATCCACTGAGCCACCAATCCCCTCCAAAATCTTTAAAATTAGAAGGGTTGATGATGATATCTCTGGATAGGATGTATGGTAATGATTTGGTGTAGTTTGTCACAAAACTTCTATCACCATGAAATTGACATATGCATGAAAAATAGGATTTTGACAAACTCAGTATCGTGGTAACAATAACCAACAATTAATTACGTAACAGAAACAGCAAAAATAAACTACATTGACCTAGTAAAGTAAAAAGATACTGCTCTAAATGCTTTCCATCTTTTTCGATGCAGATATTTAATCTCTGCATGGTAGAAAAGACAGCAGCTTCCATTTCAGCCCTTGGAATACTGTCAATTACGCTTTGTATTCGTCGAATAATATCGTCTCTATTTGCAGGTCTTGTCTGAAATACTAAATCTTTAATTGGACCCATAGATAAAAATCTAACGGAGAAAGGTCGGGAGATCTTGGCGGCAACGGGAATATGCTACCAATTCCTATCCACCTATACTCTTATTGTTGGTTTAAAAAATACATCACTTCATTTGTAAAGTAGACTGGGCAGCCATCTTGTTGTATCCACATATTTTGTCGTACTGCTAAAGGAACATCTAATAATATAGGCAATTTATCTCTTAAGAATCTTAAGTAATGCTCGCCATTTAAATGTTCATCAAAAACAAAAAGGCTTATGGTTTTACCATCTAAAATCCGACACTATATGTTAACTGACCAGCGACTCTGGTTAAAATCTTGTTGCATCCAGTGTGGATTTTGATCAGACCAATATATATTGTGTGTTATGTCTATTTACAGATCCATTACTGGAAAATGTAGCTTCATCAGATTGGATTTTCATTCAGCAATCCTTGATGAAGAAATACATGATATGAATGAAAATGATTTATTTTTAAAATGTAGTGAACCCAATACCTATAAATTTCTAATTCACAAGCTAGTTTTTTTACACTAACTTGTGGATCTGCAGCAATGTATCCTAAAACATTTATTTCATCTATTTCTCTATTGTTTCTTCACCGCCCTGTAGAATTTCTTTTAGATTGAACAGATACGGTTTATTTTAAATATTTAGCCAAATTTTTAAATGCTCTTCTGTAAAGTTGTTGTCGCAAGGGATATCTTAATGCATATTCTCTTGCTGCAATTGGAGCATTCTCACAATATTCAAAATACACTTTTAACATACCATAAGCTTCGCTATTTGTTGAAGGCATTACGTATTTTTAAATTACTAACTGTTACAGGTTCATAAACTTACTGTACATTAATTTTATATTTAAGTTGTCAACAATTTATGACATCTAGATGCTTACTACATTATGTAAAATTTTCAATTTACTTAAGTATAAAACTCGATTTAGTATACCTATTTTGTATTCCCAAAAAACAATTGTTCAATCTCCGCCACCTAGCGACCGTTAAAACGAGTGGAATGAAACGATGATATAATATTTTGTTAGGCATTGGATTCCATTTCTAATGATACTAAGTTTATCAAAATCCATAAAGCGGAACAAAAACTATAACAGTTTTATTAAGTCAGCTTTCCCACTCACCCAACCCCATACCTGACAAATATTGATCGAAATATACCTCGATATGAATAAATCAAGGAGAAATGCGTAAAAATATCATTTCAATCCCATTTTCACCCCCTCCCCCTGAACCGATTTTAATAAAAACCAATGGGGATCTTGCACCCCAGGCCAGCAATAACTGTACTAAATTCCAACTGGATACGTTGCATCGTTCGGGAGATATCAGAGGAATTTTTTTTTCGATTTTCAGTACTGTTGAAAACCAGCTGGCAACTTTCATTCCCTTAATTTCGCACTAACAAAGTCCGGATTCGCTCCAATAAAGTTCATTAATGAAAATGAGTCTATTTTGGCCAAATTGTCACTTCGGGCTTGCTGGAAGCCAGCAAGATTCCACCAAACTATAACCAAATATAATATAAGTTACTAGCTACACTAACACTTATAATGATAACAGGTATATTATGTAGGTACCTACACAAACAAAAGTAAAGACCATACCAGGCCGCAGAATATGGTAACAATTTTTAATCAAATGTGATATGTCTGGGTCAATACCAATCAATACACAATGGCTCGGCTCGGGTGAGTCACTCGCGTGTCATACAACGTGGGTTGTTTTTCGATTTTTGCTAAGAATCGTTTATTTGTGCAATTTTTTTTATTTTTGATAAGTTATCATCATGAGTGAGTATTTCAAAGAATATCAACGGAGGATCCTGAAGTGGCGAACCAGTATAATCAAAAGTGTTATTGGTAATCTGAACCTGGACCCTTTCACTTTAAAAAGTGAAGACGTCTCTCTACGGATGAGACGAATTTTCCACCACTGATCAATATCCACATTGTTGCCGTTGGAGAAGTCAATATTGTAACCTCATTTGAATATTGTTTTTGGCATCTGTCAAATTATGAATGAAAAACTTTCAGTATTTTTTATTAGAAATAAGTAATCTAAAAATGATGACATTTATTGTCACTTTTTGAAATACTCAAAAAAATTATGTAAGAAAACAATTTTTTAAGAAAAGAATGGAGTTGTAAAGCCAGTTCCCCCTCCCGATAAAGTTATCAAAAAGTATTAATGAAAATTCAGTAATAACTGAGTCTGTAAAAGAATTAATATATTGAATAATAACTGACAAAAAGAGAACCTTTGAGCAGCGCACCTGAAAAAATGGAGAATGGTATTAGTAGATGTTTGAAAAATTGTTAAAGAGATGATAACAATTTCACAAGATAAGTGAATTTATAATTTGGTTACTTGTAGTTATCACGAACAAACAGGTCCTTCATAGTTTTTTCCCTATTTCAATTTCATTAAATATTTGGTGAATGTGAAATAATTTAATTGTTGTAGTTTTTAATTAAGGGTGAATGACAGGCCTGTGGATGAATGTGCTTTAGCATAAAGCTATTGTAAAGTCGCAGTTATCGTTTATGTAATTAAAAGGTAGTTTAGGAAGTTTTCAGTTAAGTATATTTGTTATTAAAATCAGTTGGGTTTCATTTTAAAAACCAAGGATAATTTTAACCGGCACCAATGAGTTATAGTCAACTAAATTTCGACAATTGAAAGGTCGACCCTACTTTATTGTTGGAATCAAAGAGTGATTGCAACAGCTGCTTATCTTGTCCTCACTAGAAGATTGTTGGATACCACATATGCATATTTTTATCAAATTCAACAACAGATGCATATGACAAAGAAATTGCTTTGTGATCTGGAGTGCTAAAGAACTATTTATATAGTGAATATTATTTAATGAAGATTTTAGGGCTTAGGAACTTCAAAAAAGTTTATTGTTTCATAAAAATGTCATTATGCCAGAACTCCTTAGTAAGTAATATTATACAAGAAATATATTACCTCAGGATTTTGTACTTGTAATTCAATTGATACAGACAAACGACGTATGATTGTCTGTAATAATGGTAATTGCAAAATAGAATGGTACCACATGGACTGTTCGGGAATGACAGAAGTTCCTCTACAATTCTACGAAGCACATAGTATTGTCCAAGCTGTGTTTAAAATAAGTTTGTGACTGATTCAGTTCACACTTCTTTTATTTTGTTGTATATACATTTTTTATACTGTTTCAATATTTGGGAAATAAAATAAATAAAACACATGTATTCATTGTTTTTGATATTTATTTGCAAACTTTTGACATTTTCTTTTAAAATGCAGATTTCTACAAAAAGGAAGGCTTAGTTCTGCTATGTGCAAGTAAGTTTGGGAAGAAGAATGACAATTTACAGTGTCACTAAAGATTAGATCTTAGCAGCAAATCTTGAGTCACATAATTATTAGCCTAAAAAAATGAATAAATCACCACCTATAAAAAATATGTAAATAAAGTGCCGTATTACTCTGAAAAAAAAGCTACAGACAGGAGGCTAATTTTTGACCCTTCGTAACTTAACGAGTACTAGTTATTGTCACAATTAACCAATTCGCATACAGTATTCCATGTATTACTGTTGCAACAACGATATTAGCGAGTTTGTAAGGTTGTGAAGGATCAAGGATTAGCCCCCAGGAGTAGCACACCAAAATTTTGATCCTGTAACAATTTTTTATCTAATACACTCGCCTCAGAAAATATTAAACAATAGAACATAAATAATAATTTAATGTTATTATTACTACTACAACTTTATTTTGTTCTCTTTTCTCCTTCTTTTGATACCGTTCTAGTTTTTTTAAAGCTTTACTAGTTTTTTTATTTGCGTAATGAACATTCAACTGTAGTTGAATATTTTTGCATATCTTTACCCTACTTCGCAAAAGTCGTAAGTCCACTTTTTATGGAAATTAAGCTTTTGGTGACATCTGGTAAAAGTTGTGCAAATCTACCAATTTCAAATCACAGAAAACTCTTATCAAACATTTTTTCAATTTCGCGACGAAAACAAAATGTCCCAAGTCCGACATGTCGTAAACAGGGAAAGAAAAAGTCCTATGTCCATCAAGTGATATCATGCTTTGACGTCAGCTGCTTCGCAAAAAACCAATTTTATTGAAAACTTTAAGTGTTTTTGGTTGGATACTGTTTTAAATATATCTGTTAAGTAAACAGCTTTGATTCAGTATAAAATATTATCTAAGTTCTATTATTAAATTAGCCTAGGACATTTTAAACATTTGTTGGGATATACGACATTTTCCAATTTAAATTTTCCAATCATTGTTTTGGACTTACGATATTTGTTCATTATAATTATGTCTTTCTCCTGTAAAATTAGCTCGATTGCACTTTTGAAAAGTAGGGCAACGATATCTCACATTAATAGAAGGGACCCAGCCGGGACGACCTACGTCTTTTATATCTGATGGTTTTACTTTTAGCATAAAAGTAATACATTGATTCTGTTGTTTTCATATTTTTATAAACAAAGTCAGTGGCATATATCTATTAATTCACTTATTACACAGTGTTTTGAGCAAATTCGAGCGTACATTAACGTACTCTCAGTCAATTCTTATATGGTTTGAAATCCATTTTTTCCGTTTTTTTTCATAATATTCAACTTTGGTTTATGTTTGTGCTTTAACACTGAATGTATTAATAAATAAAAACTCACTTTATCCCTCATTCCACGGCTTACACAATCAACGACATCACAAAAACTAGGCATTTTAAGGGTCAAAATATTCAAAAATTTTAAAACAAAATTACTGCGTATTCACTTTCGTTAGAATAATCCCTTTGTTTGTCCTCTGGACGCCATTCAACAGCTGATGATAACATTAGGGTAGAGTACCCTAGTGGAATCATTTATTAAGTTTTCAAATTATTCGCAGTGGCCTTCACTTTATATTGACTACATTTTAACAAATTTTCAAAGATAATTAAGGCCTGTGCAACTTCCTCATTTTCAGTCGAATAAAAAATTTCTCTCATTACCAGCTTTACTCATTTGTATAATTCAATATTGATAGTGCTACTTGTCAACATGAAAAATGATTTCCATCAAAAGAGGGGTTGTTTCATTTCACTAAATACATTCTTGCATTTTCTGCATTCAATTTTCTCTCTATTCGGCTGATATTTCAAGAATAATTTCTTGGCACTCAATATATTGATTAAACATATTTTTAATTTAAGGTACACTATGCTATGATATCGTTTTCTACCGGTGATAGCCAACCCGAAATTAAGGATTTTGTATTGTTAATGATATCAGGTTTATACAGGGATGATAATCCTTTAGAATCATTATCATACAGGTTTTTAATATGTGGCACAAGTGCTTATCTATATAATGCTAAGACAATTACTGTAATTCGGCCTCAAGAAGAACCAGATGTTTTCGAATTTACTTCATCACAAGATGTTCTACTAGGTAAGTATATGTCTTTTTTGCTATATCTTGCAAAGCAAGTTGTGTGACAGCTGTGCAAACAAATAAACATCAGTTATACCAATTCAGCACATATCTTTTTACACACGCATACACACTTTGTCCAAACCCGTCCCTACCAGAATGCTTCCTTCGAGGAACGATGCATTACGGGAAAAACTTCCTTCCATCCTCCCATCACATCCGATGGGGTCATCGTCGCTGTTTACTTCTCCATTCTGATTCCCTGGGTTTTTGTGAAAGTGTCTGGTTGTCCTCTTCTTTTCTTCAGGGCAGTGCCTTGTGCTTTACTCCTTTTTTAGCCTCTTTCTCGTCGTTGGCATTAGGTGTGTGTGTTCTCGCCTAAAAACGACCTTACAGAGCGGATCCACTTGCTAAAGCTGTCCCTACTCAAGATCCTGCTCATGTTTCTGGGTATCACAAGTGGTTCCTCTTCTTTCTTTATTCTATTCTTCTTATGGTCTTTGTTACTAGTCGCGACCCAGTTGTTTTCTCGGTCGAGGATGCGTGGTGTAGTTAGTCAGCTCCCTCATCTGGATGTTGGGGTGGGTCTTCAGCTCTTCGAATCTTCTCCTGGCTGTCTCTTCCATGATGACCTGGATTTTCTCCTGGTCCAACTCTCAATAGATCTGCTGTATCCTGATGTAAATTGTATTAAAAAAAGGGCACGAGTATTAGAAAGAGACGCCAACGTCATCCTATTTGCGTAAAACGACTGGGATTATTGGAGGTTATGAAATGTCATAGGTTGTTAAAAATATAATATGATTCTTTATACAACTTTAACTGACACTTGACACTAGTGATTTCCGTTTTTGACAACCAATGACATTTGATAACCTCCAATAATCCCAGCCGGCTTTACGCAAATAGGATGACGTTAGCATCTCTTTCTAATACTTGTATCCTTTTTTTAATACAACTGTACCATGGGGCGTTCACTGCTTGCCTCAGGCTGATGTTCTGCTGGACTTGGAACTTCTTTCGATGACTATCTGCAGTGTATCCCCACGCTGTACATGCGTACAGGATGAGGATAGCCCTGATGAATCGGAACTTTGTCTTCAGTTCCAGCTTGGATCTTCTTCTGATGAGTCATCCCATTCGTGCTCTTGCATTTTTCGTCTTATCCACCAGTTAGTCGACGTGGTCCTTGAACGTCAGTCCTTGGTCTAGGATAACTCCCAGGTACTTCACTTTTGTGGTCCAGCTGACTTCTCCCGCTATATATGTCTTCTGGTTTCTTCCTGTTCATCCTGAAGAACACGGCTTGGGTCTTTTTACTTTTCCGCCCAACCTTTCTATATGCGAGAAAAGTATTGATTTACCCCAAAAAAAGTTGGAATTTTGAAATTATTTTTGAGTTATTTTTACGTTTTCCATCAACAACACGAAAAAACGGTTTTTAGAAAAAAAATCCTGTGTGTATGTCGTCGTCGTTGGCCACTTTTCCTTACATGTCTTGTTAGCACGATACAGCCTTCGGAGTGCAATAAGTCAGCGATTTTATAATTGGATATTGTTAAGGACATGTCACAGATGATCCCTGTTGATTTTCAGTTCACCAGAGCCAGTACAACGGGTGCTATGGTACTTGAAGTAGGACATTTTGTAATTTTTTGAGAAATTTCAGTTTGTTAGCACGATACAGCCTCCGCAGTTCAACAAGTCACCAATTTTATGATTGAATATTATTCAGGACATCTCACTTATGAACCCTATTGATTTTCAGCTCACCGGGGCCAATACAGCAGGTGCTACAGTACTTTAAGTACGATATTTTTGTCATTTTTGGAGTAGTTTCAGTTTCTTAGTACGATACACCCTCCAGAGAGTATACGATTGATCAATTTTATGATTGAATATTGTTCAAGGTGTCTCACAGATGTACCCTATTGATTTTCAGTTAACTAGAGCGAGTATAGCGGGTCATATAAATCCAGATATACTGAATTTTTGGTTATTTTTGGAGAAATTTCGGTTTGTTGGCACGATACATCCCCCGAAGTGTATACAAGTAACAGTTTTATGATAGAATATTGTTCAGGGCCACGGATGCGGAAGTTAGTTTTAATCCTTAAAACCGTTTATTTGCATTGAGGCTGCTTATGGTTGCTATGGCAGTGTCTGGTCCTGATGACCTGGGCTACTTCCTCAGGGGTGGTGTAGCCTAGGTCTTCGTTGTCGTCGTCTTCTTCGACTCTGTCTGAGAAGTTCATGTCCTCGTCTGGGTGCTCGTTCAGGGTGAATTGGCGTTACGTGGTTGTTCTGAAGGCTTCTACTTTTTCAATGTCCGTGTAGACTAGTCCGATGATTCCGTGTAGTTGTGGAGTCCCTCTTTTGTACTGTCTCAAAATCTTGACGAGCTTCCATTGTGCTGGTGTGTTCGGGTCCAGTTCGTCTAGTCTGTTCTGCCAGTCCTTGGATCGGTGTTGTTTCAGTTGCGCCTGTTCGCTTCTTCTGGGTTTATTATCCTGTTGGCTATTCTTCTCGCTGTGTTTTTCACTCTGATGACCTCTTGTAGTTCGTCGCTGATGTTGGAGAACTTCTTGAGGTTGTCCATCCATCTTGTCGTCGTGCTGTCCTCCATTGCTTGTTAGATGGCTTCGTCCAGCTGCCTCAGTTGACCTTCCAGCTCCGCTGCATTAGTGATGAACGGCACTGGTCCAATTAGCTGTCCTGCTCTGAACTTGAACTTCTTCCAGTCGGTCTTCTTTACCTCTCTTCCAGTTGTTCTCTCGCCTTCGCCCAGCGTGAGGATGATTGGCTCTTGGTTAGTTCCTCCTTCCCCGTTGGTGATATTCTATATCTCTGTGATGTCCCATACCTCTGTGATATCTTGTACGGTGGCGATGTCCAGTACGTCTGATTCTCCTCTGGGAGGTGTGTACGTTGGTCCTATGATGTGCAGCTCTGTTCGTCTGTCAGCTCTCTTCCCACTTGCTTGATGTCTCTGCTGTTCCAGGCTCTGGACTTGACGTTGAGATCTCCCATCAGAACTCCTTAGTTGCCGTTTGGAAGAACTTCCACATCTTCTTGTAGCTGATACGATTCGTATTTCACCAAAACCTGTTTGAACTACAATTATGGTGGCTTTCATCGCCAGAAGGTCCAGCGTGGCTATTCTGTGGTGGTCTAGTCAGGTCTTCGCTAGGATGGATGTTCCTCAGCTTCTGGCGTTGTAGTCTGGCCAACTGATCTCGTAGTTTTCTCCTGGTAGCTTCGTTTCTTGTAAGGCGAATACGTCTAGGTCCTCTTCTTCTAGTATGGCTGGCGAAGATGTTCTGCATCTACTGCATGTGCGATGAGAACAGCTTCATTGCTTAGAAGCATAGATTTTTAGAACAACGTAAAACTACTTATATCTCTACTGAAAAAGAGTACAAAAGGTAGACAAAAATAAGACTATAACAAAATTATTTTGGGCAAATGACGGACGATATGTAACGAGCAGTTTCGAATCTTTTGTTGCGACCTTCTAGAAGTAATTAAACGATGAAACAACGTGTGGTCCTACCAAATGAAAGTGGTTACAGGAAATTTCTAGAAAGTGGCGAAGTGAATAATTGAAGATACGTAGTTGCTACAAAGATTCAAATAAATAGTTTAATGTTTTAAGTAAATTAATAATTAAATGGTAACAAAAATTAGTGTTAATTGTTGAATAGAAATACTTTATGAATGGTTACTAATGAGTAAAAACTCTTAAATAAATAATATCTGAACTAGGATATTGTACATATTGTGTAAAAATAACTAAAAGACACAGTGACTTGAAAGTTACAGAATTAGAGAATGAAGTATGAATCAGTGACATTCATTTAATTGTTGACAAAAAGTGTTCAATTATTTTTACTTAACCACACATCACTACAGCTTTAAAAATGTTTTTGTAATTTTAAAATGATCTCTAATTGTTGTAGGTGGGTCTATTTGTATAAATACTCCCGTATTCTTCTCAAGAATAAATGGTCTTATAGCAGTATGTAGCAATGACCAGATATCTGATTTTATCAATCAAAGCATGACATCCAATACGCCTGTTGAAACTTCATTTAATGAAACATTAGCAGTAAATAATTTATCCGTGTATGTTATCGATCCCCAGGAAATTCATAATGCTTATAAGGACACAATGGGTCAAATGAAAGCAGCGTTTATTTTTCATATCCGTAACCAACAGGTATGTTTTATTTGAATATATTTTCTAGTTTCAGTTCCAAATAAATGTTTCCTCTATTTATTAACCCGTTATTAACAATTGCCAGTATATTTCTAATGCAGTACTAGTTGTGTTTATTTATTTTGACAACTCAAACATTTGTATATCTTACATATATGTACTATCTCACATACGCAGCATTTCATTATATATTTATAATTAGGAAATAAAAACCATTTTGTAGTCCGCTTACCAAGAGATTCTTAACGAACTATTCCCAGTTGATAGTTACTCACTACCTAGTATAAATAGCACTTTAGATAAGCTGGTGATTCAGATGTGTAAAGATTTGTTAGATGATATACCAGCTGGAGATCCCCGTTGGACCAAAGATGCTCCACCGGGAATAGGAAGCTCTTATTCAATGCAAGTGTTGCATCAGTTGGAAGATAAACAAAAGGCGATGTCCTTGTATTTTAAATTTATTAAAGATTCTGAATTATGGAATAAATTGTCAGGGTGTATTGCTAGAAATACCCCTATGGCCACTGTTCATATTTTAGGTAAGTACATTCAATAAAAATACTATCTTGATATTTAAATTATCTTATAAACATTTGTATTCGAGCTAAAATACAGTAGATAACTTAACATTGATATGTATTCAGCAACAACATTAATATTTTATATTGTCTTTATAATCACCGGAAAAGGTGCAAAATGAAATTGTAAAACCTGATACTAACATGAATACATTGTAAGCAATTTTGCGATTAAATATCTTGTAAGTGCGTCGACGAAAAAAAAGGAAAAAAAAGATTTAGAAAGAAAAAAAGAGAAAAAAAAGGAAAAAAAGAAAAAAAGGAAAAAAAAACAAAAAAAAAATAGAAAAATAGAAATAGATGCACAAGTAGATACATACGTAACATACTAACACAGAGAACGTATATCTGCAAATGTTCATTGTTTACAAGAAAACCTTGTTTAAAGATACTAACATAATTGTTTACAAGAAAACTTTGTTTAATAACTCGTCCGTAACAACGGATTACAAATTAAATCTGGCTAATTGGTCTCTGCCAAAGCCACCCAACTACTTAAAAGAAAAAAACTTAACATTTTTATTTTTGGAGCTAGTGGACTAAACATAGATTTTTAAATTTACTATCATTTCTCTGAAATCTCCATGTTATAACTCTTATTGTGGAAGAAATATTCATTATGATTTCAGCATAGAAGTTCAATCTATTTTAAATTTGAATTTACATTTTAGGAGAATGTCTAGAAAAAATTTCTGCAGCCATAATTTGTAAAAGTCTACCAAATAATATCTTACTTGAAAATGCTATAGAAAAAGCTATACTCAATTTCGAGACTGAACCCAGAAATGGTCTTACAAATCAAGATATATTTTATAGAGAAGTTAGTAAAGTGCATGCTGTAATTCAAGAACTCTCAAACTGCTGTGAGGATTCAGCACATTCTGATTTGAGCCCATCAGAAATTGCTCAAAACGTTCATGACACCAACGAGATTATATTGGTAATATTTTCAGAGAAAATGGTGGGATAATTATTTACATATATTTTTTATAGACCATCATAAATGAAGTAATTCAATTCCGCAATCAAAATAGTAATAATTTTGTACCATCAGAAACTACAAAATCTTTAGATATTGAATATTTACCTTGGACTGCTGCAAATGGAGATGAAGGCCTTACTGATAGTTTAATGCAACAAGTAAGTTTTAGAAATTTTCTTTAATATCATTAAATTACAATCAGAATTAATAATTATATGAGTTATTTTGTTGGCTTAGAACCTCCTTAGGAAATTTCGTTAGTGAGAAGGTCTTTCTACGTCACTGTTTGGAGTAAGGGGTTGGTGTGTAATTATAGCCTTTCAAAAAGTTGTTTTGCATCTTTGTTGTATCATTTCTCGTACTGTTCAAATTTGAAGATCATGAGATTTGAGACGTACCAGTGAACATAGTACGGAGAATGTTGTATTGTGTTCTTTATAAAATAGCTATTCTCGATTTGGAGGGAGAGTTTCAAAATTCGATGCCATATGTCTAAGCTGGAATGATTATTGTCTTATATAGTAAAATTTGTTTGTAATTGTTAGGTTGATTAATTGTTTGAATAAGTCAAGGTTTTTAATTTTAAAGCCATTTGCAACATCAAATGCCAGTATAAAGACAATAAACAGGTATCTATATCATATCAAATGCACTTTAATATGATTGGTCTGACTACAAACAGTATTCCATTTATCTTTCATTTGTTTATGATAGTTAGAGATAATAGTTGTCTTGGTCAATTGTTCTCCATCTTCAATAGCTGCAATTGGGACATAAGGGTCCTCTAAATTATAATTGAGTGCTGTTATTGTCTACTGGGTTGTATTTGTTCAGATAATAGTTACCCCTTAGTAGTTTCACCCCTAATGATTATGTCAATTGAGTTTCTGCACCCTGATGTTTTGAATCGCAATTTTTTTTCTTCATTTAATTTCCTCTCTTTATCCGGTGTTCATCTTAGGCCAGTCAGTCAAGACAATTAATTCACAATAATTCCAAAAGGTATAAAACCAAACTATACAATTTTGCAACCTTTTCCGAAGTCCAGAACATTGTTAAAAATGCAGTAAATGGTGATTTGCTGAATTCTTGCGAACATTTTTCCAAAAGTTCTACAAACTTGGGGTAATATTTAATATATTATTTCTTATCACGTAACAAATTTGCAACCAATTTAAGGGTACAGAATTTGTTTCGCGTTCTCGCTGTATTTTAGCGATTTCGCAAAATGCGGGAAAGTTGTTCACTTTTGTTGACTACGAAGGACCAACCACTAGCGTGGCAAAATGTGTTTTAACTTAGATGAGTTATAAGGATAAATAAAATGAATTTGGTTGCACTTTCACAATTAATAGTATCACTGAGTGTTGGCTGTATGAGTATTATTTATCACATTATCTGATATTAAGAAATGATTGTTTCAGTTTTATGCCGGTAATGCCGACGAATTATTATAGCTTGAGTACCATTTTTTATGATGAACGGATGAGAAGTCAAGGAAAGTCGGGTTGAATTCGTATTTATGTGTTGTTCAGAGTGGGTGAGAGTAAGGGAAATCATGTGGGAAATTGACCAATGGGTGATGAAAGTTTAAACTTTAACCGTCATAAACGGCGGGTGAGTTGAGTGTTGCAGATGTCGTTGTTTTGTCATTCTGTTATTTTCGTTATAGATAGGAAAGCTTTGAAGATAGTTTTTGCGTGGAGCGATAAGAATAAAATTGAGATTTGGGGTCTTTGAAGTGTTGAATAGATATTATGAAATAATTTTAAGACAGAAATTATGTGGGTTTTTATGTGAAAGGGATGTTAAAAATGGATATTTGCGTAGTTAAGGAAATATTGAGTAGATAAGTAGAAAGATATTTTTTAGTCATGATGTATATGGAGTGTGTAACTTTTGATATACAGGGTGAAGATAAGTAATGGTTACAGGAAGAATTTGAGGGTGAATTCAAATTCGTACAGAATTTTTATCTAAGTCAAAAATTATTACTTTTCCTTAATAAAGGGGAGGACAAAAGTTCTGCAAACTTGATACATCGTAAAAATATTCTGAACAGTTGTATAGATTTACAACCTTTTACGTTGATCGGAGCATGTTTATTTATAATTTTTTAAATTCATGTTCATTTTTTCGAGCAATGTACAAAAGTTTTGAATTTTTTGAAACATCTATTCGCATTTACAAATTTGTAACCTCATGTGCTATCCGGAACTTTATGCAATTTGCAAAAATGTAATTCTGGCACTGAAACTCTTTTTCTAATGAGATAATGCAACCCACTGTAACTCAAGAAAAGTTCTTAGCAAGAACAAGAACAAAGTGCGACTAATTGAGGTGTTGAAGCGGAAATTTCAACTCGCTGGATGCATCATTAAACAACACGAGGGTGAAGCTAATACCCTGTTCGTCACGACTGCTCTCGACTTATCTGATATGCAAGAATGTGTTTTTATTGTGAGACGACGTCGATTTGATGATTATCTTTACTGAAATCGCAAAAGAACAACAAAAACGTTCATGAAGCCAGGAAGAGGCAAAACATTGCAATTGGTATATTCAGCTGACAGTCTAAAAGATCCTACTTGAGAGCGACAGATTTTCTTTTATCACTCTTTCACGGGCTTTGGTACAACTTCGGCGATTTTAAATCAGGGAAAATTGAAAATAACATTGTTAAAAAATTTGGAAATTGCAATGGACACTTTCCTTGACAGAAACTTTGTTCTCGATTCTATCGATGTCGCTGGGGAAAAGGTTTTGTTTGTTCTTCTTGGAGGTAAAAACGAGGATTCGCTTAATAAAGTACTGTACGATAGCTTTTGTTGATCTATTAAAAAAAGCGAGTTTGACCTCGTTTCTTTGCCACCAACGAAAGCTGCAGCGTGGCAACATTCGCTCCGCACCTTTCACCATGTCCTACATTGGATGGGTACAAGCCGAATCTTGCGAATGCAAATACGGGAGTCAAGGCCTCACACTCATTCTAACTCCAGAATCCAGCACCGAAAGATTTACTTGAATTTATTAAATGCAGATGTGCAAAAGGATGCGGGGCAAGATGCGGCTGCAAAAGAGCAGGGTTCTGTTCCAACGCTTGCCATTTCTGTCTTGGGCAATCCTGTTTATATGCGACGAAAGTGGATCTCGCTCAATCCGATGATGAGGAAGAACAAATGATGTTGAACAATGGTGCGCTCAGAGCGATCGTTTAGGTCAACTGTTGGTTACTTTCCTTGATAACAATTGCAGTGATGTCGAATCAGATGGAGAAGGTGTTGCAATAAATAGTACAATTGTACAAACTGAAATATCATAGGAATATACCACCGAACTAGGTAACAACTATGATAGCGCAGGAACCTCAACCAGTAAAAAATTCAAAAGCTCATAATTGTTTGTTTTTGTACATGTATTACAATAGAATTCAAATGAATCATATTTACACTATCTTCATTTACAGGTTGTTACATTCAACATACATTCAAAGTTTTATTGCTAACTTTATGATTCTAACAATTATGAATTGACCTCATAACTTAAAAAAAGCTATCTATCATTCACCAACAATTCATTTGATATGTCTATCCTCAACTTCTTGATATAACAATCGTCAGAGTCGAAATTTTCTTGTTTCCAAAATTGTTGAAAACATTTTGAAGAAATTGATAACATAAACAGAAATTATTTCAGGAAGTTCGTTTAGTATTTTCCAGTATATCTCAGCAACAACTTTTTCTAGTATGTATTCTATTTTTCGTTATCATTCAAACGTGTCATGGATTCTCCAAGTTCCTATTTCCATCGATATAACTTTTTCTTTAAAAATAAATCAATAAATACAAATCAGATTAACAAATAAAATAGATGTGTTTGTTTTGATTTTTTCTTGCCCGAAACATCGAGTCACATTCTAAGTTCACTTGCGGACACTGCTACTGCTTTGACATATTTACAAAGTCTCTTTAGTTGCAGGAAAAATGAAATTAGAAGTTTAACTGAAAATTTGTTAGAAAGTTATACAAATAAAAAAAAGTCATACTAATTTATGCTTTTAAAATTAACTAATAATACTTGAATTTTATTTATAAAGGCATATTCTTATATAAATTTTACACAAGTATTTGTTATAACCTTAGATATCTTGATGGTTATAACTAAAAGTGGCAACATTGTTAAACATTTCAGTACCTGTTTTATGTGTCAAGGGTAACCTATTTAGTAGTTTTGTCCTTGTTTAATTATCATATAAAGAGAGATGCAAATATCGTAGAGTGTGCTAGACGATAATTTCGAATAGACTGTAGTATTGTAGTAAATAATATCAAATGTGGTTAATTTATACGAGCGCCATTACGACTAGACAGTAAACATGTAGTTCTTTCGTTTAGATGTGTTTTTCAATACTTTTAGTGACAAAATAAACTTAATTGATTTAATGTTTTTGGACGGTCATGGTTCGTCGGGGCCAAGTTTGTAAGAAAAACAGTCGAAATTACCAAAGCCATGTATCTACAATACCATCCCCACTTTTTGTAATTCATTCATTATTTCACTACTGGCGTTTAGAATTGTTGGCCGCAAAAATAAATGTGTTTATGAATGAATAACCCTCTCTGTTGTATATTATTACTCTAAGAAATATACCATTCATGTGCTAATCTTTGAAATTATTTGTGACAAAATGTGTTGCTAATAGAGGTTAATATCGTACAATTTTTACAACATAGCAAGCGATTGCTGCCAAAAATAAATTCTGTTGGTCTTATTTAAACCGGACATAGGTTTTTCCAGGTGCATACTGTTTGATTAATAAAACGAATTTCAGGGTTAGACACACTGTTACTTAGCAATGTATTGTCGTTCGCTGAGTACAGAAATTTAACTGTGACTTTCACTAATGTTGACTAAAAATAATCTAACAAGTAAATATATTCCCTCAGTTGCCGAAGTTTTGCGATTTTTTTTCAAGTCTGCTAAAACTTGTGCAATTTCTTCGAGGATGGGGAAATCCAAAAAGTCAATTTTTGCAAATCATGGAAGGTTCCGGATGGCTTGCAAATTTGAACACTAATATGAATTCCAAAATGAAATCATCAGCTCAATTTGCAAAATGATTCCAATTTTTTCGAAAATTAAAAATGCCATTAAGTCGATTTTTCGAAATCACATGATATTCCGGAGTACGTCTGAGGCTGCAAATTTGAATACTGACATTAACCTCAAAATCAAGCCGTAATGTCGATATGCGGAACGTTTGCATTTTTTCGAAAGTGAAAAAAAACTAAAATTACATTTTTGCAAATTACATACAGTTCCAGCAAATTTGTAAATGCATCAGAATAAATGTTTCCAAAATTTGCTACCAAAATTCAAAACTTTTGTAATTATTCCGAGCCCCTGTTGCTCTAAAAAATTACCATGAATTTAAAAAATCATAAATAAACGTGCTGCGGTCAACGTAAAAGGTTTCAAATTTATACAACTGTTCGGAATATTTTTCCGATGTATCTGTCAAGTTTGCATAACTTTTGGAATTTTTGTCGTCCACTTTATTAGGGAAAACCATTAATTTTTAATTTAAAAAAATGTTCTGTACCCTTAAATTGGTTTCAAATTTGAAACGCGGTAAGAAATAATATATTTAATACTACCCCAAGTTTGCAGAACTTTTGGAATTTTAGATTTTTCATATCTATAATGACTGGCCTATCACTTCAATTTCTCATTTCGTTCTTGGGAGATTGAAAAATTGATAGTATACTGCTACACAAGAAAACTGCATATCAGATTTTTATCACTAAAAATAAATCTCTTTTGATAGTTTAGATTCTCTTGGAGTTAGGTGGGAATTTTAAAAGTCCAGCATTCGATTTTAATATTTTAAAGAAGATTGAATATGGTAAGGTTGTTTATATTTAGTTTAGATTTCAGCAATTCAGTTCACAATTTTTTGTTCCTTATTCTCTACTAATTAAAGGTATATTGAAATGTAATTTTGGGAATTTGTGGTATATGTTCATCTCCAAAAATTATTTTAATACATATTTTAGAATAATCATAATATTTATAACAACTAAACATTTTTAGCATATTTTAACATACAGCTACGGATTGAAATTAGTAAGTCATGGACCATTAAGAAACTCGTTATTGGATCATTTTGTTGGAATTACTGATTTATTATTAGATGGGAAAAAGAGTCATTTAGAAAGCATACACAATACTAATAGAGAAAATATTCTTTATAGGCAGTATTGTACTGATAGACACAAACTTATTAAACCCTTATGTGAGTATTAGATTTTTTTAAACTTTTGTATACACTGTTGTAATTAAAACTAATGAAGAACTCAAAGTCAACATGTCACAAAATTATTTTATTATAATGAAGCAACTAGTTTCGGCCCACAACGGCCATCTTCAGGCTAAATGAAAATAATTATTAGTGGCGTAACAAACGTCCACACATAGCGCCGATGAAGGGATGGATGTAAGAAATGGGGGTTAAAAATGTTTGGGTAATTAAGGTGTATTTAGAAAAATATTTTAAACTTAGGATTTGAGTTGTAATATCTTGTGACAAATAGAAAAATAGGGGGAGGCGAGAAATTATGAAAAGGAAGTGAAGTGGTAGAAAAACTCTAATTATATTGAATTGTAGTTCAAATTTGTTCCTATACCCTACCTACAACTATATATGTTTTCGTAATTTTTGTTTTTCTTCCACTTCACTGCCTTTCCATAATTTCTCGCCTCCCCCTATTTTTCTATTTGTCACAACTCAAATCCTAAGTTTAAAATATTTTTCTAAATACACCTTAATTACTCAAACAGTTTTAACCCCCATTTCTTACATCCTCCCCTTCATCGGCGCTATGTGTGGGCCAGGAGGATATTGCTCACCTGATTATGAGTATGCTTAGGCGCATTCGGGAATGTGTGAGAAATCATGGATCTTCAACCCATTATTACAGTTGGTAAAATTATCGAAATAAAATATTTTTTTCTGGGTGTTCAGGTTTCTATGTCAATGAGTATATAATTCTGTTTTATAAATTCCATGTATGTATCTATGAATAATTTAAATTGTTAATTGCTTCTTCTTCCTACATTAAAACTTCAAATCAAGAATTTTAACCATTAAAAACAAAAAGTTTTTCAGATTATTTTAGATTGGGTTCATGATATAAATCACACAATTTCATGTAAATTGCTAAAATATAACAGTTTGCAGGTGATGCTTGTTAGGGTTTTGTAATTATGTAGGTTGGTACCCACGGTAGAGGAGGCGAGGAATGTCAATGTCAGTTGTGGTTGAATAAAGAGTGTCGAACGCAAAAGATTATTTTTAATTGAATTCAACGTTAATTACATAATTGAACATTGAAATCAATTACTAACGATGCAAATATTATATGGCGCAGTCAGCAGTTAGCTGTACAAATACAAAAATCAGCAAGAGACTTACGTTATAGTTTAATAATTACAAAAAAATAAAATGGGTGACAACAGAGGTATTGGATCCTTACAAATGGCAGGAAACATTGCGGAGAATTGGCGCCTATGGCGAGCACGTTTTGAAAATTATCTGGTGGCTTCAGAAGTAGCAAAAAAAGATGAAAAAGTACAGTGTGCACAACTTCTGCATTATATTGGAGATGAAGGATTTAAAATTTTCACAACATTCAGGTTTGAATCGAATGAAGAAAATAAATTAACACCCTTGTTGAAAAAGTTCGAGGAACATTTTCAGGGAAAAGAAAATATAACCTATGAGAGGTATAAGTTTTTTTCACATAGACAGACCAACCAAAACACGGATCAGTTTATAACGGAATTAAAAAAACAGGCAGGTAAATGCAAGCTCGATTCTTTACAAGACAGCTTAATAGTCACTATGATAATTTGTGGTATATCTAACAATGCTATAAGGGAACGGTTGCTGCAAGAAGATGAAATAAGTCTAGAAAAAGCAATAGAACTCTGTAGGGTCATAGAATCATCCAAGTTACGAAGTGAATTGATGGGAAGTAGACTACCCAACAATGAAGAAAGTGAAATATTCGAAGTTAAAAAGTCATTCGCAAACGGTAAACAGGGGTATGCAACTAAATTAATTAAAAACTGCTTTAAATGTGGTGGCACACATAAATTAAATAATTGTCCTGCATATGGAAAGGTTTGTAATTTCTGTAAAAATAAAAATCACTTTGAAAATGTCTGTTATAAAAAGCAATTCAAAAACAGGAGAGTTAACAAAGTAAACGAAACAAATGAAGTTAGTGAAATACAGACATTTTCAAAAGATGATAATTCCTTGTTTATAGGGTCAATATCACAGGTTAGTGAACTTGGAATAAATTCTATAAATAAATCATGGACCACTGAAATTCAAATTGGCAATAACACTGTCATTTTCAAAATCGATACAGGAGCAGTCGAAAACATACTTCCACTAAAGATTTTTGAAACATTAGGGATATCAAAAGTAAAAGTAAACAAAACACAGGTAAAATTACAATCATATACAGGGGATAATTTAAAAGTGGTTGGAGAATGTTCAATTGCATGTTATAAAAATAATGAGTTGTTTGAACTTAACTTTTTTATTGTAAATTCTAATACTCAAGCCATACTTGGTTTAGATTCTAGTATAAAGTTAAATTTGATTAAAAGAATAGAGTCAATACACATTTCTGAAAGCTCGGACTACTCCACACTAATAAATGAGTATAAAGATATATTTTCTGGAACAGGCTGTATAAATAGTACTTACCACATAGATATCGATAAAAATGCAAAACCTGTAGTACACCCCACTAGAAGAGTGGCCTTACCACTTTTGAATAGCTTAAAAGAAACCTTAGAAGATCTTGAAAGTCAACATATTATACAAAAGGTAACTGGTAGTTCACGTTGGGTAAATGCTCTTGTCATAGTAAGAAAACCAGATAATAAATTGCGCATATGTCTAGATCCACAAGACTTAAATAAAGTTATAAGTAGAGAATATACTCCAATACCCACCTTAGACCAAATTACTTGTAAATTAAAAAATGCTAAAGTTTTCAGCACTTTAGATGCAACTCAAGGGTTTTACCAAATACCTTTAGATAAAGAAAGTTCTGATTTGTGTACGTTTGGAACACCTTTTGGGAGATTTAAGTTCCTAAGGGTTGTGTTCGGCCCCAGAGGTATTCCAAACTAAATTCAAAGAAATTTTTCAAATTGAAGGATCTGATATCTATATCGATGATATTATAGTTTGGGGAGAAAATAAAAAGCAGCATGATGAGAGATTAAAAAATATTTTCGAAATAGCGAAAGCCAATAATGTAAAATTTAATTTTAAAAAATGTAGATTTGGGCAGAACCAAATTAAATACTTAGGTCACATAATTTCAGGTGAAGGGTTGGCACCTTCAAATGATAAAGTTGAAGCAATAAAAAATATGCCCAAACCAGAAACTAGGCAAGATGTTCAGCGTCTCCTAGGTATGCTAACGTATGTAAGTAAATTTATAGAGAATTTTTCAATTACAACAGAACCACTAAGAATTCTTCTTAAAAAAGATGTTCATTTTAAATGGGAAGCGGAGCAGGAAGAATCCTTTGAAAAATTGAAAAATGCTTTAACTAATAAACCAGTTTTACAATTTTATGATGTAAATGCAGAGACTGTAATTTCGGTAGACAGCTCTAAGTCAGGGCTAGGGGCTTGCATATTGCAGAACAATGTACCATGTGCCTATGCATCTAGAGCATTAACGGAAACGCAGACAAGGTGGGCACAGATCGAAAAGGAGCTGCTAGCCATCACTTTTGGCCTGTCGAGGTTTCATGACTATGTTTTTGCTAAAAGGGTGATTGTCGAAACAGATCACTTACCTCTAATATCAATATTTAAAAAACCACTGGATAAATGTCCTGCTAGATTTCAACGCATGCTTTTACAACTTCAAAAATATGATTTCACAGTAAAATTCAAACCGGGCAAACAATTGATAATTGCAGACGCTCTATCACGGGCTTATTGTAAAGATGAGATTGACAATAGTCTGGATGAAGAAGTAGAGTTGCATGTTTGCAGTATCATAGCAGAGATAAACATAACAGAAAATAAACTAAGTGAATTTAAAATAAAAACAGCAGAAGACTCTACCTTGCAATCATTAAAAGATATAATTTTAAAGGGATGGCCTAAACATTTTAAAAAGGTTCCAGAAAATATTAAAATATTCTGGAAATATAGAAGTGAACTTACAATATTAAAAGATCTAGTTTTTAAAGGAAATGCCATAGTCATTCCAAAAGTCTTACAAAAAGAAATGTTAGATAGGGTACACTATAATCATTTAGGCATAAATAAATGTTTTAAATTGGCCAGGGACTCAATTTTTTGGCCAACCATGAAAAATGAAATAATTCAAAGAATTTCAGAATGTCACTTATGTAATAAATATTCTAAATCTCAACAATCTGAACCTCTTATGTCCCATGAAATACCTGCATTGCCTTGGAACAAAGTTGGTTGTGACATCTTTGAGCTAAGGGGAGTAAAATATTTATTAGTTGTAGACTATTACTCTAAATTTATTGAAATAGAAAAACTAAGTAATACGGCTAACAGTTGCCGTATAATTGAGATTTTGAAAACTCTATTTGCAAGACATGGCATTCCACTGACAGTTGTGTCTGATGGAGGCCCACAATTTAACTCTGATGAATTTAAATCATTTGCTAAAAATTGGGAGTTTAATCATGTAATGTCGTCACCTACTTATGCCCAGTCCAATGGGATGGCAGAAAGAAATATCCAAACAGCTAAAAATATATTTAAAAAAGTAATTGAGGACAAAAAGGACATTAATATGGCCTTACTCTTGTATCGAAACATGGAAGTAGATGGTGTTAACTCGCCAGCTGAACTATTATTTTCACGAAAATTAAGGTCTATATTACCATGTAAAAATAGTAAATTAATACCCAAAATTGTAAATAGAGAAAAATATGTTAAGTTTCTAGATAAAAGACAAAAAGAAAGTTCAAAGTACTATAACAAAAAGGGTGTTAAAAATCTTGAACTATTATCAAACGGTGAAAGGGTTTATGTACAAACTAAGCCAGGTTCAATGTGGTCCCCAGGAATTATTTTGAACAGAGTAAGAGATAGGACTTATAAAGTAAAAGTAGAAAATGGTTCAGTTTTATTCCGAAATAGAAAATTTATAAAGCCTTATAGAACAACACAAGAGAACCATTTTCTACTTGAAAATCCACCTACTATAAAACCTATTAATAATTTAAATAGTATTAAGCATTATATAAGTTTAGAAAATGAACTGGAATATTTGGAGGAAAATACAAATGAAAAAGAAAGCCCTCTAAGAGAGAGCGAAACAGAGCTTGTGGAAAAAGAGAAGACAGAAGAAGGAAAACATAAAGGTGATTTAGAAAGAGAGACACAAAGTAATGGTGATAGTAGCATAGATCCAGAAAATGTAACTTCAGAATCAGACTCTGATAAAGATTATTTACTTCAGAATAAAGTTACTTTCAGTGGACGGAACGTCAAGCCACCTCAGAGACTGAATCTGTAAATTAATCGAGATGTTAGTAATGTAGAATAACTTTGATGTAGCCGTTAGCTTAAACTAGTTTCACGAAATTTTGTTATTCACAAACTCGTTTTATTTTATAAAAAGGGAGATGTTAGGGTTTTGTAATTATGTAGGTTGGTACCCACGGTAGAGGAGGCGAGGAATGTCAATGTCAGTTGTGGTTGAATAAAGAGTGTCGAACGCAAAAGATTATTTTTAATTGAATTCAACGTTAATTACATAATTGAACATTGAAATCAATTACTAACGATGCAAATATTATAATGCTTACAAGGTGCCACTTTAACAGTTAAAACTTTTTATTCTTCAAGGTATTCTTATGAAATGTTATTGAATAAATTAGGTGTACATATTTTTATGACATTAATATTTTCAGTAAATGAAAAGGAATACGAGAAAGCGATTCTATTAGCCGAAAAATATCTAGATTTCGAAACATTGGTAATAATTTGTGATGCCACAGATAACCAAGCAAGATTGGATGAATACATGGATAGATTTAGTAACAATGGATTTTCGGAATATGTCTATAATTGGTTTCTTAAAGAAAACAAACAAGGAAAATTATTAGATAAGTATAGAAAATCTGGGAGAACAAAGAATTTGCAGAAGTTGTCTACCTTTTTATCGGATCACCCGTCATTGTCTTGGATGCAACAAATATTTGATCACAAGTTTCCTATGGCTGCAAATACATTGTGTAAGTAAATTATAAAAACATTTATTGATCTAAGAATCTAATTAGTATTCATATTTTTTTTGTAAGCTTGGTATTTATTGTTTTTCTTTGTAATCATTAGTATATTGTCACTTTTAGTGTCTGTTCCTCTGAAACGTCTCATATCTATTTATTTATTTATATTCTTATGGTGAGTGCTGTAGTAACAATTTGTGGAATCTATTCATGTTATTGTTATAAATTAAACTTTCTAAATAATTCCACTATATAATTAGAAAATCATAAAAATTCTAAAAGACATTCAAGAATGCCAGTAACAGAACTGTCATTCTGACGATGATATTTTAACATATCGAAACAATTGTCAAATTTTTTAGAATTTTTATGATTTTCTTATTATATAGTGAATTATTCAGAAACAGTTAGCTTAATTTATAACAAGTCTATTTTATTAATGTTTTTCCATTATCATTTGCCTACTATTACGTTGAAAAAATATGTAAACATCTATTTCTATTATTCTTTTCTTCTTTTATTTTGTTTCTAGAATTGCCAACACTTCTATTCTATATTCTGTCATAAACATAACTAACTGCTATATTGTTCCTCCCTCATATCAACCCCTAACATTCCAGCTCCCAATTATTATTTTATGTTTTGCATTTTTTTCCTTAGTATTCTGCGATTCTTGTAAATTTCTATTTTTTAAATCCTTAATCAATGATATTCAAATTGAAAAATGTTAGTGGTTTGAAATTCATATATTATGATTTTTACGATACAGAACGCTATAATATTGTAGGTTTAATTTATACAATCAATTCCTCACATCAAAGTGCTACCTTTGTTTATGTATAACACTACGCTCTAGTTGTCCAATGATTCAATATCACTATACTAAGGAAGTGCTGCTATCGTACTGAATATAGAAGAAACAGCTTTTATGAGTGAACGAATGACATCAGGGGGAAGAAAAGAAACAACAATGTTGCCATGCCAATAATATTTCTATTTTTCATTAAACTGATTCACGTGCTAAAATGAAATACCCATATTTATAAAAAAATTTAATTGAAAATATTAGATACACATATTGCAAATTTCAAATTATAAAAAAAGATCGGCCTCAGTATACACTTGCAGTTTACAAATTACGATTGATAATTGTGTAATGAATGTATATTTTGTGTAATGAATGTATAATTGTGTTGGTGTAGATGAACTAGATTATTGGAGTGGACTGTTGTGTTTGTCGTTCACCGATACACTAAAGGTTTTGTTGTTTTGTTTCACTTCAATTAGGTTTTGGAAAGAAGGACCAGTTGTAATTAGCAACGTAAATCAAATCTTGCATAAACAGATATTTAGGTAGATACTGTAGGTTGAGTAATAACTTGTACTTCAGTGATTAACACTTTTAATGAAATAAGGAAATAATACTATTTTATAATGAAAGGAAACGATTCTTTTTTTGACTCTATCTCAACGTCAACGTGGTTGAAACATATATCATGTATATCCTTGATTTTGTAGCGGAACGGTACTTCTTCTCTTTTTGGGACTTGAACTTATTAAGTCAAAATATAACAACATCCTCCCCGTTTTGACTTAACAAACAATTCATACTGTTGCTTCTTCTGGTCTTTCGTACTTTGCACCTCTGCTTTTGTCTTATGTTTTTCCAGTATGGGTTTTGCAACTGCTTTGGTTAATAAATCTGCGACATTTTCTTTAGTGTCTATGCATTTCAAATTTATTTTATTCTTCACAATTTCATCTTTGATGAAAAAATACTTCCTTTGTATATGTTTGGTTCTCGAGTGATATGTATTATTTGAAGCTAATTGCTGCCTGATTGTCATTGTACATTTCTTTGTTTTCTGGTAACTGGCTTAGGTTCAGATCTCCAAAAATTTTGTCAAACCATAAAATTTCCTTTACAGCTTCAGTGATTGCTATAAATTCACTTTCACGTGTGCTTATAGCAACAAAATTCTGTTTCTTGCATTGCCAGCTAATTGCTCCATTACTAAGGATGAAAATATATCCAGAAAACCTTTTCCATCTAAGACATTATTCCAGCTTGCATCGCATTAATATTTTAGTGACCTTTTGTTTTCTTGATAAGTTATTCCTTCAGTTTGTGTGTACTTCAAGTATCTCAAAACGTGTTTTGTTTGTGTCCAATTCATCTCAGAGTATTTGGTGTTAAACTGGCTTAGATAAGTTGAAACAAAAGTAATATCTGGTCTTGTTCCTTGTGATAAATATAATAAGCTTCCGATCAATTCCTGATAGGGAACTTCTCTATTCATGATTTCAGAACTTACATCTTTTTCATTTTTCAATGGAATACTCGATTCTTTGCATTCACTAATGTTGAAGCATTGTAAAATTATTTTAATGTACTTTTCTTGTTTTATATGCAAAATTCCTCCTTCTCGGTTTCTAGTTATTTCCCATCTAAGTAAGTACTTAGCTTGTCCTAGAAATTGATCTGCCATTTCTTTTGTGTTTGTGGCCAATAATATGTCATCTACATATAAACTAATTATAGAATTGTTGTTATTGTATAGAAATACACAAGGTGATTAATATAATTCTGTAAACCCTCGGTTATGTAATTCTGTTTTAATTGTCTGATACCAGGTACGTGCACTTTGTTTTAGGCCGTAAAATCCGTTCTTTAGCTTATATACTTTAGTTCTTTTATCTTCATCTATTCCCGATGAAATTTCCATATAAATTTCATCATTCAATACTCCATTTAAATAAGTTGTAGTAACATCATGTTGAAAAAGTTCAAGATCATATTTAGTAGCAATTGCAAATATAGTTTGTAGCATATAAAGCCTAATTATAGGTTCAAAAACTTCATCATAATGTTCACCTTTTATTTTGTTGAATCCTCTGGCTACTCGCCTAGCTTTAAATTTTCAATAGAACCTTCCATATTTTCTTTAATTTTGAAAACCCATCAAGAATCAATTGAATGTTTATCTTTTACTTTATTTTCTATGTCCCATGTCTCATTGAGCTTATGTGATTTCAACTCTTCATTTATAGCAACTATCCATTCATCTTTGTAAACTGTATTTATTGACTCTTCATATGTTTTAGGTGTGTCAATGGTATTTATTGAAAGGTTTAATCTGTTTATTCTGTTTTGGATTCGGTTTGATCTTCTCGGATTATCAACATTTTGCTCTTGAGTTGGCACATTTGCATAGTCTGGATCAATTTTTGAGGTATCTTTAGCCCCGTCATCAATTTCCGAATCTGTTGAGTTATATGTAATTTCGTTTTCTTCATCTGCTATTGTGCTATTTCCTGAATGTTGTTCTTCAATATTTTCTTGGTGAGCTTGTATGCGCTCTTCATAAGTTGTTCTTCTCTTTCATCTGTATCGTAGGTTATTTGGAAATGGTTATATTATGTATCTTTTTCTTCTATTAAGTTGAAACCCATTTTATTTTCCATTACTTCTGCATTCTTGACTATGATTACTGTATTTCTTTGTATGCAGAATAGTCTATAATGTTTGGTTAAGTGATCATAACCCAGAAATATTGCTGTTTTGGATTTTCTATCCAACTTCTTTCTGTTTTGTTTTTGGATCAAGTAATAGGCTAGGCTTCCAAACACTTTAATATGCTTTACATCTGGTTTTGATTTAAAAAATATTTAATGAAATTAACTGTCTCGACCCTTACTTCGTGGAATCTGCTCATAATAGTGTTTTAAATGAAACTCACGGTTTTTAGTTAATTCCACAATATAATAAAAGTAATTGAAAATTCTAAAAAATTAACAATTGTTTCCTATGGTGATATCAAGGATATCACCATAGGGCTAATAATATCTAAGCTGCAATATTTGTAATATCACATTTTCTTCTTTTTTGTATAAACATATATTAAGTCAATCACAAGTTAGGTCACTTCTTGGTCTAGCCAAAAATAACTACTAACATCAGGTAGTGTTCTAATTTAACCCTTTTTACTTTGGCTTAATTAGATGGAATGCAGGTTATCTGGTTTCAGGTGTAATCGAAGGACCACTACAGTTGTTTTTCACTGATGTAATGATGAACCGTAGAATGAAATTAAACACTTATATCACTTTAGGTTTTATATTGTCATGAATGTATAATTTTAGGTATCGTTGCGTAACAATTAAGAATTCCCTTATACACACGCGATAACTGAGAGTATTTTGCACTTACTATGATGATTTATGAAACGAATAAAGATTAAGTACACATGTTTGTTTCCGGTATCAAAACGCCGGGTGATTTTACGAAGTGAAGTACCTTGATGAAAAAGGGAACGAAGGATGAAGTATGAGTGACTGCTGGGAAGTGAGTAAGAATGAGGTTGGTTTTCGTATTTATACTTCGGATGACGTAGGTGCGAGGAATAAGCAAAACATTAGAATCTAGCCAATGGGATAAAAGTATTTTAAAATGTAACGTTCAAACAACAAGTGAAATTGGCAGTTAGAGATATGTTTTTTTTGGGGCTTGAAACGGTTTCGTAGATACAGATTACAGGGTTTTGAAGAGCGTTTTTATGAAGAGATAAGATGTCGGGTACTTTGATATATTCAGTGGAATTTCAGAAAACGATATTTATCTGTTTTTCTTGGGTGTTAGTAACTTTAAAATTACTTTTTTAGTGATGTAAAGAAATATTAAATGTTGAAAATAAGGATATTTTCAGTTATATGTTTTGAGCATAATATTCGAAATGTAGTATACAGGGGAAATTGAAATAAAATCACGGGAGAATTTGGTAATTGAAACCAAATTCGAACAGGTAGGCATCAAATGAAATGTAACTTCTGTCATTCTGACGATGATATTGATTTATCGAAACAATTGTCAATTTTTTAGAATTTTCAATAACTTATTATATTGTGGAATTAACTAGAAACCGTGAGCTTCATTTAAAACACTATTAAAAAATATTTCATCAGGTGTATTGTGAATTTTCTTTGTGTATGTTCTGTTTTTAAGGTAAACTGCATAATACGCAGCTTCGGCTCAAAACTTTAATGGCAAAGTTGAGTCGTTCAGCATACACCTCATCGTTTGTATAATTGTTCTATTGTTGCGTTCAGAGACGCCGTTTTCTTGGGGATTATAAGAAGCTGTTAACGTGAATTATACCGCTTTCTTGTAGGCATTGTTCAAATTCTTGGTTAATGAACTCACCTCCATTGTCCGATCTTATGTGTTTTATCTTCTTGTCCGTTTGGTTTTCAACTTCACTTTTAAATATTTTAAATTTAGTAACCGTTTCAGCTTTTGATTTTAGGAAATACACAAAAGGTTTTTGTGAAAAATCATTTACTAGTAAATACATATACACTATGTTATTTATAAAATGCGACATAGTGTTTCCTGTACAAAACTGTCAAACTTTTTTACCAAATAGCGTTCGTGAAAAATAATAAGAGATTTTAAAAGGTCGTTAAAAAATAAATTCAAGTGCACTTTTAATTTTCTTTAAAAGTCGTACGCAATTTTTTATATCACTTTCGAATACAAACAACCGGGACCGAGATGGCCGAGTTGGTATTTGGTACGCGAAATTTGAAAGTTGAATGTGGAGGATGACGGTTCGATCCCACGCTGTGACGAAGTTTTTTGGTTTTAGTTCTCTTTTTACAATTTTTATCTAAAAAACATTAATTTTAAAATAAAGCAAAGTTAGTTGTTTCAAAAATTTATTTATTTAAAGAAAAGTTCAGACAATTTAGTATCAATTTTAAAAAGCAAAATCTAGTAGGTAGCTTTCCAAATAATGTCATTTTCATTCTTCTTGACAATTTGTAATCTTTGGAGTGAATAAGTATTTTTGAAGCGATTAGATTTGTTATTTTAGTGTACTTGTGAGTAATTTCTTGTTTCGTTTGTCGATATTTTTGTAAGTTCATTTGTTGTTTTAAGTTTAGATTCATTTTTTAATAATTTTTAATTTATTATAATAGCTATAATTTCATTTAAAATTGTTCGTGTTTTCCCATTATTTATTTTACTGTTTATATTTTTGGTAGTTTTTAATTCTTATCAGTTAGCCACCATTAGACGCGTGGCACGAAATTTAAATGTTACTATTTTTAAAGTACACAGTGTTCTACGGAAAAACGGCTTCAAAGCTTACAAACTTCATGATGTGCTAGAACTTTTTGAGCAAGACTATTTTAATAGACAATTTTTCTGCGAAATTCTTATAGACAAAGCCAACCGAAATAGGAATTTTTTAAGATACATCTGTTTTACCGACGAGTTTAGTTTTGTTTTAAAGAGAAAAACTAACAAACAAAATCACAGGTATTGTTATACAGTAAATCCATGTAAAATAAATGTGTCTCATACCCAATACAAGAAAAAAGTAAACCTATGGGCCGGCATATTTTGTGATAAAATAGTTGGTCCTTTCTTCTTAAGTAATAACTTCAATGGCCAAGAATATTTGAATCTTTTCTCCAAAATGAAATAGGACCCCAAATTGCAAATCCGCACCTAGACATGTTTCAGTATGGTATCAACATGATGGTTACCCGGCTCATTCCAGTAGGGAAGTACGGGAATACCTTGATACTGTTTTCCCAAATACATGGATAGGTCGAGGGGGTACAATAAATTGGCCGGCAAGATCTCCAGATTTAGCACCCCCCGATTTCTTTTTATGGGGCTTCCTAAAAAATAAGGTAGCAGAATATGATCCGGAGACAGAAGATGAATTGAAAAATATTATTATTAATGAATGTAAAATTAGTAGAACTGTTATTAATAATGTACGGCGGAACTTTTATGGACGTTTGGGACACTGTTTAGCAGCAAACTGAAAACAATTTGAGCATTTAATTAAATTAATAAATTTGTAACCTAAAAAACTTGTCTTATTTTAAATATATCTACTTAAAATTTCTTTTTGGACAAAAATTATGAAAAAAACATTTCGGACACACTGCGAGAGCGAACCGCGCGACCCTTTACGTTCAACTTTAAATTTTAAGTACCAAGTTCCAACTCGGCCACATCGGCACCGGTCTTTAGTATTCCAAAGTTTTATAAAAATGGCGTACGACTTTTAAAAACATAATTATGCATTTTCTTAATAAACCAGAACGAATTTAAGAAAATTAAAAGTGCATTTTAATTTATTTTTTAACGACCTTTTCAAATCTGTTATTATTTTTCACGAACGCTATTTGGTAAAAAAGTTAGCTCGCGTTTGACAGTTTTGCAAAGGAAACCCCATGTCGCATTTTACAAATAACACAGTGTATAGTGTACCAGCTATTGAAGGTTTCTGTATTGGTCTCCATAAGTCCATGTGCACTAATTCTAAAATATCGTTTTAATTTCTTCATGAGAAACAAATGATATTTTCAATGCTTTACCAGTTATGCAAAATTCACACTTGGGTAATTCTTTATTGTCAAATTTTAGTCCCAACACTATATTTTCCGATTTCATTTTATTTATCGTTTGAAAACCGTCTATGCCATAATTCAGCACTTAAATTTACTTTTTCAAAGTCTTTCGCACACTATGTCTGCTTCATATAAATTATCTTTTCTTTTGACTGTCATCATAAGTGTTCCATCTTTCTTTTCAATTGAACAGTTTCCATTTTCAAACTTGATTTTAAAACCTTTCTTCTCAAATGCACTTATTGATAATAAATTTTCTGTTATATTTGGCACAAATAGCACATTTGTGATATTGATGTATTTAAAATAACATTTTTCATTAGTTATTTTAACTTTATTAGTTCCACATTTGCTTGTCGAGTTTAACTGTTCAACTTGTTCATTTTCTTTTATGGCCTTTCTATCAGCTCTATGAAATCAGTTTTTAGCATAGTGGCCTCTTTTACTGCACGCCCAACAAATAACATTTGATTTCTGTCTAGGCTGTGTCTTTTCAGAATTTATTTTTGATATACAAGCAGCTTCTAATTTAACTTCCGCTTCAGTTAAATTTAGTTCTCCTCCTTGTACTTTCAACCCATTTCTAAATTCTTCAAATTGTATTTTTTCTAGTCCTGTAGTCTTCATCTGGATTCTGATAGTATTAAAAGTTCTTGGTAAACCGTTTAATAGCAAACCAATGTACTCTTCATTTTCAATTTTTGTGTTACATTGCTCAAGTTGGTCTTTTAAAAACTGAGCTCTAGATAAGTATTTTTCAATATTTTCGGTATCTAGTTTCTTAATTGAGCTTAACTCAAGTCTTAAATCAACTCTCCTTGGTGATTCTTTTCACTCATGAATTTCTTTAAGTTTGTTCCAGATATCTTTAGATTCATCGATGTTTATGACTTGTTGTGCTTGACTGGCTTCAGTGGCTCCTAAAATCATAGATGCAGTTATTGCACTTTTTTCATGATTTAATTCTATTTATTTTCTATTTGTCTCATTTACTTCTGGACATACTGTTTCAATGGTATACCAACACTTCTTGGCTTTTAGAAACAATATTTGATGTCTCCATAATTGATAGTTTGTCTCGTTCAACTTAATCATTGCATTTTGACCCTCCATTACTTTTGATTTTCTACAGTTGTACCTCGAATGAAAACTACTTTCTGGCAGTGTTTTTCTCGTTTTTGCTCAAAATAGTATTAAAACACTTCCTTTTATATACTAACCACTGGTGCGTGGGCCCATAACCTGTAGGTTAAATAAGAACTTGTACTTAAGTGTTCAGATATTAGATGCTCGTATGATGAATATGTATTTCTCTCCGATTATTATTGAACTGAGGCACTAGTAAGTAAGCACTTTTGTATTTCGCGTCCTAACACGGTAGATATTCTTACACTTTTAGGTAAAATCGCAATTTTCCTGGGTTAGTATTAATTTTAGATGAGAGTGGATTAGATCGAAGTTTAATTCTAACCGGAGAGATTTACCGAGTTGTTGCGATATTTTTTACACTGAAATGCGTCCGTTTTGGACAAGATATTTTTCACCGCTGTTAGGTCGGAGATATGTTTACTACCCGTTCATCGGAGATACTTTTACTACCCGTTCATCGGAGATACTTTTACTACTGCCGTGTTGGCTCGAGAATTCGTCTTTTTTTTACAGCGCAAGAGAAAGTGAAGTGATAATTTTAACAATGAATTACTGAAAAGAAAACCATTCGTTATACAGATCTGGATGTCGTAAAAATCTTTCATTATATTAAGGTCGACAGTTGAGATCTCGACTTGGGTTAACTTTCTAATTTTGTTTCATTGTAACAAAAATAGGGCGTGTAATGTTACCCATAATTGAAAGCTCCTATTCATTGTCGCGAAGCCATAATGGATTTAAGAAAGGTCCATAATTCTTTCTTATGAATATATTTTTAAACTAGTTAAAGGTTTTAATTAATTATTTTTTGTAGATAGAATTTCTATTTTCCCATACACTTGTCCGAGTGAAGCGAATTGATGGAGAAAGTTTGTCAATTTGTTTTTGTGATATACACTTCTCACCAAATCACAACATGTGTTACATATATTATAAACTGTATTTTTATTTATAATGGACTGATTTTCAATGGTATAGTTTATTTACAATAAAAAGACGATGACCTTACAAAATAAAATATTGTGATGTTGCCAAGCTGTAGTTTTTTCCTTTACTTAACGAAAACTAGAAAAGTCAATCTGATGTTAGATTGACAGTTCTTCTTTTACATTGTTCCGTGCCTCGTAGAGCGTAAGTCAAAAATATTTATTTAAAAATAAAAGGCTTGTATGATAGGCTTGATTAATTTAATATATTTATTCATGAAAAACTATGTATAAGATACAAGAAACAGTAACCAATCATTCTATATTCGAATTAACATTTAATTATTTTACATAGAAGAGGGTTAAATGACGAACTGTAGGTCCTTATACCTTATTCTATGCTCTATAGAACCATCTTCAAGAGCACTGCAAGGGTTTACACTAAAAGGAATCAATACAAGCTGTAATCATCTTCATGCAAATTTAAATATTGTTTCTTTATACAATATCTATTATATTTATTATAATAAAAATAAAATGGAAAAGAAAAATATAGATACACAAAATAAAATTTTGTTACAAGATATAAAAATAAAAAATCCCCCGTTGTATCAGTATTATTTATGTAAAGATACTCTGATCGTTGTTTTAATTTGTGTATTATGAAATAATTGTACCTAATTAATTTAATAATAGTTATTAGTGACTTTGAAAAGGTGGGAATAAAGCAAATTGGATAAAAATATACAAAAAATAAAACACAAGATTTCCACTACTCCACTACAAAATCATCACTATCTTCATCGTCACTGTCAAAATTAATAATAAGTGGAGGCACATCCTGTCTATCCAATACTACTTCTCTATCCCACCCATCTTGAATAATTTTTTCAGTGTTCTCTACTGTCTTTGATCAAATATCAGGAGTCACTTTTTCTAAAGACTTTTTCCATACACCTATTGCTTGTTCTGTTGAAGAACCATCAGTTCCCACATGATCTCTTTAAAATTTTTTAACTATGCCCCAAATATGTTCAATTGGGTTGAACATACTGTGGTAAGGGGGAAGTCGAAGCACTTTGTGGACATATTTTTCAGATATGTCAGCTTCATATATTGTTGGTGGTTTATTCCTACAAAAATGCATATATTTAAACAAAATAAGTTATCTAAGTATTACCATAATATATTGAAAAATGTTTATATCAACTTACCATTGTACTAAATTCAATAATTGGGTTTTGAAGAAATTTTTTCAAAAGGAATATCATTTTGTATCAACCGGTTCTGTATATCAGCCTTTTTGGTAGCTGTTGTTGGTACTTTATTGATCACTCTACTGTGATAACTTGCATTATCCATTACAATTGTGGAAGGTTCTTCCAAGTTCACTAAAAGCTGGTATTCAAACCAATGCAAAAAAATTTCTCGGTTCATTTCACCGTGGTAATCATCGTCTTGTTTTTTGGAAGAAAAACCCAGTCCTGCTCCAGGAATAAATCCAGAAGAGGAACCAGCATGCAATACTATATACCTACAATAAGGAAATAACAAATTACTACTAGGTTTCCTAGATAGGCTGCATAGCTCAAAACAACTATTAATAATTATATAGATTTAAATAAAATAGTGTGACTAGTAAATATTTGAAAAGGTCTTAAAATGGCAGGAATGTTAGTACATCATAAATTAATTGTTAAATTTTATTATTCAATTACCTTGGACCACCAATTTTGGTTTTTTTCACCCTTCTATGATTAGAATCTTGCCAAGAACGTCCAACAGTACCATCTTTAAATATCCAGGTCTCATCCAAAAACACAAATTGATATAAACCTTCCCTTTTTATCTTGACATATTCATGTAGAAAATGTACATGTTTTAATGCAATATGTGGCAACTCCATTAAACCACGACGAGGATCATCTTTTTGGTATTTGAATCCAATATTTTTCACTATCTTCCAGAGTGATGTTAAACAACCATTAAAGAGTACGCTCCCGGAGTTTGTCTTTTAAAGTTTTCAAGGTTATGTGTTTCTCTGAAAAAATATTGTGTTAGTTAATTGTGAATAAACTAAAACAGTAAATTCAATATACTCACTGTTTCCATACATTTCGTATGTAACATTTCGGAAAGTATTTTGATCAAAGTTATCAATTTCAACAGTAGGTTTTATGCGTTGTTTCTTTTTAGGTGGGTTTTTAGGCTGTTCACCTCTATTATGCTTGGCGGCAATAAGGTTAACAGTGGTAACGCTAAGTTGTAAAGCTTCTGCAACTCTCTACAATATAATTACTTCAATTTATGAAATAATAATATATTATCAAGTTTAATTAACCTAACCTAACATTAAAAACATTTAATCATTTGCATTTAAATATGTAACAATAATATTAATAATGATGAATACAAATAGCGAATACTATTACTTACGTCTCTTACAGCAGTAAGCGGGAGAAGCGGGCCCCCATTTCGGCATTCTCGTTCAAAATAGCTCAACAAAGATGTTACCATCTCTTGACATTTTCTGTTCAGCTGCTTCGCCATTTTATTAACCACACACTGCAGATTTGCCTAAATAATTAGTTATGAAAATAACTGTTTTTTTAATCTTAAAGAAGCAATGAATTTAAAAGCACCAAAAAAACTTGTAAATATTAGACGATGATCGAATGTCAATAAACGTCAAAACAAACTGGGACATTTTACCAGTTGATTTGACAACGTCTTGAAGTTTTGCCAACCCGTTAGCTGTAAATTGCCCTGGCTATTGAGGATAAATTGTATTCACGCTTGGTACATTAATATTTATTCTGATAAGCAGGTAAGTAACTAAAAATGACATCATCGTCTTTTTATCGTAAATACACTATATAAAATATTATTAACCACAATATACTTCCAATGTTAAAAACTGTAATTATCAAAAATATTTTATTTTTAATAAAAAAAAACATGAAACTGCACAGAGCCAATACCTACCAGCTGGTGGAGTGGTAGAGCTAACCATACAAACTGATGCATCATTATCAAACAAATTGCATTTAAAAACTATGTTCAAAAGGAACAAAACAGATAGGTTTCAATTACCTGCTATAGGAAGTTTTGAAAAGGATTTTCTTAAAATAAATAAAAACAAAATCAAATATATACAGGGTTTTTCAATAAAAACTCCCAGGTCGGATATTTTTGAAAGTAATAGAGATATTTCAATCCTGTAAAATCTAATTTGTAGAGCGCTAAGAGAGCTTCAGGTTTGGATATCAATTTACTTTGAATATGTCAATATGTAGATAGCGCTGTACTTAAGAATTTTTTCGATAACAGAATCTTTCAAATGTAGTACACCTTGTAGAAAATACATTTTTCTACATCCATTATAGAATTGACGCATTGCGATACTCTCAGGTGTGCGAAATTACACATCTTCCACACGCTCAGCAGTTCATTAAATAGTTACTAGAAAGCACCTCCTGTGGCGACCACACACATTATAAAAAACTTTTTTGACTTCCCGGTCTTTTAACCTAACATCATTAAAACTAACATATTAGTTGCGTTTGTTTGTATCAATTCCGCGAACGTTTTCAAATGGCAAAGCACGTAGATGACAGATGTTTGAGTGTCAGATTAGTCGGTGCGTTTTCAAGTGTAGATCGAACCTAGGACTGCGGAAAAAACAAAGCCAATAACAAATGGTTTGTTGTCCGGCGAGATCTCATAGAAACCAGAATAAATTCAACAACAACGACGTTTTTCAATATACATATCATTTTAAGATCTTCAACGGCAATATATTATTTTATACCCTCTGGTTTTCCATCAATTTACTATACACGTACATCTCAATGGAGAGTTATTATTAACAAAGAAATATCTGTGCTAAAATATTGGTGACCCCGACGTGGTCGTCTTCAGCCCGACGAATGATAAAACAGTAAGGGGATCCTCGATGTCTAGACTATTTCTATATAACTATTGGCTTGTATTCTTTAAATTTGTGCAGTTGTAGAAAAAACAATAAATTAAAATGTTCAAATTTCTAATTTCTTTGTCGCTGTAGTAAAAATTGAATCCGGTACTCGTGGGAATTCGTAATTCCATACTCGTATGGAATTAGCTTCGTTCCGCATTATTATCGGAATATGCTATTTTAAGCAAATTTTGGTCTATGATCTAATTCGGTAAATCTAACCATTTTCGATACAGCGTGTCCACGAATGGAGTTCACCAAATCGTTATTTTAAACCAGATGTACAAGGTATTAATAAAACATGAGAATGTTTCTCAAAAGAGAAGTACCATTATTTATTATTTAACACATTCACTGCTAGAGCACATAGTGACGATTGATCGTGTGCCACCTATTTTTTGTTATAAATATGTTAGTTTAATGATTGTATTAGCTAGTGGACACTTTATTAAGTTAAAATTTTTCAATTGTTTTTTAAAAAACACAGAACCGCCCCAGAGGCGTTTCGGGCACAGGACAAGCTGATTGCTTAGTGTGTACCGGGGACCGCCCCTGCGGCGGTCAATTTTGTATACCTAAAAAAACATTTTACGGGGAATTTAAAACCAAAAGTATAAAAACATTGATAACTTCACAGAAAACAAAATTTAATCTAAATTATATAAAACACAAAAAACAAATTACAAATATTCCGGAACAAAAAAGGAACTATAAGTCAGTATAAGGAATATATCTAAAAAGCGTATTAAAATTTTTGGAATGTCAATAGAAACATATTTTTCTCTTACTATAGAAGTGTAAAACAATAAAATAGACTAAAACTAAAGGAACAGTAAACAACATTATTTTTTGAGTAAAACTCCCGAAAACATGGAGACAAGCAAAGTCCAGGTTGATTTGGACACAGCGGACAATAATAAATTGAATCCTTTCTTACTTTTGTTTCTTCCCAGCAAACCTGACATCGTCTGCGTTTGATTCTTGCATTGGCCCCTTCACTTTTAGGACAATGTTCAGGAAGATGTGTTATCTTAAGTTTTGGTAAGGGCTCTGGTGGCGGAGGCCCAAGTAGCTTCTCAATAATAGATAACCTATAGTCGTAAAAGGTTTTTTATTGGTGGGATTCCTTTTTTTGAAAAGTTAAAATGAAGTGAGCAGCATGATGAGGAAGATATGAATAGCAAATTTTTTATACCAGATTAGCGTTTAATGTTCACAGAATAATAGGAAAACATCTGGTCACAATGATCGGCTCCTGCCATAAACGCATTTATCAATGCAGGTTTTTCTTTTTCTTGGCCTCGTTGAGTAGTTATAGATTGCATATTCGCGTTATATTCGCTTGAAATTGCCAAAATTTCACGACGGTGTTTCCATTTAACTACACAGTTAAACTGAACCACTAGTTCACCCTTTTTTAATTTCTTCTTGACAACTTCCCCAGGATTTATCTTTCTATTTGAACGTAATGTTCCTGTGACATACGTTTTTCTACGTAGCAACTCCTCAGTTAGCTGTACGCTATTATAAAAGTTATCCATGAATAATGAATGACCGTTATCTAATTTCTCTACCTTCAGAGCTAAAACAACTTTTTCGGTATGTCTTTCCCCTGATAATTCAGGATCTACAGAACCAGAATATACCAATATCTTTAGAGCTGTGCCGTTAGGTTTACATAAAATATAAAGCTTGATACAAAACTTATGTCTCTTGCCTTTTATATATTGGCGAAATTTTAAGCGGCCTCTCCACAAAACCATGGATTCGTCGATAGATAATTTCCTTGTAGGATAGTAAATTTCAACCATTTTATTATTATAAAAATTTATTAAAGGCATAATTTTGCCCAACTGAGTTCGCGGTTCTGGACTTTCAGTATCCTCAAACAGTAGGGTTCTCAAAATTAGCAAGAACCTATTACGGCTCATAAAAGATGAGAAACATGTTAGATTGAACAGATAGTTCTTCTTCCAGTAATCGTTCATTCTGTTTAGTTTGATTGTCCCCATGTGAAAAAGTAAACGCAAAAAAGTTCTGATTTCTGTTGGATTGACATTAACCCATCTAGCAATTCTTGGTTCCTCTCCTGAACCAAGTGCAATTATATCAATTGCATGTTTTTTCGCTCGCGTACATAACATATCAAAAAAATCATCTGTCGCTATCAGGTTGAAATAATCTATTGGCTATGTGGAATTAAGATTTAAAAGTAAACCTGTCGTTTTCGTAAATGGCAAATTTTGATTTTTAATTGCAGTGTAACTACAATCATTGGTCTGCGCAATATTCGAGAGTGTTGCAGTTCTTTGGATAGGCCTTAGTGGAGATTGTGATGATGGTTGTGGTAAAACTGTAGGGTTGCAAAGACGAAGGGGCGTTTGTGAAAAATCTTCATCTTTGTCACTTTTATCACCATTGTCCAAGTAATCAGGATCATCGTCGCTACTATTTGCGAAAGGGTCCCCCTCGCTATCTTTTTCTTCAAAAATAGATAACAGCACATCTTTGTCACTTTTATCACCATTGTCCAAGTAATCAGGATCATCGTCGCTACTATTTGCGAAAGGGTCCTCCTCGCTATCTTTTTCTTCAAAAATAGATAACAGCACAGCGTCTGTTAATTTTTTCTCTGTCTCGAGGTTAAATTTAACTTTTTTCGAAGGTCCTGGCTCATCTGCAACGATATCTATAAGAAAATAATAAAAAAAAATTACACACGCTATGTGCCGGTCAACGCCTCTCGGGCGGTCAACGTCATATTTTTGTTTATTTTTTAGGTTATGAAAATATTTTTGCTGTAACTACATTAGAAAAGTTATTAAAAAACCCAAAATAAACATTGTTTGCTAAGTATTAATATTATAAAAAACAAAAATACAAAAAAACTTACATTTTACAATTAAAATCCGCTAAAATAGACACCGATTAAGATTTTTTAAAACCAAACCCGACACGTGATGCACTGATCCTTAACAAAACAACCTTCTTATACGGCGAACCAATTCACACTGTCCGCATTAATCACTTCGACGTTGTATTAGAACTACACAAGAACGCCTCTCCGGCGGTTGCGGCGTTTATATCGAAGTCGACCGAACGCCTCTAAGGCGGTGCCGGCAGTGAATGTGTTTACAAAAGAAAGTTGTTTTTAATTCAAAATAAAGCCCGAATACAAATTTTTTATCAAATTTTCAATTATCACACTAATTCTATTTAATTATTACTACACGAAAGAACCTAGAATTGATTAGTTTATTGTATGAGGTGTTCGAAATTGTTGTCATGTTGAATAATACACATCTCAAATCTTCTCATCAGTTCACATCTACAAACTTGTAATACTGTACGTTGGTTAATATCTGCTACACCGGCATACATTTTATTATATAGGCCGGCCATGTCGTCTATTGGTTCTTGGTAAACCATCATTTTGAAACGGCCCCACAAATAAAAGTCTGATGATGTAATATCTGGAGATCGAGCGGACCGTCCTCTGTTGCCAATCAATCTTCCTGGATATATTTTTTTTAGATTAAGAATGGTCTTTATTAGAAGTTTTTCATTCCCTTGTTACAAAAATACTAAAAATAGGTACAAAATACAATGCCGATGGTTTGGCAATTTTTAGTAAAGATGTGTTTGTCGTGTCATCCTTTATGGTTCCTTGCTTCAAGAGCATTACCCATATGTTGTCGCTGTTTATAATAACTTTGTCCCTAACATATTTGTGACTCCTAGCATCTTTCGGCTGAGGTACCCCTGAAAAGTGGCTAAAAAACAGGGTTTCAAGATTGAATCGGGGAGATTAGATTTAGAGAAAGCAACATGACATGACTGTTTTTGAATTTATTGTTTGTTTGGAGTATTGTTTATTTAATATAAGAGTTAATACAGTACAATTGTTTATTTGTGCTGATATTATCCCCTATGATGAAAAATGGGTTCAGAGTTTTGTTTAAAACAACCTAGTTATGTGATTAGCGATCTGTGCAGAAGTCTACAACCACTATCGTGGATGCCTTCTGCGCGATTTGCGTCTCTGAGATTTTTACGAAGATCTTGTGGCAGACAGTATTTATAAAAGTTTGCCGAGATATGTGTGGTTTAGATAATTAGTGGCAATGTTATGATTATGTGGGCCTGCACGATCTTGGTGAAACCACATAGTATCCAGCTGGATTGGTAAATTCTGTAACAATCCTGGTAGATAATTTTGCAAAAATGGAGATATCGTGCACCAGTAAAATTTTCTTGATTCAGGTGAGGACCAACAGTAAAGCCATTTATAATTCCGCACCAAACATTTACGCCAAACTTAGTATAGAATCGGGTTTGTCTTAGCCACTTAGGATTCTCTTCAGATCAGTACCGACAGTTACGCCTGTTTACTCCTCCGTTATTATAGAGCCTGGATTTATCACTCCACATAATGTGTTCTAAAAAATTCGAATTTTCCTCTAAAAGAATGAGAAATTGTGCTAAAAAGTACAACTTACGCTCACTACCTCAAGAGATGCAAATGAACTTTGTATGAAAAAAAATGCGTCCTTGACATGTAGAAAGAGAAATATTAGTTTACTTATTCAATTGGCGTAGGATTATTTTCAACCTTTTGTAAAACTGCAGTAATATTTTCATCCGTTGCGGCTCTTTTAGGTCGTGTTAAATGTGGTTTTTTAAAAGTTCTGTAATTACTTAAATTGGCACATAAACTTACAAAAGTTCTTCGATCAGGCAATGGTCTATGTGGAAAACGTACTCCACATAAAGGCACAACTTTGAATAATTTTTTTGACACTCCATAAATTAAAAGTATATTTAATTTATCTCGATATGTGTGAAAAACCATTGTCGATCATAAAAACTTGTATAATGTTCGAGAAACTGGCAGAACTTCGTTGATTGAAAAATGTCCACAATTTTTTATTCACAGCTACCTGTGATTTTATTTTTATTTAAATCATTGTTAAAACTATTTTCCTATTTGCAAGTTTAGTCATTTAAACTGTGTTTCTTTCTTTCCAAGATTAAAAAAAAATACGAGTTGTCATAAGTATCGAGGTAGATCATTGTAAAAGCAGTATTGTTTTCAATAAAGTACAGAAATTTGTGTTAGTAGCATAATCATAGTGATAATTGAAATTTTGATTTAAAAATTTTGTATTCGCGCTTTATTTTGCTGCAAATAATGAATAATGGTACTTCTCTCTTGAAACATTTTCATGTTTTATTAATTTATTAATACCTTGTACATCTGATCTAAGATATCGATTTTACTGCTATACTGAATTTGTAGACACACTGTATCGAAAATGGTTAAATGGTAAGATTTACCGATTTAGTTCATACAACAAAATTTGCTAGAAAATGTGTTTTCTACAAGGTGTACTGCTACATTTGATAGAGCAAAAAAAATATTGAGCACATCGCTTCTACATATTGACAGATTTGAAGTCAATTTATATCTGTTGGAAATACAAAATATATAATATGATACGACTGCAGTCTGATAACGCTGCTTTCCTCTCTTACTATTTCAATAAGTAATAATCTAAACACTGATAATTTCACATTTTCAGTTTTTAGTCTAGACGCATTTCATTGTAATAACAACTGGGTTCTCATTCTTTTAACCCTTAAAATAATTAAATATATTTTCACTCCTCTAGTAGTGACTTTTATTCAAATAATCCCAACAATATCCAAACTTGAAGCTCTAAGCGCTCTACAAATTTATCTTTTACAGAATTAAAATATCTCTATTACTTTCCAAAATATCCGGCCTGGGAGTTTTTATTGAAACACCCTATATACGTTTTTTTATTATAAAAAACTGCGTCTTTGTAATTCCATTTACTTGCTGATTATTAATTCAAACTCGAATCAATAATCTACAATTAATCGAATCCTCAACTTCAGTCAAACGCCTCTTCTCGATGCACGGAAACCACCCTCCACCACCATTTCTCGTCTAAAAACTCCAAAAATCTCTTCTTAATTAATTTTCAAACACCTTCTCATAATCAATATTAGATCTGTCTTCTACTCACTTACTCAACCCTCCACCGAGCGCCGCACTGCACGAAAAAACCCCTATCTGAAAACACTCAACCTCCGCCCTGCAGAGGAACTGTATCCTATATCAGGGCCCAATTCACTAAATATCCAACCCTCATTAAATCAAACAAACCCAAAAACAAAATTTCTCGAACATGTCTCTCTCTCCCAAACGTCTTTATACACGAGAAATGTTTCGAAGTCTCCACTCATGAATCGCGACACTGGGTTCGATTTCCAATCAATCGTTGAAACGAAATTGTTTCGTTCGATACGCGACAATTTGGAAATCCTACTGAGTGCGCCAGAAATATTTCGAAGTCTCAAAGTTAGTTTTTTAAAAATTATTTTATTCAAAATTAATTGTTACAATAAAAATGCATCTGATACCTACAAAGCTTGGCTTGAAAGTGAACAATTCATAGATTAAAACAGTTAAAATGAAAAATGATACGATTAGCAAATCCTTGGAAATGAGGTTGATGAGTTTGCGATTCCTATAAGGAGTGGTGAGATAATTCAAGAGAAAGTTGTCGCTAAATATTCCAATCTATTAAAAAGGCTATTTTACAATGAGGATTGATTCGATCTCCATAATTGGACGAATTACCAATAAGTAAATGTTTTGACATCTGACTATCATTACATTGTTTAACATGAATATTTAATTGGTAATTGAAATAATAAGGGCTCAAAGAATTTAGTCAGTCTAATATTATCCATATGATTTATTTAATATAAAGGTTACTTTATCATTTTTTTGTGATAGGTTTTACAGAAGCTGAAAAACTATCATCAAGAAAAGAAATTCACCTTCCAAGGTCAATTACACTATTTGCATCTCTGTGAGCCAACTCCCTGAATTACTCTTCGTTGAATAACTAGAGCGTAGCATTATATATAAACAAGAGTGTTACTAATTATAGTTATAACATCGATACGCTTTTTTGTATATTATATTATGCATTGTTTTAATTTATAAAAAGCTCCCTTTTTATTTAGATACTTTGGCTAACAACGAAAAAGATTCGTTAACGCGGCAAAAAACTATGTTAAGTCTGTGCAAGTTGTCAAAATTGGCTGGACCAAGGACAGAGGAACTAGAAACTTACGTCGAAAATATCAACAACAGGTTGGGACTAATTAATTGTCAAGAAGAATTGCCGGATTATGTACTTCAACAGTTTGGTTATGATACTCTAAAGCCTTGTGTAATACCCCCAAAAGAACTTATTACTCTTTTTACCTGCAAAGAATATGTAGATGCAAGTGAATTGGAATTTAAAAAAGCCTTAGATATTTTAAACTTTATAGAAGATGAAGAATTACTAGATGACTTGCATTTAAGTATTTGGAGAAGAGCTATTTTGAGAGATTCTTGGAATTTCAAGAACTTGGATTGTCCCATGGAAGTTTTAAGCACAACTTTGTTTTATAAAATAGTGGATCTGCTGCTAGATTTAGGTAACTTAGTTTTATTTTTAAAATATGTTTTGTGTTAATATTAAGCAAAAATGTTCTGAAGGAATTATTTATATCATTTGTAAGATCTAATTAGGTTTTTTTTAATAATAGGCATCAACCGCGTGGGTCATTAGCGTCAGTAAGCTTTACATAAAAAGCAAGTTATACAATACATAAAATAATGTCTATATGAGTCTCGGAACGTTTTTCGATTTTTTTTTTAAATTGTGCACATTACATGATGATCCTAATATGTCTGCAAGTTCACCAGAAGGAAGTTGGGCCTGTTGTCGTTTCGCTGCTAATTGCGGACATAGTAAATAAGTGTTTCACGGAGAGTAGTTCATTGCAATAGTTGCATTTTGGTTTAGTATCTTTATTGAAAAGATGATTGTGTGTTAGTCTAGTGTGGCCTAGGCATAGTCGAGTTAGTAGGACTTCGTCTCGACGATTTTTAGGTAATGCAGAACAGGGCTTTATTGACTTTTTCACGTCGTTTGTAGCACTTTTCCACCGATTTTCTCACGCACTATTTATTTTAGATTTTATTGTACATTTTATATCCGCACTCACGGATAGTCTAATAGTTTCGGTTGTGTCACTGTCTGCGGCCTTTTTGGCGTATTTATCTGCTTGTTCATTACCATGAATTCCTATATGGGGTGGTATCCATATGAAGATAACATTCTTATAGCTTTGTTCGGCAAAGTAGATTTCTTGTTTTATTTTTGTCACAATGGGATGATCTGGGTAAGTGACTTGTAAGGCTTTTAGAGCGCTGAGGAAATACGAAAGAATGAGTGGTTATGTGCGTCAGATGCATTTATGAGGATTAAGGCTTCATATAGTGCATACAGCTCTGTTGAGTAGATAGAGCAGGTTGGTAAGAGCTTGAACATGTGGGTCGAGGCTGTGGTCACTACAGCAGCTCCGACTTTATTAGAAGACTTTGAGGCGTCAGTATAAATGTGGAAGTAGTCAGGGAACTTTTCTAGTATGCCGTTTAGCGTATATCTAATAATGTAGGGGTTTTCAGAATATTTATTATAGGAAGAAAGACTGCTGATGCAAGTTGGAGTTTTGATTTGACAATTGAACTAAGTTCATTGGGATAAGATTCTGAAAGTGAGTAGTTAAGTTTAGTTAGGTAGTTTTTAATTCGGACATAGTAAGGTTTGGAGGTTCTTGATTTTCGGAACAGGTTGAGGAAGTTTTCTGTGGTGCAATTTTGACATCTAGGGTTGGAGAGATTTTACCTTATTTTACCTGCGTACACTAGACTTAAGTACATTCTTCTGTCTTCTAGCGATGGTTCTCCAACTTCACTAATAGGCTCTCGATTGGTGTAGTGCGGAATGCCCTGTTATTATGCGTAGAGCCGTGTTATGAATGCTATTTATCCGGTTTAAGAGTGCTTTAGTCGCTGTCGTTAGGCAATTGAACCGTAATCTAGCTTGGACCTGATTAATGTACGATAAACTGTGAGCAGAGTTTCTCGATCAGCACTCCAGTTTTTATTAGGCAGAATGTCAGGGGTTGATTGTTTATGTGGCATTTCCAGTTGAGATTCATCAAAATTCATTTCTAAGAATGTAACAGATGTTTCAGTTTATAAATATTTTCCATACAGGCGTAGATTAACGCGCTCTGGAATTTTCTTTTTCGAAAAAATGAGTTTTGATTTCTCAGTTAAAAAGATGAAGCCTGTTCATGCTGTCCAATGTTCTAAATGAGAGAGAAACTCTTGAGCGATTTTCTGACTGTTTTTAAGGTTCTTACTTTTGCAGTAAACGACCAGGTCATCGGCATATAAGCGGGCTTTAAGTGGCGTTTTTAATCCTTGTAGAATATCGTTCACTGTATTATGAATAAGGTCGGGCTTAGTACCGAACCTTGTGAAATGCCGTTTTTTGATATTTTAACTCGGCCATTGTGTTGTTTACTTTGAATTTAAACGATCTGTCTTGTAGGAAGTTTGTGATGAAGAATAAGCAATGTATATCCCAACTATGTAGCTGTTTATTAATATAGTTATGCCAGGCGATGTCGAATGCTTTAGTAATATCGAAGAATGTCGTTAAGCATTTACTTTTTAGTCCAAACGCTTCATTGATTTCGCTTTCAAGTTCAATGACGTTTTCTAACGTTGATCTTCCTGATCTATAGTCACTCTGTTCCGGTATTATTAGGTTGCGTTTTTCCAGTGTCTATAGTAATCTTTTGTTAATCATCTTTTCTATTAATTTGCTCATGATACATGTGAGCGAAACAGGGCGGTAAGATTGGGGATTTGATTTCGGAGTCCGAGACTTATGTATGGGAATTATTAGCGACTCTTTCCAAGTTTTCGGGAATTTATGTTGTAACCAGATAATATTAAATAACTGGAGTAGATGTTGATGAGATCTATCAGGAAAATGTTTAAGGAAAATGATATGAATGTGATCAGGTCCAGGAGAGGAATCTTTGAAGCTTGATAATACTTCGTGATATTCTGCCATGGTTATAGGTAAATTTAGTGGATCATTACTTTCCGCCTTAATTTCAATGTTGTTTTGATCTTGGAATTCTTTGTGAAGGATAAGTGATATGTTCTGGTTGATTTCATTGGAGCTCTGTTCGTAGACATTAGCGAGGGCATTTGCTATGTCAGTGTTGTTATTTAAAGTGCGGCCTTCGACCTCAAGTCTGTTAATTTTATCTTTTATGCCAGATATTCTTCTTACTTTTTTCCAAATTTCGGTCATTGGTGTATCTGAATTTAGTGATGATATGTAGTCAGCCCATGATTTACGTTTTTTATTGTATACCGGGATTTTGCGCGCAGGCTCAAAAACTCTACTTTGCATTGTACTGTTTTCTGTCGTTTATATTTATTAAAGACGTTTTTGCTAGCTTCGATGGCGGTTTTGCATTCGTTGTTCCACAATGGTACATCGCGTTTCTTATAATGATAGTTTATTTTTCCGATTGACTTAGTTGCGGAATCTATGATCATATTTGTAAAGTGCTTTAGTGATTCATCTATGTCAGGAGAAACTGAACAGTATTCTATTTCATCTTCAATTGACGATGAGAAAAGATCCCAATCTGCATTTTTTAGTTTCCATGTGGGAGAGATGCGGCTATTACTACTACTATTGGAGTTATTATATATAATGATGGGATAGTGATAGCTGTATAGTCTAGTCTATCCCAAGTTAGTAATGGTAACAATGTTCGATCGCAGATCGAAAGATCAATACACGAAGAGTCTCCAGAGTCTTCCATCATTCAAAATAACAAAGTTGTGCCAATCAGTTGTTTGATCTACGATTTTACCATTAGTGTTTAAAGAGGATGACCCCCAGTTGGAGTTGTGTGCATTAAAGTCACCTACGATGATTCTCGGTTGAGGTATCTGCTCTAGCAAATCATTAAAATATCGTTAATTGAGTTGAAGTGCGGGTGGGAAATATATATTGCAAATGTGGATGTCGTTTGTATCGTGAATTCTGATAGTAATCGCTTCTAGGTTTGATTGCAGAGGAATTTCCTGAGCTTCGATGGTATTACGTGTTAGAATTGCAACTCCATCGCTTGCTCTCTGAGAACCATTGTGATGATTGCAGAATTTCTGATATTGGCTTAAAGCTTGAACTTTGTCATATTTCAAGTTAGTTTCCTGGAGACATATTATATAGATAGATAAATTATTAGTCTTTACCATCATACATATGACATAAGACAAGTCAGATACAGTATAAAACTATAGTTAAAACAATTAAAATTAGAATTTAAATGTATACAGGCAATAGCGTATAACAATCATTTGGTATAAACAAGAATATGAAGAAAATGAAACAAATAAAATAAATAAAAGGTTATGTTTTTGAAATTTTAAATATTAATAGATCCAAAAAATTAGGTAAGTAATTAGGATTGAGAGATGCTACGCCACCCACTAAATTCATCCAGCGAGTAAAAACAATATTGTATTAGAAACCTTTAAAGACTAGTTTTAAATTTTTTCAGATGGTTTATTTGCTTAATATCATCTGGTAACCGATTAAAAAAATCACCCCCGGCATATGTTATTGGGGGTGGGTAATGGGTGTTGTGGGGGGATTGTGGTGAGAGTTTTTGGTTCGCTATTATACTATTGGGAATTCGCCTCGGCGCTACAGACTGGATAGGACAATTAGCTGCTAAGTGTCCTGGTTTTTTACAAGAGTAACATATTAGTGGATCGTCTGAGAGAAATATTCTATAAGAGTGCTGTCGTGTGTCACTAAAATTGATTCAGGTAATAAATTTGTTGGTGGGCTTATGAATACTTGCCGTCTGAAACTATAGATGTGGCTGTATTCAGGAAGATTTGAGCTTATGGAATTGAGGGGCTCACATTTGATAGTATAAGTCGAACTGCTGGCGTGACAAGTCTTCTAGCCTGTACAATTTCGCCATTTATTTTAATTTTCCCATCGTGCTCGGTCATGAATTTATTGACTAAAGTGGTACTGGTTAAGTATATACACATCCGGTTGAGATAATTTTGAAGAAAATGAAATATTTTTTGGTTGGATGATTTCTCCAAGTGGGATTAAGTAATCCTGAATTTTTGCATTATTACCTACTGGAAAAATTATTGCTTGTTTTTTTTTTGGAAACTGTTGTTGAGTGATTGAGGAGTAGGTGTTTTGAGAACTTCTGTAATCACGCCAACATGAAAAACATGCTATCTTTCTTAAAAGTGGGAGACGAAAATAGGCTGTTGGCATAACATGGCCGATTCGCTATCAGCTGATGTGTGACATTATTATGGGAAATGTAAGTTCGGGGTGTAAATAATGAGTTTTTTTTACATACATTGCACTGCTAAACCTGAACAATAATAATTATTCTAATATTGTAACAATAAGTTTATATTTAAACATAAAAATACACTTAGACTAAAAAAATGTCCACATAAACAAAACAACTAAAAGAATGATGAATGAACTATATGGAACTATGACACATTATTATGGGTTTGTTTAGTTATGCGCTTTTATCAAATGTTAAATTTTGATTTCAATGAACATTTCAGGTACTAATACTAAACGGGGGTACTTTTCTTGTATTATATTGAATTAAATCTGTAGTAAATTCTTAAAAATAGTTCGTCATAAGATATTTAATTATTTTCTTAATCACACGTTTACAATAAAAACTTCTATTGAAAATATATTACTATGAAATTGAAAATTACATGGTGCATATGGCAACATTAAGAATTAGAATAATACATTTCTTCCAACAGCAGTTTGAATGTGACTACGTGTTGCCGTTAAAATTTTTGTAAACAATCATATCTGTTTTGTTTGGTTATATCTATCTTGACTATAATAAGGATCTATCATCGAATGTTATTTTGCCTAACTGATACAGTAGACTCAACATGTCTGGAGTATACTGTTGGAGAAATAATTAATGAAATATAACAATATGTGGAGGGATTTGACTTGAATATTGATTATAATTGCAGTTGTTATATTCTATTTTATTTTAGGTGTTAATCCACAAACAATTTTACCTCCAATTAATAAGTTATTGGATAGTCCAGAACTCGGCCAGTTGAAGGAAAATCCAAATTTCGAGTTTTTGATAAAAGCAGCCTATGAATATGTAAATCGTACACAGATCATGGAATAAGTTGAGTGTTTAATAATTTTGTATTTAAAATTAAGAATAAAAACAATTTTATTAGAAACTTTTTTATTTCAAACATAATTCTCGAAGGAACTATAAAAACATACTGTGGTTATTAATGTACACCAAAGAAATACACTTTTAAAACAAAAAATATCTCTAACTACCTAGTGTATCCTAGTTAAATCTTCTACCATTTTCACTGCATTTTCTACAGTCATCTAAAACAAAAAATAATAATTTTATTTTGTAAAAGTGTTTAAAAATCTAGTTCAGAAAATAGCAGAAACAATTCTTCTAATATTACTTTGACTTTTTATTTCTCAGAATTGTTTAAATGTGGATTAATTTATTCTTGGAAAAAGTTTGATTATCTTTGTAATTAAAATGGATTGAATAGCTTATTTTCAATAATCAAGTTATATTATTTTTAACGGATACTGAACATTACTGATGTCATCATCATCATAGATACAATATCTTGTCAGACATGTTGTGAACTCCTAAAATGTATCACGTCACAATTGGAGGATTGTGGGCATGAATATTTTCAGTTGCTTTCGCGATTTTTGTCAGTTCGCTTGCTCTTGTGACACTAATAGCAATTGTTTTGTCGCATCCATCCACGACGCCTTCCGTTCGGAGTATGGCCCTGGATAACAAGTTTTCCATATTATCACCTATGAATATGGCCGAAGAACAGGATGGCGTCGAAGCAATGGAGGATAGTCGCTTTGGATTGCCGAGTTCACTTAATATAGAGATGTTAGTTCGGCGGGCTGTATAAGGAACTCTTAGCATTCTTCTCCAGATCCACATTTCAAAAGCGTCTATACGGTGGCGGTCTGCCTTTCTAACGGTCCAAGTTTCAGAGCCATACAAAAATATTGCAAAGGCAAGAGACCGGACCAGCGACATCTCGGTGGCTTTGGTGATATTATTGTCGATCCAAATTTTAGCCAGTTTTGTAGTGACTGATCGTGCTTGTTGAATGCGCCGACGAATTACTGCTCACAACTGCCTGAATTGTCAATCAGGGAACCGAGGTATACAAAACTTTGGACCACCTGACAACGATCCACCGATGTAATTCCAGGATGGTTGTTATGTTCTCTATCGATAATTATAACTTTGGTCTTGCTGTAGTTGATACTGAGATCACACTCGGCGCTGTGTTGTTCTAAGATATGAGTAAATTTAACAATTCATCCTGAGAAGCAGTAATAAGGGTAGTATCATCGGTAATCCTTAAATTCGATATCCTGATTCCACCAATAGTTACACTACCATCCCAACCGTCCAGTACCCATCTCATCACAAATTCGAAATAGAAATAACATCGGCGACAATACACAACCCTGACGAACCCCCTTCCTTGTTGTAATTGGGCCAGACATGTTACCGTCAACTCTTACTTGAGCTGTGTTGGACTCATAGAGCTGTTGTATGAGAAATATCAGGTGGTAAGGAACACCCATGGTGAAAAGAATTTCCCATAGGTTAGGGTACTTAATATTATCAAAGGCTTTAGAGTAGTCCACAAAGCAGATATTGACTAAGGAGAAATGTTCCCTTACTGATGTAGGTATTAACAATAAGAAATATTCTTTGTATTAATTTTAATTGTAAATAACTTACTCCTACTGCATCTGCTACTTCTTTCATCTTATCCTGAGATAAATCTAAAAAGCTTTCGACTAAATCCCCGTCTATAAAACCTTCGCTGTTTTCAGTTTTAATATCTGTATGAAATGCTCTCCAGAAAGAATGTTCAATTTTTCCAACAGATTTTATCGTAGATGCTAATTTGTTTTGCAGTTCTTGCAGAAATTCATAGAAATCTTGAGGTACTTGTGTTACTAAACCTGAAACAAAAATGAACAATGTTAAAAACTTTTTTTAAACAAAAATAAATTTTCAATATAGGTGAGGGTAAATATATTAAAATCCTTAAAATTCGTACAAGTTTTTTAATTACCACATGCCAACTAGTTTCGACTTAACAAGTCATCATCAGGGCGGGTAAGCAGTCAATCAAAAAATTTCCACAGGACATATAACAACATGAATTTAAAATAAACAGCGAAAACAATACAAGACAACAGAACTAGACGAACTAGTGGATTTGCTTCAGAAATAAAAATAAATTTAATTGTAAACAAACGAGATGTTCTAATGATGATCTAACAACTTACTACTCCTGCTAAAAACAACAGATTATAAAAGTGATGGCCCCTAGACCTATGATACAAAAGGAGGGCACTTCTCATTGGAGAAGAAGTCTCATCACGCCTCATGTGTGTTGTGTACTGTGGGACATAATTTACCAATGTGATATTTCATGTTTATTTTGCGTATTTGATGTATGTATTGTATTTTTATGTGTATGTCATATTTTTGTAAGTTGTCAAATATATATTCTGAAGTTCAGGCATAAGTTATTCTTGCTATTAAATAATTAACAGGTTATGGGTTTGGGTAATTTCTAATTGCAAAATAATATTATATTATTCAATTACAATGATATCAACATTTGCTCACATCGAGAAATTGAGTAAAGAAAATTTTGATACTTGGCTTATGCAGATGGAAGCAATTCTAATCAAAAAGTATCATTAGTCGTGTGTGAATGGTGAATTTAAAGAACCAGTAGCTAAGAAGAGAAAAAAATTGCAACCGGTCAGAACTTTGTATAATTAAAAACTGTTCAACATTGAAATGAAGTATGGAAGAAATTGAAACAAATATATAAATTTCAGGGGCCAATCAGAAAAGCAACGTTATTGAGACAATTTTCACTAAAATGAAAGAAGATGATAATATGACAGATTATCTGAATATTTTTACTTTTCCGCCCAACCTATCTCATATGCGAGAAAAGTATTGGTTAACCTAAAAAAAGTTGGAAATTTGAAAAAAAATTTGAGTTATTTTTACGTTTTCCATCAACAACAACCCAAAAACCGGTTTTTAGAGAAAAAAATCCTGTGTGTATGTCGTCGGCCACTTTTCGTTACATGTCTTGTTAGCACGATACAGCCTCCGGAGTGCAACAAGTCACCAATTTTATTATTGAATATTGTTAAGGAAATGTCACAGATGAACCCTATTGATTTTCAGCTCACTAGAGCCAGCACAACGGGTGCTATGGTACTTGAAGGACGACAATTTGTCATTTTTTGGGAAATTTCAGTTTGTTGGCACGATACAGCCTCCGGAGTTCATCAAGTCACAAATTTTATGATTGAACATTATTCAGGACACTTCACAGATGAACCCTATTGATTTTCAGCTCACCAGAGCCAGTACAACAGGTGCTATAGTACTTTAAGTACGATATTTTTGTCATTTTTGGAGAAATTTAAGTTTGTTAGCACGAGACAGCCTCCGGAGTATATACAAGTGTCCAATTTTATGATTGGATATTATTCAAAGCGTCTCATAGATGAATCCTATTGATATTCAGCTGACTAAAGCCGGGTGCTATAGTACTTGAAGTACCAAATTTTTGTCATTTTTCGAGAATTTTCAGTTTGTACAGCCTCCAGAGTGTATACAAGTGACCAATTTTATGATTGAAATTGTTCAAGGCGCCTCACAGATGTACCCTATTGATTTTCAGCTGACTAGAGCGAGTACAGCGGGTCCTATAAATCCAGGTATATTACATTTTTGGTTATTTTTGGAGAAATTTCGGTTTGTTAGCATGATACATCCCCGAAGTGTATACAAGTGACAATTTTATGATAGAGTATTATTCAGGGCCACAGAAGCGGAAAAGTTAGTTCTAATCTTTAAAATCGTTTATTTCCAATATAATCGATCAACTGAAAGAAATAGGAAACAGTGTTGAAAATGACCTCTTATCCATACTGATGTTATATTCCATTCAGTACATGTGAAAATATTCGATGTGCGATTTAAGCAAGTGACGAATTACCTAATCCAGATGTGTTAAAGATCAAACTCTTTGAAGAATGCAATTCAAGAAGAGAATCCGATAGTCAGGAAGCAACATAAAATGTTCTATACACGAAATTCAATACTAAATGGGGTAAACAGAATAGACATTATGAACAAAAAGGCAAGAATAATTACAAAATCAACAGTAAGAAAGAAATTGAAAAGTTTTTTTCCTTTCAAATGTTATTACTGTCACAATTATGGACATAACAGTGTAGATTGTAGATTGAAAATTGGGAAAGAAAGAGACAAAGCATCCAAGGCAGAATTAATTCTAGAAGTAGACGAAGAATTCATGATTTCGGAAGGTACAAATATAGCAGAAGCAAATTGGGTAGAGCACTCTGCAAGAAATGAATTGTGTTTAAATACTAAATCACATATGTACAACATATCTAAATTCACAAATTTTCAAACCGTAAAGGGTTTATTTAAATGGTAAACCTTTTCCTCTGCACCCGGTTCTATACTTCGTGTTTCATTAACAATGGGACAACCATTAACTGGTTAAAGGTTAAATAATGATGATTGACCCAAACATGCCTTATCCAAATGTTGATGGTTTAGGTAAGTTTAAAATTATAATTTTATTTCCTTTTTTTACTGTTATCATCATGTTTCTGGAACTATCGTCTTGAAAATTGGCAGCTTTACCGTTTTTGGTATCATAAAACGATTAATATTTTTTATGTCGTTTATAGAGGGCGCTACTTACAATCTGTCGCTATAATAAATTGGACCATAACTCTTCACCCTGTATATCTAACGATAAATCGGTTTTAAAATCTGAAAGAGCAGCTATTTATACATCAAACATGTATTCTTGTTCTTTTTCGATATTTTAATTCGAAATCAAGAAAAAACGATTTAATGCAGATTATGTTTTAATCCCCCAAACTTATACTAATTTGATGTTCAACTAAAACAATATCTTAGTAGGCTTGATTCACTATCTGTTTTCAGGATTTTCCTAGATACAAATTAATATGTCATAGTATAATTTTTGTGTTGTTTTCTTTCTTTTCAGACAGATTTTAATGACGGCCCGTAGGTGTTCCCAGTTATATCTCCTCCACAGGCAACCCCATCATAAGTTTTTTTTGCTCTAGGGCTGGATCCATGCAGCCAAAAACTATGTGCGTAAAAAAACTTACCACTCTGTAAATATAGGCGCAGTAAGTCTGAGTGTACTAAAGGTCTAAAAATGTATTAGTTGAAGAAAAAAGTGAAAAAAAATCAAACAAAACAAAAGTATTACATAATTAGTATCATCTAAGGGTAATAGTATTAAGTAATTACATACTTGTAATTAACTAACCTAGCAAAGAGGAAAATACGGAGTTTACACTCTTTTCGCCCAGGGGTCGTTCAGGGCATTTTTATATAAAACAACAAACACAGGTAGATCACGGATAGGTAGGTGTATATACAATAGGTGAGTTATACAGGGGTAACGGGACTAGAATATCTCATGATTTACAGATTAATTTTAATGAAATTAACTGTCTTGACCCTTACTTCGTGGAATCTACTCATATTAGTGTTTTAAATGAAACTTACTGTTTCTAGCTAATTCCACAATATATTGAAAAAATGTTGAAAATTCTAAAAAATTGACAATTGTTTCGATATTTAAATGTCATCGTCAGAATGACAGAAGTTACATTTCATTTGATGTCTACCTGATGTTTAATAGTTATTTTTGGCTAGACCAAATAGTGACCTATCTTGTGATTGACTTAATATATGTTAATAGAAAAAAGATGAAGATATTATATTACAAATATTAAAGCTTAAATATTATTAGCCATATGGGGATATCCTGGATATAATTTTTCCCAATTAAGATCAGTATAACTGTGCAATAATATAGAAACCCAGGAAAACTACATCTGCTGATATTTACAACTATCACTTAAGAAGACAGTTTATTAGTGGAGAACTCCCTAGATTTATCTGTTCATTGACGACTTCATATTGTGGGTTTCTTAAATCTGATACAGTGAACACTTACGAGCATACAGATTAAAACAACTAGATCAATCCCACTACGCAAAACATCTACATATTTGTGATAAGAAACAAGAACTGGATTTCCTTGAAGAATTGTAAATTACAAGGCACTTAAGAAATCCACAATATGAAGTCGTCAATGAACAGATAAATCTAGGGAGTTCGCCACTTTTAAACTGCCTTCTTAAGTGATAGTTGTAAAGATCAGCAGATAAAGTTTTCCTGGTTTTCTATATCATTGCACAGTTATACTGATCTTAATTGGGAAAATGATATCCAGGATATCCCCATAGGGCTAATAATATTTAAGCTTTAATATTTGTAATATCATATCTTCATCTTTTTTCCATTAACATATATTAAGTCAATCACAAGATAGGTCACTTCTTGGTCTAGCCAAAAATAACTTTTAAACATCAGGTAGGCAGACGAACAACATGGCTATATGTAAGGACTTTCCAGCAATACAAACAGTACTATTTTCTGAATCGGTAAATCAAGCTTTTGCAAAAAGATCGCAATTAGATGTTATTTATACCGATTTTCAGGAAGCCTTTGACAGAGTGAACCATGACATTCTATTGCAAAAAATTATTCAGTTTGGATTTTCAAACAATTTAAATAGACTTTTCGAAAGCTATTTAGAAAATAGAAAATTTATTGTTAGATATCAAGGAAACACATCAGGAAAATTTCAAGTTAATTCAGGAGTTCCACAAGGGTCAAATTTAGGGCAATTACTATTTCTGTTGTACATTAATGATTTATCCAAGTGTATACAATATTCCGATTTTTTATTATTTGCAGATGATTTTAAGGTGTTTATGACTATTTCCACAGTTAGGGACTGTATAAAATTGCAAAAAGATTTAAACAATATAAGAGAATGGAGTATACAGAACAAATTAAATTTTAATATCACTAAGTGCAACATGATGACAATAACCCACAAAAAAAGAACCTGTAATATTAGACTACATGATGGGCTTAGATACATTAAGCCGAGTGAATTAAGTTAGGGATTTAGGTGTGTTGTATACCAGTAATTTCTCTTTCACGTCGCATATCAATAAATGCGTATCAAAAGCCTATCGAATGTTAGGATACATTTGGAGGCATACTTACTTCCTTTCAGATACAAAAACAATTATTCTTTTATACAATATGTTAGTAAGACCAACTTTAGAGTTTGCTTCAATAATTTGGGGAAACAAGCACAAGTAACAGGCGTAAACTAATAATGATGATTTTATTGTATAAAATAATTAAGGGCATTTGCACTTCGAGTAGACTATTGTCGATAATACAATTTACAGTTCCCCAAAAACTGACAAGGCATACCCTTCTATTTTGAAAAATAAATGCATCTTCTTCTTTAGATGCCATACTTAGACTGGTGTGGTGGTTACTTAGCAAGTGTTCCTTGTATAGACTACTTTAAGCATGAAACCATTTATTTTGGAGAAACACTTACCTCGTAACCATTCTTCAAGGGTTGAATAAATACCATCATTTAAAAACTCACTCGGATAAAATATATTTGAGAAATATTAACACAGATTATAATTACACTGTACATTCATTTAAACTATTCAGAATAATAATAATGAATCACCGTGAATTGGTCGACGCTCTCTACTTATAGGAAGCGTGCAATTAAAAATGTCAATTACCCTTATCCATAACCTTCCGGATTCAAAACGAATGTGATATTTACATTTTCCTATGTATGTGCTTTCGATGTGTTTGATTTTTGATCGATTGACCTCGATAGATCACTGCCCGCTGACCACATTAATTATATATATAAATTAACAATGTCTTTTCTTTTGATAATGCCCTTTTTATGATAATGTCTTTTGGGATCATTACACTGGCAAATAATATTGACAGAATGATACATATAAATTGGAAAATATCCCTTGGTGGGTTTAAATAAGAGATATATAACCACTTAAAAAACCATGAAGTATAACTAAGCACATATGTGGAATTTTGTCATCTTTTCGCTAATTGAATGTTTTACTTCTATTTAATAGAAATGTTTATAAAAGGATTTACATATATTTTTATTTTTACTATTTTGTAATTTTATATTATATTTAATTGTGTTTATGTAATAAGGTTGTAAAACCTGTTTGAACTTAAATAAATAAATATGATATAGTGAGATGTTTTTCACTCAACTTTAAAATTATAACTTTGTTAACAATTTTATGCAAAAAATCGCATTTTCTTAGTTTTTTGCGTGTAAAATTAAAACTATCAGTGTAATCTGGATAGCGTTAAGAGATAAATTGTAGAAAATAAAAACATGAAGAAAATGAGAGGTGGAACAACTCCATCGATAGTTTAGGAGGAAACCGGGAAAACCGGCCAAAGTGCAGTTTTTTCAAAAATCATAACTCTTATTTTTTGAGTTCTAGTATAGATCCCCCGGCTAGTATTAGTTTTTAATATAAACTTTATAAGTGCAAAAAGCAGGCACTGTCTGATGTATAGTTTTCGATCTGTGGCCATTTGGATTTTTTACTATGCAATTTTCCGGCAGGTCTGAATGCGACAGGTATGGTCCGATTTCAATTTACAAAAACGATTACGAAAGTAAAATTTTAATACTTCAAAACGTTCATCTCGGTTTTGCGATATTCTTATTTGTCGCTGAGATAGTCAAAGATCATGAAAAACGCGCGCGGAACAGTAGCAAATAGCGACAATTTAACGATTAATTCTTATATTTGTCTACTTGAGGTGACATACATTAATATAACTTCAAAGTTATAAAATGCAAAGAAAATACATGTGAAGTTTTCTAAAAATAGCTATTTTATGGTTTCTTTGAGGTATTTTTTATAATTTAGATGATATTTTATTTAAAAATATTAAAATTATGTCACAACCTAAAAGTATAGTTTGGTTTCATTTGATTAACCATTGAATTGTTAAAAAATAATCGATTATTTTTCTATTTCAATTAATCGTTGCCATCTCTACATGTATATAGTAAAACCGTTGCCCGCACGTATTTCATGATCTCTTCATTTGAATATTTCAGCAAAAAATAAGATGAATGTTTTGAAATATGAAAATTTTATTTTCGAAAACGTTTTTGTAAATTGAAATCGGGACCATATCTGTCACATTCAAGTCTACTGGAAAAATGTATGGTAAAAAATTCAAATGGTCACAGATCGAAAACTATACATTGGAGAGTGCCTACTTTTGGACATATAAAGTTTATATTAAAAACGAATACTGGCCGGAATATCTACGCTACCTCAAAAAATAACCCAGTTAAGAATTTTTGAAAAAACTGTGCTTTGGCCGGTTTTCCCAGATTTTCTCCTAAACTAATGGTTCGATCGAGCTTTTTGACCTCTCATTTTCTTCATGTTTTTATTCTCTATAATTTCTCTATTGACGCCATCACGATTACCCTGACAATTTTAGTTTTATAAGTAAAAAAATAAAAAAAGAGATCAATAAATTCTATTCTATACTGCTCGAGGAACTGAGAAGACTATGTACAATGATCCCAATAGGATCAATCTACCATCGAAAAGTTATAGAGTAGAAAAAGTTTTGATATCTACATTGATTTACAAATTATAGAATACGAGAGGATTCATTAAATGATTATATCTGAAATTGAAAACTATTTACCTATTGCTCCTCCAACAGTACCAAACAAGACACATCCTCTTGTAGGTGTTGATGTTTCTCCAATATTTTGCATAACGAGAGACCCATGCCTGAATACATTTATCATATCCCCAACATGAAACTGACCCACTTCTTGCATTTGAGATCGTTCTTCGTCCGTCGTAGCAGCGCTGTCTTTCTGACAAACAAACATGTTGAAATTGTTTTCAGAACCCAGAAAAGTATCATCGTCTAGAATCTCGACAGCTGTCATCCAATTAGGATTATAATCTCTTGCAATTTCTTCAAAACTACCTGTAATGTAAAAGAATTATTTAATGCATATTGAAAAATCATATTTTTTTATTAACATTTGATACGGAAACTGTAACTTGCGATTAAATATTGTGACGTTAATCTGCATATTATATTGGGACCTACCAATCTTAAGCCTCTTATAAATTTTTCATGAGATCATAAAGCCTTACTAAATATATTACTTCTGATCAATTATGTTTAAAATATAAATAAATAATCAAATCCATTAATTTCATATTGTTATAGCAACGAAAATTTGCTATGTAAACTCAACTTAAAATCACGTCCCTAAAAAATCCAATTGGGTGTAGAGAATAAAAAATGATGAACATTAACGTAGAAATTGAGCCCCTAAAAAAATCTGCCCCTCCCCCATGGACAAAGCTTGCCCCCATAACTACAATGAAATTAATGGACAAATAAATTTTTTTGTGATATCGAAAAAATTCTAGATACTAAAAATGTAGAGGGCGTTTAAACACGTACATAGAAATTTATGGTCTCTATAAAAGAAATTAATTTGCTGAATAATTCCGAAAATTCGATATTCAAAAATTTCGAAATAATATATTCACAACTCTGTATATACTCAGGAAAATTATAATTTTTTTCTCTATCTATCGATTGGTATATATAGTTTAATTCTAGATACTAAAAATGTAGAGGGCGTTTAAACACGTACATAGAAATTTATGGTCTCTATAAAAGAAATTAATTTGCTGAATAATTCCGAAAATTCGATATTCAAAAATTTCGAAATAATATATTCACAACTCTGTATATACTCAGGAAAATTATAATTTTTTTCTCTATCTATCGATTGGTATATATAGTTTAATTCATTGTATCGAAAAAGAGGGCGCCACAAGCCGTGCTAAATTTGGAGGTTAAATTTTTTTTCGACCGCCGTAGCTATATACCGGATGGGAATATGCCTAAAAACATCATCTCCAACTTCCACGTTCAATTCTGTTCCACTGCTGGAGGGCCCTAAAAATATTTCAAACGCCTATAGGCACTCCAAATCCGGAAGATCCCCCGAAAATCACGATTCCAGCATCAATATTTAGCGAATGCTGGACCCCCCAAAAAAGGTGGGCAGGCGGTTGGCCCCATATATCATCGTAAAGGGTTTGACCTGGCAAGTTGCCCCATCATACTTATAACCCAAAATTCCAAACAAAATATGTTTTTAAATTTACTTTTGAATTTTTTCCAGTATATTTTCCCCCATTTTCATATGTCCTATGTACGTGTCGATTTTGGCAGTTTTTCGCTATCATTTATAGTAAAAAAAGCCCCAAGCACTAAGTACCAAAGTCGGTTTTTGACCATCTCTAGACCCCCCAAAAAGGGGGACCGGAAAGTTTTGTTATATGTTTTTGAAGAGGATTCGATGTGATCTCTTACGCTGGCACAGTAGTTTCTGAAAATTCGAAAAAAAAATTGTAAAAATACTTTTTAATCTTTCCCTGTATAATTCTTCCAAATCAAAAAATCTGTTTATTAGCCCTATGCACAATTTCTTTTTCAGAAACATTTCTTTTTTTTGAGCTAACTCGAATAATAAAAAAGTGGATTTCAGTTGTAGAGGATCAGTTAAATTGGAGGGCGTTGACCCAAAGGGATTTTATTTTGAGGTCGGAAGTTGATATCTAAAATCGTCACTGAGATAGCTATAGTAAGAAAGATTCGTTTATTTGAGTTTTTTCTCCAAATTAAATTCTCTACACGTTTATATAAGATTTTCCCGCTACGCGGGAATTTAAATTGAAGCTCATGTTCCCATCCACAGAAATTTGTAACAATATTCGACTAGTTTCAGGGAAACGCACTATCACAGGAATACAAGCCCTGCAATATCAAAACAAGCTAACCTCAGAAAATAAACAAATATCCAATACTTTAGCCTAAAGTTACAGAAAATACTTTAGCAATTTAAATTTTTGTGCACAATTCCTTGACTTGAAGCAGCAATAAGAAAAATACCTTCCCATAACTATAGATCCAAATGACGATTCTTCATTAAATGCTAAAATCTCTGAGACTGAACTTGAGGAAACATTACAAAAAATAAAAAACACAAGTCCAGGGCCAAAATTTGATTAGCCGGGTCAAAAGAATTTTGATGGACATCTACAATGTTATTTGAACTGAAAACAAATTCCCAAAAAAATGGAGCCGAGCTATAATCATACCTATACTAAAACTAAACAAAAACAAAACTGATCCAGAATCTTATCAGCCAATATCATTAACATGGATGTGTAAATTATTGGAAAAAATTATAAATCAGCGGTCTAGAATATTACAATTACATAGCAAACCCATAATGCGGCTTCAGGCAACAAACATATATATGCAAGACAACATAATCAAACTAGAATCTGAAGTACATGAACCTTTTGTCGCCAATCAATTATGTGTCACAATATCTTTTGACATCCAATGTGCATTTGACACTGCCTGACCCTATAAAATTTTACAACAATTAACAGAGCGAGGAATACAGGGCCACATGCTTTCATTTATCTCCAGTTTTTTGCAAAACAGATCCTCTCAAATCCAAGTTTACGGACAACTCTCAGAAAACTTCTTCTAAGAAAATGGTACTACTCAAGGATCAGTAATTAGTACTACACTTTTCCTCACATCTATAAATAACATTGTCGATACAGCTATTGCGCCTGTTAAGTACAGATTATATATAGACGACTTAGTACTTATGGCCAAAGGAAGGAACTTGAAATCAATTCCGAGAATAATTCAAAAATCAATTAAATTCGATTGAAAACTGGTCAAAACAAACTGAATTTATGGTCTCAATGGAAAAAAACGAAATGTCTTATATTTTCACAACAATAACTATCACCCTTGTCCCACACTATCCAATAAAAGTCTCAGAATGCACAAACTTACAAATTTCTAGGAGTAATCTTTAATTCTAAATTAAATTGAAAAGTGCATATTCTAGAACTCGGACATACAAAAAAATAACCTAAATATAATCAGCAGCACAAGTTGAGGATCTGATTGAATTACTCTTCAGAAAATCTATAGAGCAATTATTAGAACTAAAATTAGTTATGAAGCAATTGCCTATAGCTCGGCCACAAACACCACTCTCAAAAATTAAATACCATCCATAATATTGCCATTCGTTAGCCATTGGAGCATTTTGTAGAAGTCCTACTTTAAGTGTAAATAAGATGAACTGCCTTTACATATACCAATACCTATAAAAATCATCATAGCAATATGTACCAGCATTTTGCGAAAGGGGTACTAATTATTACAACGATTTAGTTATCACCACACCAACTGTGTTCATAGCTAACAATAAACTCAGAACTCCACCTTGGACTATTGCTAGTCTGAAATTCAATTTTGATCTTTGCAGCTTCAATTAACAAAACACACATCCAGCCCTTATTAAGTCAAACTTTCAAAACATACAAACACATCTATACGGATGCATCAAAAACATCAGGAGGGGTAGGTATATCAGTGAAAATCCAAATTGATACTCGAATGTACCAATTGTCCAAACTATCATCTGCATTCTCTGCAGAGTTATTTGCAGAACATGAGTATTTAATCATATCCGATTCTCTAAGCTCGTTCAACTCTAAAAATTATATACAGCCATTGCCCCCACTCCCAGATGATCAAGCAACAGCTTGACCTAATTTAGCATAGCGACAAAGAGGTTATATGCATAAGGGTACCCTCGCATATGGCAATTCTGGGAAACGAAGAGACAGATAGGGCGGTACAAGAAGCAATTACAGATGATAGTGCAGTGCGCGAAAACCGAGTGCTTCTGTCAGACTACAAATGTCATATAAAAACATTAGTTTATAAAAAGTGGCAGGCCGAGTGGCATCAATCTAAAGATAAACTGACACCAATTAAACCCACCATCAAACCTAGAGTTAACAACGCAATGCCTAGATATGTCAAACTATGTTAACACGCCTCAGAACGCTCTCGGCTTACAAAATCTGATCCACCAGTGTACGATTTATGTTGAATTAATGTAACTATTGAACATTGTCTTGTAGAATGCCCAAAGTACATCAAAATTGTTTAGCGCGCGGACTACTGACCAATTTGAAATGTATTTAGAACAACTTGTAGAATACAATTTACTTATCTATACAACCTAATTTAAATCGCAGACATTACCAGCAATATTAGTATCGTTGAAGGGCAAAAAAAATATCAGAAGAAACTTTATTTTTTAATAATAATTTAAAAATTATTAAGATATGCAATGGAAAATGTGCAAAAACTTAACTAATCCATAGTATTTAGAATGTAAAAATGAAATTCTGTAGACGTTTTCGCCCTTTTAGGGAGATGAAACAATTACATGCTGTACTATATCTATATGAGGAAAATGTAGTAGTGATTTTGTTTTATTTATTTCCAATCTCACCTGAATTGTACGATAAATGCAGACAATAATTTTATAAATGTTACATATATAATTGTAATAAAGATTTTAATAAATGAATAGAATACCTTCCATTGTTTTGTATTGCAATAGAGTCATACTCCTCATTAAATCTCCAATTAATATGAAGTCTCCTTTTGTTTTCAAATATAATGATATAATATTATTAAATTGTGAACATTCTAGCCTTAATTCTTTTTCAGCTGTCCATTCAAAAAGTCTCACTGTACTATTTATACTGGCTAATAATTTTCCATTGAATTCAGCCAGTGAATAACAAGCTCCTTTGATCTCTTTTTCTGAAACTTGTGTTAATTTGTTCTCACTCCAATGGAATACCAAAAGGCGACCTTGTTTAGGTTCTGCTTCTTCGGGGTTTACATTGGCTGTACCTAAGAGAGACAAGGAAAGGAAATATGATTAGAAAACAATATTTAGTTTGTATAATATTGATATACATCGAACACATTTTGGATGTTGTGATTTGTAACTTTTTGACTGAGAGGCATTGTAATACTTACCAACAATAAAATATGGATTAGGGTCATTTCCTAAAGTGCAAGATACAAGAGACATTGCATATTCTTGTTGCATTAATTGATGAGCATGTAATACTTCAAATGTGTTTTGATCGATAATTAGTAAATTGTGTACTTCTACTTCTTGTCCATAATCGGGAACTTGACTTGTTAATAGACTGCTACTACTAGACTTACTAATTCCTAATGATCCTACACTACTTGAAATAGTAACAGATTGTGCCATTGTAGATGCACTCTGTCGGGCTGGATTTAGTCCTGTCGAGTCTTGAATATCGATACGAGCTGTTACCACACCAAAAGTCTGAAATCAAATTGAACAAATTATTAAACAACAAGTTGAGGAGGAGAACATAATATTTATAAATTGTATGTATCTAAGTGAAACCTATATACAGTAGAAACGGTAAAGCTTTTCCATCACATAACTTAGTTGACGATATTATTCAACTATGTTGGTACTGGCTTCTTCTAATAACAAAAAGAGCGAACTCAATACAAGCGTTTGTCATATTGTTTTGATTAAGATGCATATGGTTGATGTCGTAACAGTCACGTGATGGAAAAGACTCAGAGTTTCTACTGCATGTGCTACTCACTATAGAAACAGAATTGCAAAGTCAAATAATTGCTCTTTATATTTTATACTAAAAAAATGTGATTTTAAGGGAATTTGGTGAAATATCTAGGTTGAGTGAATGAAAACGACGAGTTTGTTTATTAATTTCCAGCTAAGCGCTTTCGGCTATTAAGCCATTCTCAAAGCTGTCGTCATTTAAAAAATAGGTGTCGAAACCATCCAGTTGATTAAGAACAATGTTCAAAGTTGAATCACTGTTATGATTAAGTCATTGAATTAAAAACATTAAAATAACCCTATTGGAGGGGTGTAAAATTATATATAATTTACACGTGAGGCACGCTGGCTTATCAGCCACCGTAATTTTAACGTCAAACTTGTCACCAGTTTTCATTCAGTTTTTATTTTTGAATGAATTTACATCATGTTAATTATATATAATTGTACACCCCTCCAATAGGGTTATTTTAATGTTTTTAATTCAATGACTTAATCATAACAGTGATTCAACTTTGAACATTGTTCTTAATCAACTGGATGGTTTCGACACCTATTTTTTAAATGACGACAGCTTTGAGAATGGCTTAATAGCCGAAAGCGCTTAGATGGAAATTAATAAACAAATACACATTGAGTATTCGTCGTTTTCATTCACTCAATTTACATCTAGTGTGTACACCATATCCACAGACAGTTCTAAATATCTAGGTGGCTAAACGCAAAAAGTTTCCACAAATATTGTAAAGATGAGAGACTAGTAAAGTCTGTTATGGAAATAATATTTTTAAATTGTGAATTATATTTTTATTAAAGCCTTTTTTAACGAGCCACAGGTTTGGCCGACAATAATTATTATGATGTATGGTTATTGTTACGGTAACAAATTTGATTCGGCCTTACACTGGGTTCGACAATTTTATTATTAATATTATATTATAATGAATATAATTTATGATTTTTTTATTAATATTTTTAAATTCATCATTTGCTACTTTATAATTAAACCTATTTCTCAAAAATATAATACACTATTTCTATAAACAATTAACTTATTTTAATTTAGGTTAAAGATTAACCCTATAGAATTTCATTAAATTCTGGGTAGAATCGATACAGCTGATCCACATTGAAAATTCCTCGAATATGAGTATCGCTAGTTACAGGATGTGCAAGTTTATAACTATTTACACCGTTTTGCGTTTTAACTATATAAGGACCTTTGTAAGGTAATTGTAATTTAGCACAAATATTCTGTTTATGATTGGGGACTCTAAGAGCTTTGATTTTAACTAATTCTCCTTCATTGAATTTAGTTCTCTTCTTTATTTTATTTCTTCTCTTTATGTACATTTCTGCATTCTTAGATATCCCCTCTCAAGTTTCATTTATTATCTGTTCATAATCTTCTATTTTCTCTGGTATCCATGGTCGCTCAGGTATGATATTCTTCATTATCACTGTAGGTGCTCTTCCAGTTACTTCATGTGGTACATTGTAACAAAATTCTATTTTCTTCAACTTTTTCCCCAGGTTTGTTGTTGGTTAAAAACAAGTAATCTTAGACATTTCGTTATTTCTCTAATGTATCTTTCAGTTTGATTAGCAGATGGATGTCTAATGCTAGTAAAATGATCTTTCACATGTGATTTCAATAACCATGCTTTAAAATTATTGTTATTAATATAAGTTGCATTATCCATCAGTTTTCTGGTATTCCTATTTCCAAGAAGCAACTTGTCAGGCTTTTTTCTACATCCTTCTTATTTGTTCTGTGACATGGATATAATTTCACAAATTTAGAAAATGTATCTACCCCTACAAATATGTTCTGATTACCCTCCTCACTGAAATCAACCATTATAAATTCAAGAGGATGTTTCGTCACTAATGACTTTGGTACATTTTCGTTATGGTGATTATTTTCCATGTTTGCAAAGTTCACATCTTGTGACTATGTCCTTTGTTAAAGACAGATCTTTCTTCGAAATGTAGTTTTCTCTGAAAATATCATGTCATTTTCTGATCCCTACATGATTGTATTGCAGATGTAGGTCTCTAATGACTCTTCTTGTCAAATTTTCTGTTATTAAGTATAATTACTTGTGATTTATAATTTTGAATATTATATTGTCCTTTGATTGGCAGTTATGTTTTTCTTTTTCTGTGAAATTCCTCTGATCTATTATTGTTTGTATTGAAAATGTTCCTACTTCTTCTTTCATAAGGTTTACTCCTATGTATTTGTTTCTTTTAGTTTTTTCGTCTCCATCCATTCTTGTTAATGCGTCTGGAACTATGTTCTTAACACCAGGTACATATTTGATGTCAAATGGATATTCCTGTAGGAGTAAAGCCTATATATGTATCCTGTTGTTTCCATATTTGTCTTTTAAAATGGTTGTGAGAGATTGGTTGTCCGTTTCCATGATAAATTTATTGCCGAATTGAAAAAATCTTAATTTATTCACACAAAAAAGTATACTTGCTAGCTCCAGTTCACTAACGCTATAATTCTTCTCCTCAGTTTTCTTGGTAATTCTGGATACGAATGAAAAAGGAACTTCTCCCATGCTCTTGATTTTGTACTATGCTTCCAGCAAACCTGTTTTGTGAGGCATCTGTCCTTAGAATAAACGTCTTCGTGTAGTCAGAATGATATATTTTAACGTCTTCGTGTAGTCAGGATGATATATTTTAACGTTTTCTGTGAACTCTTCTTTAATTCTGATAAAAGCCATCTCTCTCTCATGCGTCCATTTCACATTTTTCCTGAGAAGCTCTATGATTGGTATTTCTTTCTCCGTCAGGTCCGGTACTAATCTCTTAAAATAGTGTAAGACACCAAGAAAACCTCTCGAAGTTTTTAAATTGGTAGGTCTCTTATATTCTTTTATAATTTTCACCCTGTCTTGGTCCATGCTTAGACTGTCTTTGTATATTCTGTATCCAAGGTATACTAATTCTTCTTTGTAGAACAACTGACTTTTTTTATGTTTAATTCAAGTCCAGCTTCATCCAGAGCTTTTAGAATTATTTCTATATGTTTAAAATGTGCATCTTCATTCTTTGAAAATATTAGAATGGCATCGATATAATGTAATGTAAATGATTCATATCTGTTGAGAATCTTGTGAAGAGCTTTATTTAAGGCCGATGTTGCCGATTGTGTTCCAAAAGGCACTACTTTAAACCGGTAAACTACTCCATCTACCAGGAAACCAGTGTAGTCTCTACTGTCTATATCCAGTGGTATCAACCAAAAACTATGCTTCAGGTCTAGTTTTGTGAAAATTTGTGTCTGAGATATTCTGCCAAGTATAGCCTCTATGTTGAGGGGTGCTTCATATTCAGGTATGCAATGTTTATTTAAATTTCTAGCGTCTAGACACATATCTTTTCTCTTTTCTTTTGAATTACTATTGGGTTGATATATGGGGTAGTACTATATTCTATAATTTCATCTTCTATTAGTTTCTTGATTGCTTCTTGCATCTAGTCTTTATACTCGTATGAAATTGGGTAGCTTCTTACACGAAAAGTTTCCATATTTTTCACCTTCAGACTATATATAAAATTCTTAGCAGCTCTTGGTTGTCTATTAAATAAACCTCCATATCTCTTTAACAATTCTTAAACTTCTTCTTTTCTTCCTTTTCCACAATGTAAACATACTTCATTCCATATGCCATTTTCATAATTATCACATTCCATATTATATTCAGAATAACCATTAATATCACTTTCTTCATCTACAACTATTTGCTTTTTCCAACTTTTTTCAATAATCTCCACAGCTCTTGTAATGTTCACTTCTGTGACTTTCCTTGTTTTTTCTATTAGGTTTTTGTTCCAGGTTCACGAACTTTTCTTCCTGGGTTTTCAAGCTCTTTTTCATTTCTTCTTCTAACTTCTTCTACTTTTTAATCTTGTTTTTCTAATTTTAATTTCATCGAGCTATTCATATTTTCTATTTTTTTATTTTGTTTGTCCATTTTCTTTCCAATTAATTCTTTAAAATACTCGTTTGGTTCATTCATCATATTTTTAGTATCTTCTTTCTGTTCTATTTTATCCATCATTTTCCTACTATCTTCTTTCTGTTCTTCTATTTTGCATTGTATACTGTGTAGTATCATGAACAGTTGCTAATCCCTATTATTCCTACTTATTTCTTCTCCATGTACACTCATGTGTTCATATACAGGGTGTCCGGTAATGAATTTAAGGTTTTAACACAATACAACTTATCTCCAGAACCTGATATACCAGGTTTATTCGCACTATTAGACAGAGTAAATATCCGGATTTAGTGTTTAAACAGAATATCGTTTAAATGCCGACCGTCTTCATCGTAGCAGCCTGTTAATCTGGAGCGTAAGCTGCGGAAAACGTTCCGACACATCGCCATAGACGTATAGCATTGGTGATGCGGTCCTTCAGCTGCTGAATGGTTTGTGGCATCGGTTCCGTGTAGACGACATTATTCAAGTATCCCCATAGGAAAAAATCTAGGGGGGTTAGATCTTGTGAGCGTGGAGGACATGGAATATCGCCATTGATGGAAATTACCGTGCCAGGAAACATTTCGGTCACTGCATTTATGGATATCGCTGCAGTATGTACCGTGGCGCCATCTTGTTGAAACTACGTGTCTGGGCAGCCAGGGAACTATGGTAGGGATGAGCGTAAAAAAATCCGAACCATGGCGGTATAGCGTGTGCTGTTCACAGTAACAGAACGTCCTGCACCATCTTCAAAAAAGTACGGTCCAATTATGCCCGAGGCGGACATGGCACACCATACCGTCACTTTTTTGAAGTGTAATGGTCGTTGATGTTTTTGCCGCGGATTTTTAGTGGCCTAATATCGGCAATTATATTTGCTCACGGCACCTGTTAGATGGAAATGTGCCTCATCACTAAAAATAATGTGCTCAAACCCATCCTCATTTCAAAACGTGATGATCATGGTCTCCGCGAACGTTTTCCGTTTTACATGGTCTTCGGCCTTCAAAAAATGGCATAGTTGGATTTTATACGGGTGAAACTTTAATTCTAACTGCATTATTTCGTGCACACTAGTACGTGGCAACTGCAATTGTTGAGTATGTTTACGAACCAACCGTCGAGGATGCTGAGTTATAGCGCGCCGAATCCGGTCGATATTCTGTGGAGTTCGCGTGGTTTTCGGTTTCAGTTGCCTTTTTATTCACAGTAGATTCTGTTGTTCTGAATCGTCTAACCCAACCGCGCACTAAAGTTTCCGACGGTGCATCGGTTATACGTCGAATATCAAAACGTGCACAAAAAGTCGACGCGCCAGAACGTACGAATCGTTTGATTTAAAAAATGATTAAATCATGAACGATCGTTGTTTTGCAGGCCACGGTGCCATCGTAATTGAAATCCGCATGGTTACACAATCTACAATCCCCCATCATCCAACTTAGTGCAGGGCCGGTGTCAGAATAATGTGAAATATTAAATTCATTGTCGAACACCCTGTATTTCTGGATTTTCTCCAACCTTTGGTATTTTATCTTCACTTGGTTGAATATCTTCTCTTGATTCTGTCACATTCTCTATTTTTCCAGTTATTTCTGTTTCTCTTTCGTCATTCTCACTACTTTCTTCTAGGTTAAAACAATATGTTGCCGGGTTCTTTCCTTCTTCAATAATGGCCTCTTGTAATCTTTTGATAAGTGTTGATTTGATTCCAGTTTTGTCCAGTCCTCTTCTTCCTAGTAGTGCTTTTAATTAAGTGATTTCTAATTCATTCAAAGTTCTGATTCCCTCCATGGTTTAATAACAACAGCTAAAATAGTGTACTTCTCAAAACACGCTCCACGTTTAGGGTGACAATTTTTATAATAATTATCTTTTTTTAAGCGTTTTTTAACGAGCCACACTTTTGGCCAACAATTATTATTATGATGTATGGTTATTGTTAAGGTAACAAATTTGATTCAGTCTTACGTTAGGTTCGACAATTTTATTATCTAATATTATATTATAATGAATATAATTTATGAATTTTTTATTACATTCATTAATAGATTTTAAATTAGTTCTGAATACTTTCACATTGTTAATCCGGTATAATAAATACTTCCTCAGTATTAATCCGTTATAATATTTATTGAGAATGAGATGTGTGTTGTATTGTGAACTTAATAATAAAGATTATTCGATTTTCAATTTTATTGGGCTGATTTGTAACCTAATCTAGCTAATTTTCTTGTAAATAAATTTCTATAATCTTCATACTTTTTTATTGAAATTTAAATTTCGGCTATAAATAAAAAATATAGTAAATGCGTCTGTATGGGCGGGAAATAAGTGGACTGTATTTTTTACTTTACTACTTTATTATTGATACCGGCAATAATGTAGTGCAAACAATAAAGAAATCGTATAAAAAAAGGAGGAAGCAAATAACACTTACCCCTGTTATTCCAGCAGGTCTTCTTGTCGGTACCGACTAGTATGAAGCACAGGACCACGTAAATTGTAACTTCTGGGTTGACACACTTAATTTTATTGTAAAAAAATGAATTTGACTACGAGCGACCACATTTATCGTGTACCGTTCAAACACTACTGGTCGTCCTTTTTCTTAAATCTAGTTGGCGCGCGCCGAACTATGGCTTGACTTCGGGACAATGCTAATTGCTTCCAAAATTTTACTTAAAAATTGCCGTGGGGACTGAACATGCCGCCCACCAAAATGGAACATTTTAGCACTAAATCGAGATTAATAATAATAATTAGAATAGTTGGCGTTCAATGATTCAACATGAGAAGAGAGAGGAAGAAAAATTTACATTTAAATTGCATTCACTGAGTGAAACGGCTAACTAAAACTTAAATATAATGAGAAAAATGAATAAATAAAAAATAAAAAAAAAGAAGAAATTAATTGTGTGGCAAAGGACACACCTTTGAAACAGGTCGCTTGAATTCACCTTTAGCGGTGCGCAATGTGATGACCCGAATGACCTTATCCGCGCCGCGGTGAACTTCTGTGACACGAGCCAGTGACCATTTTAAAGGAGGCAAATTATCATCCTTTATAAGAACTAAAGTATCCTTTTCAACAGGAGTACCCGGAAGTGTCCATTTGCTCCTCTGATGAAGTGTATGAATATATTCTCGATGCCACCTGGTCCAGAAATCTTGCTGAATTCGCTGAACCAGCTGCCAACGAGAGAGACGCCCTAGCTTTATATCCTGGAGGTCAGGATCTATCAGGGTACCCACAGGTGTGAAAGTTAAAAAATGGGCTGGAGTGAGTGGAAGGAGATCATGAGGATCAGAGCTAATTGGACAGAGGGGTCTAGAGTTTAGAATGGCCTCTATTTGCACTAGAACCGTATATAATTCCTCGTAAGTGAGGATCTGATCGCCTATAACCCTAGAGAGATGAGTTTTAACTGATTTAATGCCTGCCTCCCACAGACCTCCGAAATTGGGTGCTGAGGGAGGATTAAAATGCCACTTAATGCGCTCCCTTCCAGTAGCATCTTGCATGGCTTGGTCCAGTTGCTTACGAGCCCCAACAAAATTTGTTCCGCAATCGCTGTATATATTATTAACGGAACCCCTACGAGCAATCAATCGACGAAGCGCGGCAACAAATGTGTCTGTGGATAGGTCTGAAGCCAATTCTAGATGAACAGCCTTTGTGGCCATACAAACAAAGAGAGCGAGATAAGCCTTATGAGTTTTGGCTCCACGAGATCGTCCAAGTGTTATACAAAAGGGTCCCCCGTAATCCACACCAATATTTGAGAAGGGTTTCACTTGAGATAGACGAACAGAAGGTAAATTGCCCATTAAGGGCTGAGATGAAGTAGGGTTAGCTCTAAAACATTTTATACAACGGGAAATTACTCTACGTATCGAACGTTTTGGGGCGAGAATCCAGAACTTCTGGAGAAGTAGGAAGTGGAGAGTTTGCAGTCCAGGATGAAGATATTTCCGATGATAGTATTCTATAAGTCGATACGTGAAGGTATGACCGCTGGGTAAAAGAATAGGGTGCTTTTTATGAAATGACAAACTAGAGTGAACAAGTCTACCGCCCACCCTGAGCAGTCCTTGATCATCTAAGAAAGGGCTCAATTTTCGCAAGTACTTTGATACGCGAAGATTCTTTTGAAGCAAGGGTATTTCACGAGCAAATGCATGAGATTGAGTAAATTTTATGAGGTGGACAAGAGCATTATCAAAATCACTTTCTGAAAATGAATCAAATCGTGCATTAGTGGGATTACGTGCATTAAGAATAAATCTAAGTACGTAGCAAATTATTCGTTGTATTTTTTCAAGGCATGAAAAATGAGATAAAATAATATGAATAGGGGATTGATCTAATTCAACTTGACAAGCAGTTTTGCGTAGTTCTTCAGAAACTTCGGAAATTTCAAAGTTAGATAGAGAGGTAGGCCAACCATCGTAAGTTTCACATAACCAAGGAGGTCCCGCCCACCATAGGGAATTATTGAGAATTTCTTGAGGGAATATGCCTCTTGAGGCAGGGTCTGCAGGATTGTCTGCGGAAGTAACATGTCTCCAAATAGAGGGAGGAATCTTATCTTGGATCAATGTCACCCGGTTTGATACGAAAGTAGCCCATTTGTGGGGAGAGCTTCGTACCCAAGAAAGTACAATGGTGGAATCTGTGTAAGTGGACACATTTCTAATCTGTAATGAATCTAGAAGATTTGTCTGTACAAAATGTATTAATTCAGACAACAATAAGGCCCCACATAATTCAAGTCGAGGTAAAGAGATTTTTTTGAGAGGAGCTACCCGGGTTTTGCTACACACTAAATGTGTTTTGATCTTACCATTCTCGTCTTCAGACCGTAAATAAATTACAGCGGCATACGCCTTTTCTGAGGCATCACAAAATCCATGAAGATCATAGTTACAATTATGAGGAGAAGTTATTTGTCGAGGAATACGCAGTGAGGATAGAGAAGGCAAATTTGTCCTAAAACTACGCCAGAAATCAACAATATTATCTGGTGGAGATGAGTCCCACGGAATTCCAAGAGCCCAAAGTGATTGGACTAGTATTTTGAGAGAAACTGTTACAGGGGAGAGAAATCCTAACGGATCAAAGATTTTTGCGAGTTCAGAAAGTATTAAGCGCTTGGTACAGCACTCATTGTTACTTAAGACATTATAACACAAGAAATCTTGAGAAGGGTTCCAACAAAGTCCTAAAATTTTAAGAGTAGTTTGACTATCAAAGTCAAACGAGGGCAGATCAACTTGTAAATCAGCAGCCGGCAAGGATGAGAGAAATTGAGTGTTATTACTGGCCCATTTACGCAGGTGAAAGCCACCGCTAGATAAAAGGGCAATAAGCTCCTGTTGAACAGTGAAGGCTTCTTCTAAAGAACTACAACCAGAAACAATATCATCAACATATATATCCGTACGTAAAATTTGAGAAGCAAGAGGGTATGAATGTTTATACATATCAGCTAAATGGAGAATAGTTCGAATGGCTAAAAAAGGCGAAGAAGTGATACCATAAGTGACTGTTTTGAGACGATAATCTTGAATATTGCCAGAAGGATTAAAACGCCACAAGATGCGTTGATAGTCACGATGAATCTGCTCTATAAGGACCTGGCGAAACATCTGCTTTATGTCCGTGGTGAAACATACATTGTACGAACGAAATCTAAGAAGAATTGATTGGATATCTTGTTGAAGCTTGGGGCCTGAAAGCAGGATATCGTTCAAAGAAAGACCATTGGAGCCTTTCGCGGAAGCATCAAATACCACCCTAAATTTAGACGTATCTGACTTAGCAATACAGTGATGAGGGATATAATAACTAGAAGAGATAAGTTCACTGCCGTGAACGGGTTCCATATGATCGGAATTTAAATAATCTTCCATAAAATCTTTATATTGAGTATATAATTGAGGAATTTTTACCAAACGACGTTCTAAAGATAAAAATCTTCTTAGAGCGATGTCCCGAGAATCGGAGAAATCATATGGGGTATTACGAAAGGGGAGAGATACTACAAAACGTCCAGTAGAGTCCTGACGTATGGAGTCTAAAAATATTCTTTCGGCTAAGAGATCATCAGACGATGAGTGAGAGCGAGAGGGTATGGAATCAATTTCCCAAAATCTTTTAACTTCACTTTCTAGAGATAATTCTGCGGAAGTAAAGAACGAATGAGCAGTCTGATTTGAGGTATGATTGACTTTTCCCATGATTATCCAACCAAAAATCGTGTCTAAAGCAACGGGTTTATCGATTGAAGACTTATTAAAACCACCTTGGAGAATATTAGCAAACACGTCAACACCTAGAAGCATGTCCACAGGAAGGGACTGCATGAATTGAGGATCCGCAAGTCGTAAGTTTGCGAATTCCTGAAAATGATGCTTAGGTATAGAGACACTGGGCATATCAGAGCAAATTTGTGGCAAAATAACAAAGTCTAGAGTAAGAAGAGGTTCCGGAGCATATCGTGGTTTAATAGTACAAGTGACTCCTTGTGAAGCCTGAGAAGAGATTTGACCCACACCCCTTATCTCCAAAGAGAGAGGAAAGTTCTTTAAGCCCAGTTTATTACAACATTTAGCAGAAATGAAGTGACTCTGACTGGCACTATCTAGAAGAACTCTAACAGAATGAAAACGACCTTGGCTATCTTTAACATCGATCATAGCGGTAGACAACAATACTGTACTATTTACGCGAGAGAGTAGGTTGACTGAAGTTTCAACATTAGAACGAGCAGCCAAATGGGAAGCGCTAGTTGATGCAACTGGAGTAATCGGAGTATTGTTTGGAAGAGCTTGTGAATTAGTAATTGCATCAAAGTGTAAAAGAGTGTGGTGCCTGCGTGAACATTTTCGACAACGCAGTTGAGATGGACAATTAAAATTGTTATGTTTGTAACCAAGACAATTTGTACACCAATTCTTGGATTTTACGAAATCATATCTTTCGTTAGGAGACTTAGCTAAGAAACCTTGACAATTGTATATTAAATGTTGCTGATGGCATAATTGACAATTTATTTTAGAGTCAGACTGGGTGGTAAATGCACTACTAATTCGCTGTTTTTGAGGGGTGTGTTTTGGAGTGCTTTTAATTTTAGGTGAAGAGAACCTTTTAGGAGAAGGAACAATAGTTTCATTCCCATTATTTGCAAGTGAGCGCGCATTGACATCAACTTCAGCAATACGAACACTATCCATAGCGTCACATTGAGTCTCTAAAAACTCTATAAGCGTAGTATAATATTCATCAGCAGGTAAATTATCCTTATATTGCAGCTCAAAGCGAGTTTTAGTATTATTATCTAATCTATCTAACAACATATTGTAAAGTATGAAATCCCAATTCTTGACATTATAACCTAAATTCTCTAAAATGGCCAAGTTCTTCTCAAAACTATCAGTCAACCTACGTAAAGCCTCATGATCATCTGAACTGTCCATTGCAGAAGTAAATTGTAAAGCATGCCAATGGGAGCGAGCAATTAACAACTTTTTATCAAAACGCTTTCTGAGTCTATTGTAAGCTACAACGTAAGTATTACCTCGTAAAGGTACACTAGAAATGAGATCATAAGCAACTGAAGAAGTGGATGTCAATAAATAATTAAACTTATCTATATTCGTTAAAGAATCATTATTATGTACCATTGAATCAAACATATCAATAAACGTTTGCCAATGTTGATAATCTCCGTCAAAGACAGGAACAGTGAGTTTGGGCAATCTAACATAACAATTAGATCTAAAAGTAGTCACATTTTGAGTAGAGTTTTGATTAATATTATTATCACTAATATCGTCTTCGAATAGTTGAGTATAAACTGCTTGAACATGATAATAGTTATTATCAAAATCTGTACGAGCGACATTATGTGGCTCTAAGTCTGCACCTTCCTGTGTAGACACAATACCAATTATGCCATTATGAGCTCTAAGAAAATCATCACGAATATTTTCGATATGTTTATACCTACATTTAAAATTATTTCGTAAGCCTGTATTTGTGAGTGCGTCGTTAGCAATTGTTAATAGAGCATTTAAGTTGAGAATTTCACTTTGACGTTGAGCTATTAATAATTTAAGTTTCTTAGCTTCAGACATGACGAGTATTTATAAAAAGTAAACACTTGACAATGAGAATTATTAATGAAATATTATTTAAATCAAAAGCATATAAAGAGAGAGAGCGAACGTTACTGCTTTCGCAAATAAAAGAATTATTTATGTCGAGCGAAAAAATGCGAAAACAACGAGTTATAAGGAGATTCTTTTGACTAAATAACATTCACTCAATTATATCAAGTATTCAATAATAGTATTTGTGTGAGAGGGGAATATAATTACGATATATAGAGATTAAGCAGTGCACTTTAATAATTATTGAAATAAAATATATTCAATTAGAGAATGTTCATAAAAATATGTGAATATAATGTGGACTTCTTCCAGCTGATTTACTGTATCGGTCACTGGCCAGGTCAAGAATGAAATTCACAGATGCGTCAATTAATATGCGCGTTCGGTACCTACTGTCTAGACTTACCGAAAAGTATATTGAATAAAATGTCGGCCACAAATGGATTTAATTTTATCAACAGGTGTTCAAAAATTAATAAATCATAAATTATGGGATTTTAAGGGCTGAAAATATCCGGAAAATCCGTAGAATGACCAAGATGTATGGGCGGGAAATAAGTGGACTGTATTTTTTACTTTACTACTTTATTATTGATACCGGCAATAATGTAGTGCAAACAATAAAGAAATTGTATAAAAAAAGGAGGAAGCAAATAACACTTACCCCTGTTATTCCAGCAGGTCTTCTTGTCGGTACCGACTAGTATGAAGCACAGGACCACGTAAATTGTAACTTCTGGGTTGACACACTTAATTTTATTGTAAAAAAATGAATTTGACTACGAGCGACCACATTTATCGTGTACCGTTCAAACACTACTGGTCGTCCTTTTTCTTAAATCTAGTTGGCGCGCGCCGAACTATGGCTTGACTTCGGGACAATGCTAATTGCTTCCAAAATTTTACTTAAAAATTGCCGTGGGGACTGAACAGCGTCTGTTAAACAGCTGTTAACAACATGTATCTCAAGTATGAGACTTTTAATAAAGCTTTTTATAAAATGCTTTGAAAAGTAAGCGTTTTTTGCCTAATATCTATACTTAACAAATATAAATGTATTACACAACCTGAGTAAGAGAAAACTTATTCTTATAAGATGTTAGAGTTTACCTGAGTTTGTTCTTGATATGCAATTCTTCTAGCAGATTCTTGCAATGGTACAGTTCTTATGTGTAATTTTTGGATTTCATCAATCGTTCCTATTGTGACCGAGGTATCTGTTGCTAACGCCAAGCTAAAAATGTATGACTTGATTATAGAAATGTATGTAACATTACCTATAATAAATGAATAAATTATTATATGGGTATTTAGGACTCCACTAAAAAACTTTTTCAGTATATTTTTATGAAAAGTAAAGGAATTCAAATGGCATCGGAAATACTATTGAAAGCATCTTTAACATAAGGGCATATGGATATAAAGTCTTACTACAAACCAAAGTTTATCTTCGCAGAATAATAAAATAGCTTTTTTAAAATCTTTATTGGATTTTTTTTCATACATGATAGTTTACTATTGTGTCTTCTTTCACTTTATAATTAATTACATGATTATACCAAATTAATCAGCTGCTTATTTTACTTTGAAATCCCAGATGTTTGATGGTCTGTATTTAAGATAGGCCAAAATAAGTGTTTAATTTCCTTGGAATTAAGTCAGTATTTTGATTTGAATCGCCCGTCAATTTGATATTGAAAGTGAATTCATAAACTTGTAGAGTTAAAGTCTTTCAAAAATATTGCAAATAAGCATTAGCGTTATATATTTTTGCTTTTTACAAATATATTACTTACCTATCGGGATAAGCTTCGGCATTGAGCGAACACATATGATTGACTTCTTTCATGTTAACATTTGAGAATACTAATTTATGATTAGATGAATAAATAACAGTCGGTCTATCTGAACAAGCAAAAACGTTTGTTGTACTCAAAGATCTGAATGTCCTTAAAACTGTCGGTTGAGTGCCTAATGTTACTTTTTTCTTTTCACTTAACAGTCCTGAATCTTTGTGAAGTGTAAAATAGAACATGGAACCGTCACCAAGTGCACATAATAAATAATTGTGACCTTCGAAACTCGCCATTAGGACTGATCGAGGAATTATCTCTACAAAAATAAACATCAATAAATTTCGATCTTAAAATTAGGTTTTTAAAAAATATACTTAGTGTCATAAACAATTTTTTTAATTACAAGGAAATGTATATGTAATCATACTTGATTTTACGGATACTTGAACGGATCAATAAACTGTATTTTTAATTATGATAGATGTCTAATCTTTGGTTTAGAATTATGGTTAAAAAAAAGTTGATAATATTGAAAATCACATCTAGACCAAATCATATATTGAGCCTCATAGTTGAATCAAAATTTGTCACAACTCGCCTGATCCAACTTATCTTTAATAATAAAAAACGTCATTTATTGATACAACCAAATGGCCATCGACAGAGGTCCTTCAGCCGGTAATACTTACATTATTTAGTATAATAGACTTAATAGTAATAAAAGTAACATTGTGTGTATATGTAAAAAAAGAGTATAAGCGGCTAAACAGAAGGAAGAGAAAAAAAAGTTAGAATTTTCACTTCATCATTTTTCATTTTCCTTTAATGACTATTTACCACTTCCCAAACTGTCTTATGAGGATATTTTCGTTTTGACTGTAGTGTGTAATCTCGTTCTATGCATGGTGTATCCATAATTTCTTTATTATGCATCTGCTTGGAGAAAGCCTGGGACAGAGTTGTCAATCTACCTTTTAGTGGCTGTACCTTTGTGGTTTGGTATAGAAGTTTGTTTGAAGGATTGTGGAGAGGGTTTGATGGATGTCTCGAGTATGGGTCTTGCTATGTCCATGTTTTTGTATGTTATGCTTCGAGAGTGTTTTCCTCTGCTAATACATTTTTTTCTTTGCTATCTCTACGTTTTTATTAAAGTTAAGTTGTTGTCAATAGTGATACAAAGGTACTTTACATGTAATATACATGGAATTATGTTGTTGTTAATAAAAATAAATGGTGTTTTATGTGTTGGTGTATGATTAAAGATTATTAATTGAGATTTCAAAGGATTAGGCTTCATTCTCCACCTGTTGAACCATTTCTCCGTTCTGTTCATTAGTGTTTGCAGTTTGTTCATTGTTTTTTTGATGCTGTTATTATGACTAATTAAAGAGGTGTCTTCTGCGTACTGCAATATATATTTTTGTAAATTTATGTGATCTGGTGCTAACCCGAAGTTGTATATGTCATAACAGTAAAGGTTGTAGAGCAAAGGGGAAAGTGGGGAGCCTTGAGCGACTCCTTGTTGAGGTATAATTGTTTGTGAAAAACTATTGTTAACTTTTATTTGTATTGTTCTGTCACTGAGGTAAATTATTATTATTAGTAGCAGGTATTCCGGGCATTTCATTTGTTGTAGTTTGTACAACAATCCACGGTGCCAAACTCTGTCAAAGGCTTTGTTAATGTCCAGGAAAATAGCAGCACTGTGTTCTCCTTGCAGCTTAGAGGTTTGTATATTCGATGTCAGGATTGCTATTGGGTGTATAGTGGAGCACTTTTCCCTAAAACCAAACTGATATGATGGTATGTATTTTCCGATTTCCCTCTGTAATAAGTTTTTTATAATATTTTCAAAATTCTTGGCTAGGACAGACAGGAGTGTTATTGGTCGATAATTTTTAACCTCCGAGTGGCATGTGTTGGGCTTTGGAATCATAATTAAGATCCCGTATTTCCATTCCTGTAGAAAATGAGATGTTTTTAAACAAAATTTATATATCTTTATGATATATAAATGAATTTTATAGTTCAATATTTTAAATATTTTCCGGGTTATTTTATCATAACCTGGAGCTGCCCCTGTGTATGATTTCAAAGTATGTTTCTTCCTCAATAGTCCTATCTTCTCGTCCGATATTTTCTTTAAAGTGAGTGTTGAACTATGCTAGAATATTCTGATAATCCCTATTGTCATATTGAGGATCATCGTCTTCTGTGAATGCCTCTATGAAATGTTCAGCAAATAGATCTGCTTTCTCTTGGTCAGTGGAGAATAGGATTCCATATCTTTCCAGATCTGGTATGATGTGGTCAGCTTTATATTTACTCATTCTTTTAATTTATTGCCAGTAGTTTTTTCCTCTTAGTCTATTGATTTCATTACATGTTTTGATCCACTTGTGTTCTCTGTACTGTTTTATTAATATTTGAATATTATTGATATAGGTGTTTATGTGACATTTATAATCTACATTGGGATTTTTTATTACATTTATAATCTACATTGTTCTTAATTATTTGTATAATGTATGGTGGTAGCTCAAAATTGTGAAAGTGAATTTTTTCATAGGGGGAATTTTTTATAATAGCTGATATTAGCAGTGTGTTAAAATGTTTAATATCATCTACAGTTGTTCGGGACTGTTCATGTGTGTTTTCCTGCTCCTCAATATGCTTGGTTAGTTTTTTGTTAACTTTCTCTATGTTACATTTATTTAAATTAACTGTGTATTCATCACTGAGATCTATTTTATTTTTTAACTTGATGGTAACTTCTATTGCTGAGTGTTCACAGCCCAGATCCGGATGAGTAATAACTTGCTCTATGTTGTGTTCTAGGTTTTCTGTAAATAGCATCAGGTCTGGAGTGGTATCATTATTGTTTATCATGTGGAATGTATGGGGGGTTGTGCTTTTTTAAACGGGCTGTTATCCATAAAAATTTTTAGCTATTTTTCTTTTTAATGAAATTGACTGTCTCGACCCTTACTTCGTGGAATATGCTCATATTAGTGTTTTTAAATGAAACTCAAGGTCTCTAGTTAATTCCACAATATAATACAAGTTATTGAAAATTCTAAAAAATTGACAATTTGATTTATCGAAACAATTGTCAATTTTTTAGAATTTTCAATAACTTGTATTATATTGTGGAATTAACTAGAGACCTTGAGTTTCATTTAAAAACACTAATTTTTCTTTTTGTTTATTTACATTGAAATCCCCAATAATTATACAATATTTCTACTTGCTTGCTATTTTAGCGTTTGGGTGAACATAGATCAATATGATGTGTAGTTTGTCTTCTAGAAAAGGAAAAGTAAAATGTGTTGCTTCACTTAACGGGTTGTTCATTTTAGGAGGATTGCTCCTTATCACATTCAGCTAGGGATGAACCTGCACCAAACTCCCACCTCTTGTATTTGTGTTAACTATATTGCCCATTTTCTTAATCAAGTCCCAGTTTTCCATAGTTTGTGTTGCTGTCTATATTGGTTTTTGTTTCTACAAAGAGTGCACAGTTTATTTGATGTCATTGGATTACGTTATTTATTAGCAGTTTTTTTGGTATGTAGCTGTTGACGTTGGAATAGACAATCTTAAGTTTCGACAAGAACTTGATCATTATTTACTCTGTTGATGGGTTGTGTTGGTGAAATTGTTTGAGGTTCGTCGAGATCAAACATAAGTATATACTACACTCTGTTACCAGAAAAGTGTGCGACTGTATCTATGTTGTATTCTGTGATACATCGTTTTCTAAATTTTGAGATCAGTTCATCTCTTTGTATGTTTTTTTCTTTGTTAAGTTTGCATATATAAGTGTTTATGATCACATCATGGACTGTTATATGGGAATGTATTTTTGAGTACTTGGTTGTTTTTGTATCAATTTCTGCTGATTTTTTGTTAAATGGTTTGATTTTATTGTTGGGTATACCTGTTATTGGTTTTGTTGGCCTGTTCTGGCATTTTAGTGACCATGCCGCATAATCTTCAGCACCACAGCTGGAACATTTTGGAGGTAAGTGTGTTTTAGATTTTAATTCATGATGAGTACCTCCACATTTGGTGCATTTGATTGGTTCCTTGCATTTGCCTGTAGTATGGGTAAATTTTTGGCAACGAGGGGTGATGCATCCTGAGATAATTCTAATAAGTGTGGTAGCTTTTTGTGTGGCTTTTGAAATTATTCTCTTGTAGTACCTGTGATTGATGCTGACCTTATCTGTTCGCTTATCTTTTCATCTGTTATTTCACGTTTTACCAAACCTATGCAGACACTGTATAAGATTGATGAGTTGCTTACACGTGTTTGGTGTTTTGTTGCTGTTTGAGTTTCTGCAAAATTGTAAAAATTTGTTTATCGCCAATTAGTTTTTGGAGAGTTTGAGTCGTTTTTGGTTTTTCTTCAGCTGATTTTAATAGAAATCCGATTTTGGTTGTCAGTATCACATCATTTGATTTGGGGTTTTCTATTTCCCAGATATCTGACAGTTAAGTTCTTGTCAGAGTCTCATTAGCTTTTATGTAGTAGAAATGTTTGTAGTTTCTATTTGTAATTTCTCTCATTTTGGCAGAATTATGTTGGTGGATTATTTGGGTAGATGGTCCTGTTTTTTTAATTGTATTAATTGTAGCTTGATTGTTTTGTTGAACTTTTTGTGGAGGCAGGTTTTTTGTTGGGTTGTTATCATTTAATTGATGTTGCTTTTGTGCATTAGTGTGGGAGCTTGTTCCAATTATGTTATTTATTTCTTCTTGTGATAATTGTGGTATATTTGTGTGTTTTTTTTTGATATGTGGGTTTTCCCTTCTGTCTTAATTTTCCTTTTGATTCTCACTTTTTTCGAATGATCTGAGTCATCTATATCCATCTCAACGACTATCGGTACATGACTGATCTTTATTAAGCATGATCATGTAAAAAACAACACAATTAAATGAAAGATATTTCATTTTATGACTCGAAATATACTGAGTGAAAGCACTCCAAAAATTGATAATTATCTAAAAAGAAGACTAAAAATTGTTATAAAAAATGATCACAATTGGCAATTGAATTAGTTAAAAGTACAGTTGGTCTATTGGTTCTTAACCTATCCATCATTAATATTTGATAACATAATTGGCATAATTAATTAAGTGGCATCCTTTTCCATTAATAGTGAAAATCAGAACAAAATAAACTAACATAAAATTTTTCAACTAATTTCGTATGAATATTATTAATGACACATAGGGAAAGAACCAACGGACCAAATAACTAGGAAAATTGAACCCACTGAGATTATCTTTTTCAAGACTATAAAAATATTTCCTTGGTAAAATGTTGTCCAATAATTGGTAGGTGGAGTCTGTAAGGGCAGTTATGCTTTCACAATTTTTTTATGATCTATTTAGGTACCATCTTCGTACAATTAGGAAGTTGCATAGATCTTAAATATCTTTGAAAACTTGTCAAAACGTAGTCAATATAAAGTGAATGCCACTGCGAATAATTTGAAAACAATAATAATTATTATAAGTGATTCCAATAGGCGCGCCGCGCAGATCGGCTAGAAATGGGTGTGTCCTTGTCATGACCTCAGCTGTCGGACACGTGTACCTGAGCCAAGAGAATTGTATAGCAGCGTGTATTGAATGTAACACATTTGTTACCATATGCTGCAGCTTGCATGGTCTTTATTTTTGTTTGTGTGGGTGCCGACATATATCTGTAAGTATTAGTGTGGTTGTGGTTTGGTACTGTTATTGCTCGCCTGGGGTGCAAGGTCCCTATTGTTTTTTAATAAAATCGGTTTAGGGGGAGGGATGAAAATGGGGTTGAAATTATATTTTTACGCAATTATTCTTGATTTATTCACATTTATCGATTTATAGATATTGTTTGTCAAGTGTCCATAAAACTTTGTTAAAAAGTTACTACTGACGAAATTTGTTTGTGAAAGATTTTATTATTACTACTTGTAAATCTGTCAGAGAAAATGATGGTGACAATGCGGTAGGATACGTACAAGAAGAGAAAGAAATCTTTGTATAGTGAAAGGCAGAATTACACCCGAACATAATACGACCAAAAAACTTTACACCATAGTCTATTAAGATATGAAACTGACGAAATCGAAATTTCTTTACAATGTGCCAATATAAACACTCCCAAAAGACTACACATCTACAGCACTTACGCAAGCAAGTGTCTAACAGAAAAATACCAAGTGTGTACTGTAGTGAATTGGCACCGTGAAGCACGAGAGGGAGCGTCCGGCAGGTGACCTCATGAATTGTCGCAGGTTTTTAAAGGGGAGGAGCTTAGTGGAAACTTCAACCTAAGATTTCTCCGTTATTTTAAAACCGATTATAATGTTGTAAACGCTATTTTAATCAGTAAATTGCGATCTATTTACCATTACCTCATTACCATTGAACCTTTCTCCATTAAAATATTACATGTTAGTCAACGAAATGTAAACGTTAGATACACTGTTTATTCACAGTGTGCTATTAGATAGATAAATACTATTATGTCTATTGATGTGGACCGGCAATATTCCCAGTGGGAGGGAACTTATAAATTGGGAATATTGCCGGGCGATTTTGCCAAAAGGTGGGAATTTTTAAAAAAAATTTACTTTTGATGAGTTTTTCACTGATTTACCTGTTAAGAACCTAGAAAATAAGCTAATTTAGAAATATTATTCACCTACAGTCAATATCAAAGCTCCTATTAAATAAAAACCATTATAAACAAGTGGGAATTTACGGAAAACACTGTGAATTTATGAAAAAGTATGAGAAATTAATATTTCAAAAGATGACAGACAGTCAAAAAATTCTTTATTACATGGCCAATTCATTGTCAATATATAATTGAAAAATTGTTTTATTCTAAATTAAACTAAATTAGGCCTACTGGCAAAAAAAAATTCAATTCAATAACAATATCAAAATTTCCCATAGATTTTAGATTCTTCAGGTTTTATGCTCGTATTTTATTTAAATCTCTTAATTTGTAAGCCCATTCATAAAAAAGTGGCAATTTATCAAACTAGTTTAATTTTTCATTCTTATTCCTTTGAAAACACTTTTTCATTGGTAAAATTATTTTATAATACTTCTAAAGGTGTAAATTAAGTTATGTAGTTACTTCAATCAACTTCCAGGAGTTATGATGTTAAAAGTTAATTTGTCTACTTTTTAACTTTGTAATATATGTTTATGTTTGGAGGGAAATTTAGTTCTTCAGTTTTTGAGAGGGAATTTTTATCTCCCGTTGAACCCCAAACATCTAGCATCACTGCTAGCTGAAGAAATGCAGCCATTTTGTTTTCTCAGTTTGCTCTGTAGATGTAATGTAGGTGTTGAAAAACCAGTTTTTAAAATATCCTGAGTGTGAGTGAGAATTTTAAGGTTATAAAAGGTGAGCATTTTAAGGTTATAAAAGCCAAGGAAATAAAAGTAACTTGTTATTTTCTAACTCCAAGTAGGCCTGCTCTGCTGCTCTGAAGTGTTTAATGTGACAAAATTGTGAAGAAAAAGGGGATGGTGTGGGATTTTTTCCAAATAAAAGGAAAAGGTGTTGTGTGTAAATACTGTACCCAAGAGTATAAGCAAGCAAATTCTGTTAAAATAGAAAGACACATTAAGAAGTGTTTGAAATGCCCTGCAGGATTGAAACATATCCTCTTTGCTTCTCCTAAGCAAACAATCCCTAAATCAGCCTCACAGGACATTGGTGAGCCATTGAAAGTTAATGTAGAATTGAATACTGAAACAGATTTGACCTCAGCTGGTCCAAGTTCAGCTTCAAGTTTTCTATTAGCACAACTACAACCACCCCGGTCAACCATACCACCTAAGACTTCCTGGACAAGTCCATCTGCAGCCTCTTCTAGTTCGGGATCTGCAACTATGCCGATTTACAGCCCAAGATCATCCAGAGGGATAACTTCATTTTTGGATTACATGGATTCTCAAACCAATGTAAGTTTAAAATATTAATCTCAGTAGGTCAGGTAGTATAAAATAAGGTGGAATGACAAAGATGTAGATATCAGCCTATTGGCCTAGAGCCTAGAATACCTATATTGAAAAAGTAATGGTTTTTACAATAACAAAAACTAAAAAATGTATCAAATAATGTGACTCAAATTTTGTATGATATAAATGCATCTTTAAATTAATTAAGTAACTGTGAAAGTTATAGGCCTACTCCTACTACAACGGTGCGTGGTGCGTCCATAATGGCGGCTAGTTCCGAAGCTTATTCCGATTCCGACAAACTACCAATGTTATTAGATGGGAGTGTTTACAGTGTCAGCTGATTATCGGGGTATAGTTTCAATGCTAATGAAAATCGGAGTCGGCGTAGGAACCCGATCTTATTTTATCTGTAAAAAATAGATTTTAAATTCATTGTTAAATTTATAATTCTTCAAAAGTAATATTGCAAACATTGGCAGTCGATGAAAAGGCTGAATTGGAGCCATCAATGAAAAGAAAACTCCTTGATGATGGTGTATTTTGGACAAGGGTCGAAAAGATGATCAATCTACTTGAACCAATCGTTCATCTTATAACCTCCATAGAATCAAAAGAACCACAGATTCACCGAGTAGTAAGACAGCTCAATGAGCTTGAGAAAAGTTTAGTAGAAAACTTACCATCATCTCCCCTCCAGAAATCTGAAGAAAACAAAATAATGGACAAGTTTCAGGAAAGAAAAAGTTTTGGCATCGGAGACATTCACCTAGCTGCATACATGTTAGGTACTAAAATGCGGGGGAGTATGCTCATCCAGAACAATTGTTGACTGCCATTGGGTTTATTTGTGATTGTGCTAAACAAATGAATTTGGATGTTCTGAATATCAGAGAAAATGTAGCAGACTACAGGGATAAAGAAGGCCTATTTTCAAAACAATTCCTTTGGGAAGGCTTTGAAGATATGGAGAGGATTATTAGGCCTTTTAATTGGTGGAAAGGACTAAGAGGCACATGTCCCTTGGCAGACATTGCCATCCGAATTTTGGGAGCTCCCGTTACTTCTGCTGCCACAGAGCGTACATTTAGTACGTTCTCGTGGATACATTCAAAGAAAAGAAACCACCTCACGACCGAGCGTGCTGTAAAGTTAATGTACTTATCCTATAACTGGAGGTTGATGAATCCGTCTCCAACCAAACAAACTCCCAAGAAGAGCAAAACCAGCGAAACACCGGGTGACGGAAAAGATAAAAATGAAGATACCGTAGATAATGTGGAAGAGGAAACTGATGTGATGGAAGTGGGGGAAAGCGATGACGAAGACTTCAATGGATTTCCTGAATTTCCCGATGGAGAAGAGGAGGAAGCTGAAGATGATCCAGAAGGTTCTATGTAAATCGACAGCAATGAGGACTGTTAGCATAATAACTTTTTTAAATTGCTAAAAAAATGTAATTTTTTCATGTTTTATTTCATTATACTATGATATTTTTTATTTTAAACAGTGTTTGTGTTTTATTTAATCACAAAATCAGTAAATTTGTAAATTAATTTAATGTTTAAAAATACTGTGTCGTTAAATCATAAATTCCCAAATTTTGTTTTTGTAATTTTTTCTATGACTTTTAAAAAGTAAATGGGCTTCATTTTATCATCTCTATAATGCATTCTACCCATTAAACAATATCATTTGGAGCTATCTTACTTTAAAATCATAAATTCCTGGGAATTTATGAATTTTGGGAATATTGCCGGCAATATTCCCAGGGAATATTTCCCCGATTATAAATTCCCGGGAATTTTACATCACTATGTCACATTCAAATTTTAAATTATAGTCAATAACATGGTACTTACCTCCTCCCAATAGTTCCTTAGTTGATTCAGACAAATCAGGTAATCTTAAAATACGTGCAGATATATCTGTCCATAAGCCCACAGCAACTAAATCTGAAGTAGTACCTTCTCCTAGAATACTAATATCGAGACATGCTATTTCTACATCTAATGTTGTATTTCTGGAAAACAAACAAGTATTGAAAGGCACTGACAACTTTATATCATCAATTTTTTTGTATGGGTAATTTATATTTGCATTTAGTTTTATGTGTACACTCATCAAAACGGAATAGCAACAATTAACTTAAATTTCTCCAAATTTTCGCTTAAACATGTTTAAATATTCTCAAATGAAACAACTATTTTCCAAATCTTAATGTAAACTGAAATTTCTAGTACAACCAGACGGTGCAGATGATACATTTTATCATTGCATTGGACATATTGGATTATTAGATTAACATTTTTCAATTTTATTGATTAAAGATGTTTAACACAATATTATACACACCTGCACAAAGTGGTTGTCAATCATCAATATTGTGCATTTCCATGTTTTTATATGTTTCAATATAATATCTGCTTACATATTTATCTATCCAAGTTACCCATACCTTAGATTAATTTAATATAAATAACAATTATAAAATGAATTTATGTATTTTCCCTATATGTAACATTTACGAAATGAAAACAATTATGTATGTTGATCATTGATGCCCTATAAATACCATAATTAAGAATATATTATAAAAATATTTCTGAATAATATGATAAGGAGTGATAAGTCAATATATCTGAAATACACTGAATTAAGCTGAATAATTTCTTTAAACATTTTTTATCCACAATCTGAATGGGTTTTAGATGCGTCTAAATCGTTATTATTATAATATAGATTATAATACAAACCCTTTTAATATTAATTCATTTGGATGTATTTCTAAATAGTACAAAGCAGATCCAGTCGAGACAATTACTTGAGATGTGTTGCAAGCAACAACACTAATATTTTTTTCAGTAGGTGGTTTCCATTCAGCTAATAGGTTTTTACTTTGTGCTGAAACAAGTCTTGCCGAGGTTGGAGTTACTTGAATGATCTGTTCGTGAACGACGTTACCACAAAAGAATGTTTGTTGATCGGATGCAAACCCTGCTATATCAGTTTCTTCTACTTCTTCCCCATTTAAACTCAAGACTCGAGTCTGACCAACAAAAGAAAGAACCAGAGTATTATCTTGTTTGCTACCTACAACAATCGATAGTAATGATTATATAACATAATAATAATTTAGGAAGTGTCTAGGAAACCAGTTAATATATGAATCCTAAGATACAGTTAGACTATAATAAAACAGTGATAAAAGTCAATACTAGGGGGTTAAATAAAATAGAATAACTTTTTGTTTCTTGATATTCTATACCAAATACACTTCATTCTACCACTAGACCAACTCTAACAGTTCATTGAGAGTAGACATGTACACATAAAAACTGGTCAAGGAGTAGTGATATTTAATCTAACTTGTATATTGTAAGTAGTATCTCTAAAAAATTCTGAAAACAGTAAATATTTAGACCTAAAAGACATAGAAACCCAGTTTTCTCAAGCTGGTGGTCTCACCGAATACATCCAATAGTATTTGGCGATGAAAATATTTTGGACGTTAAATTAGTTTGAAATGTATCTATCACTAACAATATACTATGTAGTTTATAGTACTAGTTGCCTACATTTTCATTACATAGTTTTGGTGTAGTATTGGTTAAATTTAATTTTATGTATCAAAATATTATGTGGTTATTTTATAAAGTGAGGAATTAAATCTGTTGAAAAACATAATTACCGTTGTATAGTCATCATAAATTTAGTAAAAGGTGGGAATAAAAAAAATTATAATTTCATAGATAATGTCTTACCTGCCACTTGTAGCGCCCACATCCCTTTAATACCTGGTAAATCTATAGATGCATGTTCTTGTATGCCAATACCATTTCTAATAATTCGTAGAGATCCTTCTTTAAAAGCCCCTGAACAAGTGACAAGTTGTCCTTGGCCTTGCCTCTCTAAATCAACAACACACATATCTAAAATTGGCGCTAAATTCGTGAAAGACTCCATGACAGTGACATAAGAACCATTTTCATCAGCTTTTGTATTCAATTTTACCAACTGAGAATCACCCATTCTAGATCCAATGAAAAGTACACCATTATCAAGATATGTTATACACTCAGGAGTTGCAATCTCGCCTAAAAGTTCAACTTTTAGGTCTTTGACAATTTCAATACCATCAGTTCTAGTTTCTGTTTCAATGAACAACATGAATAAATGGCCAGCCATGTCTCCAAGGAGGTACCTCAGGCCTCCTGGATCGACTTTGGCGTAACATATTATTGTACTTTGCTGAAAAATATAAGTAACAACTATAACACATACAAAAAAGTATTATTATTATCAAAATTTCTATATTTCAATAGGTGAAACTTGGTTTGCACTTAAAAGAAACAAATTAGATTGCAAGATAGTATCTTCCGAGTCAATTCAAATGCTTTCAGTTACAATAGTAAAATGACACTAAGGTAAAATATCAACCCATGCAAACAATGACTGACTATACTGGATACAAAATCATTTTGCCAAAGTGGAGTTGACCAATAAATGACTTCTCCGATATTAATAAAATGGTATATTATATATAAAAGAGTTTTAGTTTTCGAGGCTTTAATCAAACCTTATCAGAAATAACGGGCTAGTTCGTTTTAAAAATGAATGGAATTTTTAAAATTATTGACTTGAATTAAGCAACTGTATGAACAAAGAACAAAGTGGTACATACAAGTAAATGAAGATAAAATCATGGAAATCTGAAGAGAGTACTTTAAACAACTACTAGAAGGGACAGCATAGATAATAATAAAAAAGAGATATAATGTGAGACAAGAAATAAAAATAGATCCCAAGGAAACAATGAGCATAAAATAGGTATATAAAAACTTGAAATAAGGAAAGCACCCGGATCTGCCAAAATAACTGCGAGATTTACAAGAAAAATTAACCAAGGAACAGAATTAGAAATAGGTTTTTTTTACTGGCACAGACCTTGGTCATTCAGCCATTCCCAACATTTTTTTAATACAACAAAGGATAACGATAACACACTCTTCTCGCCTAGTGGTCCGTCAAAGCATTTTCAATGTAAGACAAACACTAGACCCACTAGATAGGAAACAAACAAACAAATGAGTTAAAACAAAGGAAACATCTGATGAGTATCATCATAAACATACTTTTGAACTTTTAAGAAAGTTTATTAATGCACCATAAACATCACCTTTTGCAGCTGTCTCAGCACAGTAATTATGTTAACGGGGCTGGTGATAGATTTTCTTAATCTTTCAAATAGTTTATCACAATATGCCTTATGTTTGTTACACTCAATAAAGATATGCTTCAAAGTACCTTTACCACCACAGTGATCACATAATTCGTTATTTTGGATTTTTATTTTGAATAGGTGTACGGGATAGGAAGCATGTCCAAATATTATTCTGATTGGGGTTGTTAAGTAAACTCTAGGTGTCCATAGGTTAAAAAGCCATGGATTCTTAGGAATACACTGCTGTACTTTCAAATATTAATTTTAATGACTATTTGTACATTTCCAGTCCTGTCTCCAGAGTTGGGCTTGTTTGGATTTGATAGAAGAAACGAGGTCGGAATTACTTAATAGTTGATATCTTGACCTGTAGTGACCACACATTTAGCCAATTTACCCACTTCTATGTTGAAAGCTAGACCAACATGGGCCTTAACACATAAAAATGTAGTATGAAAGTTTCTTTTTGATAATGTGAGTATGAGTTTTTTTATTTGAAATATGTATGGGTTTGAATGATTGTTGGATATGCTGATTTTATGTTGCCTCTAAGACGGATAAAGAATCTGTAGCAATAACTGACTGTTGGAAACTGGATTCTACGATAAAATTAAGAGTTTGAATAATGGCTATAGCTTCTGCATTATATACGGATAGATTTTTACATAGTTTGTATTTTCTTGACACATATATAGATGGAACATAAAAGGCACAGCGTAATCCAAGAGAACACTTAGAGGCGTCAGTATATATAAAGGTGTGGGAAGAATAATTACTTTTGTAGGAATAAAAAAATATTCAAAATCGTCCATGTGATTTTGTTTTTCAGCTATTCTTTGAAAGTTTATTTCACTATTCAGATCCATATAGTATAGCCCCATAATCCAGAATAGACCTGATGAAGCAATGGTAAAATAGGAGGCCAACGTTTATATCAGCCCTAAGCCATGTCTTCATGATTGATCTTAAAAAGTTTTCGCATTTGTTTAACATGTACTTTAAATGTTGTCTCCATGTGAGTTTTTTGTCCAGAATCATACCTAGGTAATTTGTTTCTATGGTTACAGGAAATTCAGTGTCATATAATAATATTTTCTTATTATTTGGTGTGTTATGTCAAGTAAAAATACATATATTAGATTTATTAGCGGATATAGAAAAGCCATTGATAATACACCAGTCATATAGACTAAGTTTGAAGTTAAGAAATAGAAGAAAAAATTGAACAAGGAAAACTTCAAAGGTTCTGCCACATACAGTGAATAGTGGAAAAAAGACGAGTAAGTCAGGTAATTGAAGCTAGAACATATAAGAAGAAGTCTAGAAGATTATGATAAGAAGATGTGAAAGCAACTGCAAGAAAGAGAAATGTGAGAAGATACAAAGGCTAATGCAGGACTGAAATAATTAGAGGCAGCTGGAAAAGAATTGCAAGAAATTCAACTCTACCAAACAGCACAGACCTGTAAAGGTACAGATTAAGGAAATAAGTATATCCCTACAAAATTTTGACAAAAATGCCATTTTATGGATAATTCTTATGGATTTTTGAAGGACAATAAAATGAATAGATAAGAAATATAACAGCTTTATGTGCTTGTTTCATGAAAATATTTATCTTACATTACATGTATATCATAGTACATAGTTACATGTACTATTTAATTTTAATAAAACTTACTTTAATAACTGGTGGTGCTACAACCACTGGTGTGATACCATCATGGTATAAAATGCTCTCTTGACCGATTATAATGGCTCCTGCAAGAGGAGATGGTACTGGGATAATAATTGAAGCTTCAGTCTCTACATTATCTTGCCGCCATGGTATTTTCACAAACTCCTTTTCTCTTAAAGAAATCTCATGAGTTTTTACATGTCGGCCATTTCCATCTTGATGGATTAATATTAATGTGGGATTTGCACATCCATGTAGGAATTCAACATCATGGACTTGTAACTCTTCCATCCTAAAAAATTGTGATTTCATGTTCAATAAATGTAATTACAAATTACTTGAAATCCAATAAAAAATTGTTTACACACCTAAAATTAGTGGCTTTTAATTCTGAATTATTATCCAACTGTATGATTTTAAAAAGCCCTTCATAAAGTCTGAGACCAATAACTCTGGCTTTTGGATCAATTACAGCCAATATTCCAGTTTCTGAAGGTTTCCCTATTCTATCAGCTACATTTCCATGTGCTTTAGTGATAATATCAATATTTTCACCATCACTAATACACTCCAAGATCATGGCATTGTACCTTAAGGTCACTATAAAAAGTAGGTCTTTCCACTCATTCTAAAAAGTATAAATAAACGTTGATTACATTGCGCATAAATAATAATCAGCATTAAATGTTAACAAGAGAATTAATATAGGTACATTCAGGCCAGCGCCTAGCACTTTTGACGCCCTTGTGCAAATTTAAAATAGCGCTCCAAATTTGTATTCGTTCATATGTGAGTACAGGCATGGGTTAAGTTAGGTATTATTATCCATTATTGAAAAATAATTTTAAAAAGTATTTTCATAAATTTCCTTTCTTTTCTATATTTTACAAGTACAAGCCATAAAAGTATTTTCTCATTGAGGTACATAACATAATTATAAACTAATAGAAAACCGAAATATATTCTAACAGTATTACAACTCAACATTTTTGTATTTTAGTTTCAAATGTAATATGATAGAAAAGCACAAGAAATAAAAAAAATATTTAAAACATTAAAAATACTCGTTTATATATCACAGGACGAAACTAATCGACCAATAAAATTTTAATAATAAAGTCACCTTTTAAAGGTTAATATCCACGTATTAGGTATTGTTATTAAAGCAGCATCTAGTCTAGGATGTGAGTATAATTCCAGCGGACAACCAACGTATTGGCCTACCGATCCAGATAAAATCCCTTACCTGCTAAATTTTTTTATTTCTAAAAATATCTCTGATAATTATATCAAAATGGAGGAAGCTTATGACCTAACGTCTGATCATTCCCCCATAATAATGACAATTGGTGAAAATATAATTATGAAGAATAGTAGTCAAACATTAACAAACAAAACAGCAAATTGGAAGCATTTTAGAGAAGAACTAGAAAATAGAATATAATTCAATGTACCTTTAAAAACAATCCAACAACTGGAACATAAAGTGGAAAAGTTTGTGATAGATGTCCAACAATCAACCTGGAATCACACAGTCGAGGTTAAAAGAAAAATATTTGGAAACAATTACCGAAGAGAAATATGTGAATAAGTCACAGAAAAAGGAAAGGCAAGGAAGTAATGGCAAACTTCTAGAAACCCTAATGACAAAACAGTATCCAATAGAATCGCCCAACAGTTAAAGAGGGAAATACAATACAAAAAATAAAAAACGATGAAGTTTGCTCATATCTAAACGAACTTACAGATGACAAGAAAACAGAATACTCACTCTGGAAAGCAACAAGAATACTTAAAGGGCCAATCACCCAAACGCCAGCAATTAGGAAAGAAGAGGGAGGTTGTGCAAAAAATAATATGCAAAAAGCAATTATATTTGCAGAACACCTTGAAGGGATATTCCAGCCTAATGAACTAGCAACAGCGAACTCTCTTGGAGGAAGACAATCAGCTGGAGAAAAATATATCCAATTGGTCACTCCCAGAGAAGTAGCAGATGAAATAAAAACAAACCTGAATCCAAAAAAAGCGCCTGGATACGATCTAATCACAGGAACAATATTATAGCAACTACCAAGAAAAGGCATTGTGAAACTCACTAATTTGATCAATGCAGTTTTCAGACTGAAGCATATTCCAAGGGTCTGGAAAATAGCTGAGGTAATTATGATCCTAAAACCAGAAAAACGCAAGCGAAGCTAAATCCTACAGGCCAATTTTCCTCTTACCTGTGCTATCGAAACTCTTTGAAAAGCTATTTCTTAATAGACTTAAAAATATTATAGAAGAAAATATGCTCATAAAAGACTACCAGTTTGGATTTCGTGAAAAACATTCGACAATAGATCAAGTGCACGGGATCACAGACATAATAGAAAAAGGCTATGAAGAAAAAGAAGTATGTACTGCTCTGTTCCTAGACATAGCCCAGTCGTTCTATAAGGTCTGGCACGAGGGGCTTATAAAGAAAATGGAAAAAATTCTCCAAAAACAATATGCAAGTTATTGGAATCTTATATAACAGATCGATTTTTCATAGTTAAACAAGAAACTGAATACTTTGAACTACAACAAATAAAAGCAGGTGAGCCACGAGGGAGCGTGCTTGGCCTAGTTCTATATCTACTATATACATATGACATACCAGATATGAATGATATAAAAACTACCACATTTGCTGATGACACCGCTTTCTTGCAACATGAACAAATGTGGAAGAAGCTACTCAAAAGTTACAAAGAGCCACTAATCAATTCAACGAATGGGCCAAAAAGTGGAGACTAAAACTTAATGAATCAAAATCGGTAAACATAAATTTTACAAACAAAACTAATAATCAAAACATATCAATCGCAGTTAATGGAATGGAGTTACCATATGGAAACACTGTAAAATATCTCGGAATAACTCTGGATGCTAAGCTAACATGGAAGGAGCATGTAAAGAAGGAAAGAACTAGATACAAAATGTATTTGTTTATAGGTACAAAATCCCAAATATCAACACATAATAAATTGTTCATATATGAGCAGATTCTGAAACCCATTTGGACATACGGACTACAGCTTTGGGACTGTGCCAGTTCAATCAACATAGTACCCATACAAAGATTTCAAAACAAAGTACTCCGTACTATTGTGAACGCTCCATACTATATTCGAAATGCAAATCTGCACAGAGACCTCAATGTACCGACAGTAAAAGAAGAAATTATGAGATATGCTCAAAACCACGAAGACAGGTTACATAATCATGTTAATATCGAGATTCTCCATCTACTCGATCAACACAACCTAAAGGGAGTATTGAAAAGGACGAAACCTTCAGACCTGGTGTAAGTGACAAGTGTTGAATGCAGAGCACAGTGATAAGTGAAATCTCACAGTTAGGAACTGAGTGACATCAATGGATTATAACTTAGTTTTAAGGATTTTATATATATAATTTAGGATAAGACAAAATTGCTGGTCGGTCGTCGTTCTCAGCCAGGTGTAAATACTACTTTCCAAAATAAAAATAAAATAAAAATATTTTCCGTTCTGGTAATTTTTGAAGGTGTTGATTTCTCATTATCAGCAGAACATGAAGATGGATTGCTTTCTATATCAGTTTATTGTCTGGTGTTGAGACTTGTTTCAAGTACAGGTTCAGAATATTGGGATTCAGCTGTATTATTGTTGTTATTAATATTTGGGAAAGTAGACTCCGGGTTTGAAAAAAATGCGTAATTTTGACATGGTTTCCCAGTTCTTCCTCTCTTTTTTCAATTTCTTCTATTTTTCTGACATCCTGTATACTGTAAAGAAATTAATACGTGAGTAAACAAATTGGCAAATTATTCATGAAAAATGGAAATGTTTCAACGTCTCGAAAGTATTTTCTGAACATTACTTATTTCAAAATTTATAAATTTTTATAAATAGTAATATTAGTGCTTATCAATTATCCTGTTTGAATTTACTTCAATGAACAATGATATTTATATAATCAAATATAAAATGATTTTTGAGATGCAAGTCTTGGGCTTAATAAATATAAAATAAATTTTAGATGAACTCACCTTAATTCACAACACAAAAGTATGTAAAACTACAGAAAACTAAAGTTTCAAAAACTGATACCTTTTACCCCATGCACCTTTTCACTTCGCTAAGTTAATTATCAATTGGGCATCTGCCAACAAATGAAATCGCGACCGATGCAGCGATTAATATATAAAGTTTCGTACATTGCAAAACAGATTTCAAGCCCAAACATTAATAAAATCAGATTTGTTTGAGTTTACACAATTCGGTTTCCTCGTCTCAAAGAGATAAAATAATAAACAAATGAAAAACAGTGTAATAGTGCAATTCCTTACTGTTTTTTATCATCATAAATTTTGTTTTCACAATGTTGTTTGTTGCTTTATATTTTTTTTTACTTTTGAGACGTTTCGGTGCCTCCGCGCCATCGTGCACCATACACTTTGCCCTTAGATATGGCGCGGGCTTGGGTACATTTTTTCACATTTTATTTTGTTTGTCCAATTTTATTCAATGGAGACCAAACACTAATCCAATTACTTCCTTTATAAATTGTGATAGTTTTGTAATTTGATATATTATCTGTACTAGATAATATAAGCAAAACAGGAGCTATAGGAGTTCTCCTCATGCTAAAAATGTTTTTTTGTCACAGAAGAGGATTCTAAGGTGTATTTCAAACATCTCATTTGTAGACTCCAGTCGACCTGTTTTTATTGGCTTAAGAATTTTAACTCTGTATGGCCTTTATATATTGGATCTACTTACATCAGTTCATAGAAATAAAAACGATTATTTACGGAATAGTGATATTCACGCTCACGATACAAGATATAAATCAGATTTCTCTATACCTTACCAGCGTATAGAAATCTGTAAGAAATCACCTATTGTTATGGGAATTAAATTGTATAATAGTCTCCCTCAAAGTTTCAAAGATATTGCCTTAAGGCATAAATTTAAAGAGAAAACTAAAAACTATCTCATTGACATGTGCCCATATTCGGTTGAAGAATATTTTGAAAATACTCGTTGAATTATGTCTAGACTGCAACATATACTTTGTTTAATCTTAAATTTTGACGTATCCTGTGTGTTTCAGGTTTTCATATTATTTTTTGTGTATAATGTGTATTTGTTAACCTACATTACTGTATTGATTTTAAAGGTAAATGTCCTAGTTTTAGCTAGAATTTTTAATTTTGATTTGTTCTTGTTCGACTTGTCTTATGTCATTATTTGATGTTATAATATCAATAAATTCTATCTATCTATCTATACATGGGGTAATTGAAAGCATATCAACTGCAAATTGGTAAAACGTAATTAAGCAAGGTATTTCCCAAGCCATCAAGATCAAAGTAGAGAAAAATATTGATATAAATGAAAAGATTGAATAAATAAAGATGAGCAATGTTAAATATTTGTTATACAGGATGTCCGAAAAGGTTTTTACCATTTAAAAAGAATATAACTCATTCAACTGTGGATTTATCACTGTTTGTTCGTTAAATTAACTACAAACTGTTGAAATTTATTTGTGGAAAATTATGCCGTTGAGATGCTAACCACCTATCCGCATAAGGAAATGCCGTAGCTTGATTAATGTTGGGTAAATTAAAATGTGCACAGTAAAGGCGACGAACTTGGATGGTTGTTTTCGTAAAATGCTTTTACACAAAAAGCGCGATGCAGCTCCGTGTATTACTGCATGATAACTGAAATTCCAATCGGCACGATTGCATTCCTAACGGTTCTCAAGAAATATAATTTAGAGTGCGTAAAAACCTTTTCAGACCCCTTTATAATGTAGAATTAAATATATAGACTATATTTTAGATTAATTAATACTACATTCTATTATTTTAGAAATAATTTTTCATCATTCTTTGGTAGAATCATATCTAAATTGTATTATAGGGGAGGACCATACCAACTTATGGTGCAACATTGGCACTGGATAATTTAAATAAGATTGTATGAACAATTGTCTTAGTTATTTACTAGCCAGTTAGCATTATCCAAATAATAATGGTATGTCAATATGTTTTAAAGTACCAGCTAAAAACTAAGACAATGTTTAATTAAAACATAATTATAAACCAAAATATAAGATACACATATAAATTAATAATAAATTACTGTCATCTCAAGTCATTTTTTTTAAATAGATTCAACATCTTCATTTCCTAATAATCCATTCGATGGTTAAGATGTGATACCTCGTAAATACATTGTGACAAACTTTACAGGAGAAGCATAAAGCTGTTTTTAAAATTATAATTGCAATATATTTTTCAGATTTGAGTGTTATTGTTTTAATTTAACCATTTTCAAGTAAGTTGGAGCTAATTAAGGTATTTCTGAATTTTTACTGTTTATACGAGGAATCATGTTTACCTGAACTATCAAAAATGGTAGTTACGTGGTATCACATAGCTAGGGTACCAATAAGAAATTAAAAAAAGAAATTGAGTTAAAAAATCGGTTGAACGAAAAAACAATAATACTTATCTTTAAATATTCTCACTAGTTATTCACAAAATAATGCAAATATAAAGAATTTGTTATTGATCGTAAGTAATGAAAATAAATCAGTCTTCCTTTCTAGTATTCGACATGAGGCAAATTGTCGTAAAACCCTTGGTAATCTTTTGGTATCACAGCCTTAAATTATTGAAAATGTTCTCATTGCTGTTTTTGAATTTTATAGGCTGGTTTCTCAATTGAGGGAACATCAACAAATCAGATTTATTTTTATTTCTTCTTTGTAGAAGATTTCGAAATTCTTCTGAAAAGTCTAGTTCGACTTAGATGGCACTGTCTGGAATGTATTTTATTACTTTGATGTCATTCACAGTTGGATCGTTGACTTGTTTCCAGGTCTTATAGAGTCATATTTCTGGTTAATAGAATAATCATTTACAAAGTCGTATGTCATATTTTGACATATAGGGTTCTTTTCACCCTACTTCCTTTGTCACTCTAATACAGTCGCTAGGCAAAAAAACTGATTTGTTTGCTCAATTAACGTATGTACGAATCAGCTTCCATCCAGGTATGTCCCTTTTCCAGAAATGTTTGAGATATATTTATATGTTTATAGATACTTAAACACAGTAAGCATTCGACGACACTGAATTTTTGATTTGATAACAGCATCCATCACTCCATATTATGAAGGGCTATAAATGAATAGTTCTGTAAGTTCAAAATGTAGTCCAATATGCCTCTTTTTGGGCCTTTTAACATTCGAGTGTTTTGAGTCACTTTGTTCTGAGCCAGTAGGAGGAGCAAATTCATCATCTTCATCATTGATACTATTATGTTCTTCAGAATTTGATTCCATTTCTACTTCCAAGTCAGGAAAAAGATTTTCAGATTGATCAAATGTTGAAAGCTCTGGGCATACTCGGCTAGAAGTGAGCTATTGTTTAACAGCGGTGGCAAATTATGATTGACATCCTCTAGGTGAACCACATGATTTTCTTTTTAGTCTGCAAAGTTGTTGATTTCTGTTTAGGATGGCTGTTGAATCACAATTATTCTGCTGCTCGAAGGCTCTTCGCTGCAACTAGTATTTACTTGTTGTCATTGGTTGTTGTATCATTCATATTTGTCCAAATTAATGGGCAAATTATGTGGTTGCTTCCGTATTGATGGTTCTTAGCTTTTTAAACAATTTTTGGGTTCTTGATAAGTATAGTTACTTTTTAGAAACCATATCCTCCAGCTTTCCACTGCAAAAAATATTTAAATTATGAAAATGGACACAAAACAACAATAGTTTATTAAAATAGAATAAAGTGGCAACACGTATCTACACTGTTTCTATGAATTATGTAGAAGTGATAGCATGTATCTGAATTTCATAACAATAATTTGTATAAATCAAAATCAATCAGAATAAAAACACTAAATTACAATTAATTATGATTAAGAGCAGGGTTACTATATACTGCAACCTTAAGGTTTATTGTGTCCTAAATTACAATACAAAGGACAAAAGAAGTACTAGCCATACCTATTTTCACTAAAAACTGCATTACTTTGTATAATATATCTCTAAAATCATGTACTTACCAGTCAACTTCGATACAATACAAAACACAGCAGATATGAGTTCTCACAAACTTTACTTTTGGTAGGCTGTTGCTAGTTGTCACCACAGTTGTCAAAAATGTGCATAGGAGATACCACCAGAAATACACAGAATTATTTTCTGCAAAGTTTGATGCTTATCTTATTTTATCAAAAAATGTAGATATGAAGTATCACATCTTAATCATCGCATTTCTATATAAGTAGATATTAAGAAATAATTTGAATTTAACATTATTATCTAAAATACAGAAATCCAGTTAATATTAAAACAAAGCTATATTTGATGTTATAGTTAAATAATAAAAACCTATAGCGCCGCAATCCCGCAATACACTTGAGATAAAAGTAACTTTAATAACCTCACATGTTATATACAAACTATGGCATTTACTTGTGGTCTAAATAATTTCATAACAGCTACTTTCCCATATAATCCGATTTCTTTAATAGGTCTGAGACCTTCGGGTGTTACTAGATAAATTTCCAATCTAGTATTTTTAGCAACGATTAGATTCAAATCGGAGGAAGATGTGAAATTACCTGAAAATAAGTTAGTAAAACTCCATGTTAATACTTTATAAAAACTTATTTACCAGTTACACATGCTGTCACTGCAGTTGGCTTGTGAGCCGTAACCACATAATGATGAGACATTGTATATGAATTAGGTCCCACAATTTTTGATATTATGTGTCTCTGATATTATTTTAATTTTTCAAATTAAAAATATAACATGTTTCCATACAACATTTGACAGTCGGTACCGCTAATAATCTGTCATTCTGTCTTGTCCTTCACGATTGTAGCAATGTTGCCACACGTCTTAAAGCGGAATACTGTACTACATAAAAATAGCGCAGTCGAAATTACCGAATTTACGTATTACTGCACATTGCAAAGAGTATGTACAAAATTAATAAATAAAAACAATATTGATTTGTGGGTTTGACTTTGAATAAAAAAATAAAATAATTATACTTATAGAAAAATAATTAAAAACTTAGGTACATATGTAACTAATAAAATAAATTTCTTTAATCCTACAAGAAAAATCAATCATCAATGTCAAAGTCATACTCCTCCTCTTCTGAAGCATCTAGATGAGGATTTTCTTTGTCATATAGATTTGTATAAGTCATTCTCGACAACATTTCCACATTTGGTCTAAATTTTACACAATTGCTTTGTTTGTTGAGGCAGACATTCTTTGGCCAGCAAGCAACCTTCAATTGTGCTTGTTATCGATTTGTTCCTAGATTTTCTTTTAATATTATTCACTTTGCTAAGCGCTTACTTACTACTCTAGCATTTGAATAAGGAAAAACCAAATAAATATTCAAAACGAATGCAGACAAATTTTCAAATATTAAAAACTTACTTCATTTTGCATTTAATGCAGTTTTTCCCAAAATGCAATTTCATCATGAATATTAATTTCATTGGGGGGTGCAAATACATAATTAGGTAATAACCTCCATTTGTCATCGATTGTTTGTTCATTGCCTGCAGTATACAGTAGTGTTAATTTAAGTATTGGGGCTAATGTAGGACCACTATTTCTAGTCTCGGAAGAGATAGAATTTTCCGGTTTAAAAATATGTTATTGTGGAAGCTAATCATCATTAAAATCATATCTTTGACGACATAATTTTGTCTTTATAAATTATAAGAATGACTATTTTGCTGGAATAAAAAATATTGCGAAATAGAAAAAAGTGAAAAAGGCATGTTTATTATTGAATTTTTACAATTGTAATGAAATTACCCAATTACCGTATATTTGCGTACGGTCTTGAGATTCGGACCGTATATCGTACTTTTGGTCGAATTACCGTATATGTACGGTAATTACCGTACGTATGGCAACACCGATTGTAGGTCGACAGCAACTTTATCGTACTGTGATCGTATCTAAGCTGCGTTCGTTATTTGCGTCTGATCAATCTTTTTTGTCTGAATCGTTCGTTTATTACATCTAGAGGTAGGCAGATAAATCTGAACCGTTCGGTAATTCCGCTCAGATCAGTCCGATGTAAATCTTTTTGCTCGTTATTTGCGTCTGATCAATCTTTCTAGTCTGAACCGTTCGTTTATTACATCTAGAGGTAGGGAGATAAATCTGAACCGTTCGGTAATTCCGCTCGGACCAATCCGATTTAAATCTGTTGGCTCGGAATATTTTAACCAACGAGAAAAATTAATTTGTTTACCTGTCATGCTGTGAGGTTATGTTGTGTCTCTTAGAAAACGTTTTGTGTACAAACATTTAATTTTTAGATTTTATTTGTCCATTCTGCATGTGTTTGGCAAAAGAGACCGAAATTGAGGAAGACAAAGTATATAAATTTCCTGTATCACAAGAAAATTATAATGACATTATTGCTGGAGGTACATTATTTGTGTTTATGCAATGTACGTAGGTGTATCCAATTTACTTAGAATTTGTCTGAGAAAGCCCATATCTGCAAAATGTATGACACATATCACGACATATCTGGAGCTTGGTAGAAAAAGGGCCAATGTCCATTAAGAAACTTTAGAGAAAATGTAAATTAAGAAGTTAGAAAGACATCCTCATTAAATTTATATAATAACTCCACTACTCACCAATTCATAGGGGCATATAAAAGACCCCTCGTAAGGGGTGAAGTTATAGCCGGCGGTGTAGGAAAATGCATTCCTTTGGAACAGGTTCCAGTGTTATTTGCTTCCAGTAGAATTAAAAAAAAACCAGATGAAATTATATATCACAATTTAAATGGAAGAAGTGACCCACATTACCTGTGTAAAATGATATATTTTTAATAAAAAAACCCAATCAATCATAAATATTATTTGATGAGAACAATATGTGAAAAGTTTTTAAATGTTAGAATATATTTTATAGGTAACTAAAATTGAATCCCAACAAGAAGATGGGGTTCGAAGCCAACTAACGAAATTATTTCGAGGACAGTGAAAACATACTGTTCTCGAAATAAATGAATTTCGTTAATTAAATAAAATAGGTTTAGAGAGTCCTTTTTTGTATTATTTTATAGTTATAGTATAAGTTAATATGTATGGGTTAATTTTTAGCATACTATCATATAACGTTTGATAAGAAATAACTATTGTATTTATACTGGCATCACAGTAAAATTGTATTGATTTCAATATATTTTTTCCATTAATATATCGTTTTATTTTTGTATATTGTCATGTATTTGTTACTCTTTAAGTAGATTAGATATACCAAACCATATTATTGTTAGACACTGATGTATATAAGATATTACTTATATTCATTCACATAATCCATAAGTTGAATTATTAATAATACTCTTTAGTTAAATAGTATCAAATAATATGAATCCATATTATATTTTGTTAAGTAAATAAGTTAGTGGAAAATATTTAAAATGTATAAGATGTGTTGTATTTTTATAAAAACAAGTATGACTAAGCGCATATCAATTCGATAACAGAAAGAAATAAGGTATTGGATATTTTTAAGCAGGCATTCTATTGAGTTACAGCGAGAACAGTTGTAAAATTATTAAATAGTGGTTTTTGAAGAATATTGTAATTATTTCAACACCCGTGAATATTATTTTACCCTTCATATTTCTACAGATTTGAAATTAAATAAAAGTCCTATCTAATGCATTCATATTTCTTACACCTAGTAGTCCTAATAAATTGACCAACTTTATTTGAATTTAGTGCTTCTCAAGCAATGTAAAACTTTTTCATAACTATAATGGCCTTAAGTTGCATATAATATGTAAAAACAGTTAATGAAAATATTTTGTATAAAATAGTAATGTTTCACAGTAAAAACGTAATTAACTTGTAATATTTTCGTTCCTAATTGATACGCCCTGTGCGCTACTCACTTTGAGCACGGAATAAAAAACAATTGTTTTCGTGTTCCATGGTTTGGTGCAAGTGGTGGTTTCATTGTCCAAGGTATATAATTAGGCTTCTGTAAGCTTTACACTGTCGTTTATTTGCTCGAGCCGTTCGTTAATGAAATTGGCTCAGATTAATCTATGATCACGTGACCAAAAATCCGTCATCGCGTCTGCGATGCAAATACCGAACGCTACTCTAGTGAGTATGGAGGGTAGAACTAGTTCTACACTCCATATTAGTGAGGTAAATTTCAGTCATGCCCTGCGATCTTTTATAGCCACTGCTAAAGTGCATTTTTATCCCCATCTATTTGCTTGGAAGGTTACTAACGACATCAAAATGCCAGGAATAAAACAATAACAAATGGACAGAGACAACACACTCTCTGCAAATGGATCAGTATATTAGAGACTGACAGAGTTTTATTGTATTTGTCATTTTTTAAAGAGAAATAATTTTTTAACTTGTAGATGACTTTACTGTAGCACAAAGAAAAGCCAAAAAGGCTTTAATTACAACAGACCTTTCGTCTAGTTCCGATGTTTACAAAGGACGGGGATCAAGGATACGGAAAAAAATACAAGGTATATGTCTCATCACTCTAGTTCTGATTCAGACGAGAGTCCCTCATTAAATCGTAACATTTATCCTATTTTTAAACCTACACCACAAACAAATTGTAAGTATAAGTGGAATCTATTGCCGAAACTATGAGGTCTGAAGCTGAAGGAATTTACCTTGAGAATAAATAATCAAATGATATGGCGAGATTTGCTGTTCCTAGAGGAGATTTGCTGTTCCTAGAGGTAAGTTGTTTCTTAAGTTAATTCATAATTTATAATAACCTAAAGTTTGCATATTAAATTTGACTTTTAGTATAAAAATACTTAATTTTATAATGTACCTATCTCAATTTTTTTTAGAGTCAAAACATTGTGGTAGTGGAATCAGATGAACACTTTACAAAAGAGATAAATCATCACCACAAATAGATACACTTGATGATCAAGGTGACTAATTTAATTAATTTTTATATTTAATCATATTTCAAATTTATTTTAGAATTTAAAAGGTTGATGATAGATGAAATATCTCAATTAAATTTAAAAATCAACACTTTAATTGGAAGCGTTGGCACTCTCTTGAAAACAAAAAGTACTCCGAGTAACCTGCAAGTAACATCGTTTGAAAATAATGTGGAAACGTTATATGAAAAAATTCCAGTAATTCGACATTCGACGCATATTTTTAAAATCCAAATTCAACGTACTCGATCAAATACTGTCCCTAGTATTGCAAACCGACATTACAAATCATTTCTCAACAATACTACAGATAGTACTGGAAAAGACCAAATGCCCCAAGGAACAAGGAATAGTGAAAAACATAGATGAAACAAAACTTAGAAATACAATCAGACAAAAATCTTGAGATTTCTCATACTTGAATCCAGATCCTAACTATGCAACAAATACTTTCATTGAAACACTTCAAAAATATATAGACGACTCTACATATACAAAAAAATGTAAAAGGAAAAACACGAAGATCGCCCCTTGGATGGCAAATACACAATGTATATCGGAAAAAAATTAGTGTTTGAAAAACATTGGAATCCATTATATTGTATCATATGTGTAATATTTGTTAGCACATGCTATTATCAATAAATTATTCTTATCATAAGTTCGAGAAGAAAATAAAGAAAATCACCTGTACTATTTTATAAACAAAATTTTATATTAAGTTTTTGAAACTATTTGTCGACATTCGTCTTTTAATAAACTATACTGGTTAATAAAAACGGATAAAAGCTTTAAACAACTTTCTGAAACAACATATCCTACTTTTAAGCCAAAATAAAATAACAGATTGTTTCAAAAAGTGTGACTGTTTTTATTTGTTTATTTAATAAAAAACAATATAGGCATAATTTAAAAAACCTTCAGTATTACAGTGACTATATACGAGACAGTGGCGACAATAGGGTAATCCGTTTTTGATTGGCTGGCAGTTTGGCAGCCATATTGAGGCTAAAATCTGTTTGTTTACATTTGGTGTATACGAAGTTTCTTATAATGCTGGTTGTATTCACTAAATACGGACAGTGTATTTGTGATTAGAATTTTTGGTTTTGTGCTTTTTTGGTGAATATTCAGTGAAAAACAGGTGTTTTGTCTTTAGACAATTGAAAGACTTGTATTTGGACTTATAAATAATCTTATTTCGAATCGGAATATTCGTGATATTTGGTAAGCTAGCTTGCTTAACCCTAGAAATTGTATACTATTTATCAAGTTTTGATTTTTCTAGATAATAACATTTGAAATGCCGGGCTGTGCTGCAATAAATTGCAGTAATTCTGCTAAAAAAGGGTTTCTCATGAAACGTTTTCCTAGAGATCCGTCTAGAAGAAAAGAATGGCTTATTAAAACTAGAAGAGATCATTGGACTCCAACAGACTATTCGTGTTTATGTGAGGTAGGTAGAAGCCTTTGTTTTACGACTTATAATTGTTATATCTAATTTAAAATTATTGTTTGTCGTTATTGAGATAAAATTGAATGTAAGATTTTGTTTAAGATTCATTTTGCTCCCGAAATGTGGGAGCGACCTCGTGTAGATGGCAAGAAAATTTTAAAGTCAAATGCTGTTCCTACAATATTTTCCTTTGTTGAACCAAAACCTAAAAGATGACCCCCAGTTCCAAGGAAATTTAATTCTCCAAAACAATCTAAACATTTGTCGGATAAGTAGATATCTGTTAGTAATTACAACAGATCGCCACATAATAATGAAAAACTCTTAGTTTTTGTTCTATTAAATGTGTTTTGTTGCAATTATAGTTTAATCATTAGTTCTAGGTGAAAATATAGCTCTAGATAGACTGTGCCAGAGGAATCACCGGAACCATTTACTTCAAATTTAGTTTTGGATGTAGAATCAGGTCAACAATTGTCGATATCTAAAAGCAGTTTGAGTGAAGATAGTTTATGCACAGCACCCTCACCGTTAATATCAGAAATTGATCCAATGAGTGAAATAGCTCAGTTACAGCTTAAATTGAACAAGTACAAGAAGTTGTACGGAAGAGAAAAACGTAGAGCTTATCGATACAAAAAAACTGTAAGAGCCACACGAAAGAAGCTAATAAAAAAGAGAAAAACTCCCAATTCTTCGGACTGTGAACTACTAAAGCAAATATTCAACGAAGATCATAAATAGAAGCTTTAAAAAAGAGAAAAGATGGAAAAACAACAAAACTAATGAAGTGGACCAACAACACCGTTACAAGTTCTTTAAAAATAAAATTTAGTTGTGGTAGTAGTGGAAATACTGAACTAATAAAACAAGGATATCCTCTCCCATCAACCAGAACTTTACAGAGAAAACTCCAGAACTTGAAGTTCGATTCAGGTATTCTAAATGAGGTGTTTTCATTTTTAGAATTGAAAGTGGAGCAATTTTCAACTCATGAAAAGGATTGTGTCTTGTTTTTGGATGAAATGGCTATCACTCCAGGAAAAATATATGATACCTCCTTGAATAAATATTTTGGAGATGTTACTCTCCCTGAACATTCAGGCTTGGCGACACACATCTTAGTGTTTATGCTGGGAGGTATTACAGGACGTTGGAAACAGGTTGTGGCCTATTACTTGCCCAGTGACTCTTTCAACGGAGCTGTCATGAAGAATATAATAGATACGAGTATATTTAAAAAAGCCGAACAGCTTAATTTGAATATTTTAAGTATAACTTCAGATATAGGTCCTTGTAATCAAGCTATGTGGAAAGCTTGGGATATTAAAGCTGGAAAGTACAGTCCTATAAAATGCAAGATTCTGCACCCATTAAATAATGATAAAAATGTATATGTCTTTGCAGATGTTCCTCATCTATTTAAAAATATTAAATCTATGTTAGTGTCGAATAAAATCATCTAGCTACCAAATAATATTGTTCTAAAGTATGGACTACCCTCTAACATGGTCATGTCCAGTCATATCTCAGACATATTAAATCACCAGAAAGATACTTTTTTTAAACTTGCACCGAAACTCTCAAGATCTCCTTCTGACACATTTTTCTCAAATGAAAGTGTCAACTTCAACTAATGTTGTTAGTCACTCAGTTAGTGACGCTCTCACATTTTTGTCTGAAGAACTTGATAAACCAGAATATTTAACAATGGCATGGTTTATTGACCAAGTAGAAAAATGGTTTTATTTAATGACTTCGAGACATCCTTCTTGTGCTCTAAGCAAATTTAATATTGACATTTATAAAGAAACATTATCATTTTTGGAAGGATTTATAAGTTTGGTTGGCTATAAAAAAATTTGGAAACCTTCACAAACGGGTGTTCTAATCTCAACACAATCAATGTTAGAACTACAGTCAGAATTATTGGAACAAAAAAATTATGAATTCATTTTAACTAGCCGATTTTCTCAAGACTGCCTTGAAAATTTATTTAGCGTGTTGCGAAGCAAACAAATAGTACCGAATGCGGTACAAGTTAACAATAACTTGAAATTAATATCTGTATCACAGTATTTAAAAAGTGGAAGTACCAGTAGTTACGAAGAAGATGAACGGGAGTTTCTTGGGGGATTCTTGGATTCTCTTAAGGACTCAAATACAGTGTATGATGAAGTAAAGCTTCCAAGTGAATTAAAGACTCCCTCATACAATTTAAATTTCAGCGAACTTAATTCGTTATATAATATTTCAGGATATATTTTAAAAAGTATTGTGAAAACTTCAAAAACTTGTGTTGCCTGTGTAGGTGCAGCAGGTTCAAAAAAACCAATATATAAGAAGTTTTCAAAACTCTCTTTAATCAAAAGGTTTAAAGAACAATCGCTTTTTTTGTTACTGAAGAGGTTTTTTATTATTTTTTAGAAATGGAATGTGTTTTCTTAAAATATTTAGATATTGTGTCACTCCAGAATATAGACATAAAAGAATTTTTTATAAAGGAAATGTCTAAAATACATTTCAATTTACCAAATTGTCACCAACTTAAAAGCAAAATAATTAATAGATTCACTGTTTTCAGGTTGATAATTAGTTATAAAAAATTTGAATCAGCCTCAAAAAAATATAGTAGTAATGAAATTGACTGTCTCGACCCTTACTTCGTGGAATATGCTCATATTAGTGTTTTAAATGAAACACACGGTCTCTAGTTAATTCCACAATATAATAAAAGTTATCGAAACAATTGTCAATTTTTTAGAATTTTCAATAACTTTTATTATATTGTGGAATTAACTAGAGACCGTGTGTTTCATTTAAAAACACTAATATAGTAGTAAGTCAATAAAAAAAGCCTTCCATAATTATCAAATAAAATCAATAAAAAACAAATTAAACATCAGAAATCTTATTTATATCAATTTTTATAGTTTATAATCCTGACGATCAAATGTAGTTTAGGAAACCGATCAAGTAATATATGTTATATTTTTGTTGTTGAATTTGTTATTTATAGATTTTACTTGATAATTAACTAAATCTACGGTTATATTTGAAGACAATAACAGTTGTACTTATACCAATATCATTTTTTGCATGATTTGTCCCCCATTATACTTTACAAGCAATTAATATTTATTCTTTTTTTGTATCGTTATTTATCCTTATTATATACTAAATATTATTAGGTAAAAAAATAAAAATTGCGTGTTTTATTTAAATATACCCATTTCCTATCAAAATCAAAGAGATATAATGTATATTTTCATGTATTTGTTTCAAATTGATAATTTTATCATAGATTTCCATTTAAATTATATGCATTTGATATTCAAATTAGCCTCAATATGGCGGAAGGGGTGGGGTTTAGTTGCATTGTCGCCGCTGTCTCGTATATAGTCACTGTATTCTGTATTTGCTTGGCTTGCCATCTAGTAGTAGCTAGTAAACTGTGACTAATCATGCAGGTCTCTTCCTTTATTTTTTCCTGTTGGTGAATAGTAACCTTCCACCACAATAGATAGCGCAGCACTCGACAAAACTTTGTGGCTTCGAACTTAGTACAGGAGATTCCATTCTTCCATGTATTAAAAGTATTTATCTATGATTTCAGTGGATACATTTTTCACAAGATTTCATAACTATCTGAAGCTGTAAATCTGCTTATTTCCGGAATACTTGAAATTATAAAAATATGAAATTTTGATTATTACTTTCCAGATTAATTTCAGCGTTTATGTACACTAACAACTTGTTATTACTATTATAAAAAGAGGCCGAAGAATAGAATCTTGGTGAATTTATAAATTGTAGCGCGGACCACGAAAACAATCGTTTTTTGTTCCGTGACCGTGATTGTAGTGACAGCGATACGAAAATTGACATTATTGTGTCATGGCCTCCGAATGGTCCGTAAGAGTCAAAGTGGAAAATCGCCAAAAAAATCACGTAAAAGTGACTCTGATGCATCCCATAGTAATGTGATGTTTACTTCTTATTCAACCACATCTGTTCATAAACGAAATTTGTGCATAGTTTCCTTTCCTATAATTTTTTTATTCAACATTTTACGGTCACTTCTTTACCAATTTTTTGTTATTTTAAGATTTGTTTACTGTAGTTCATCAACATATTTTGTGCGTCAACAAATAGCTGATTGTGAGAATGGTGAACGTAATAATTGTGTAGTTGTTGAAGAAGTTTCAGAAATGGCACAAGCTAAAAGCACGGGCCCGGGTCCAGGTGACCCTTTGTTAGCCAAACAAAAACATCATCACAGAAGAGCTTTTGAATATATATCTAAAGCATTGAAAATCGATGAAGAAAATGAAGGTTGGAATAACACATTATTATTATCTATATTTTTTATTCACACTAACTCAAATTTTTACAATTTATTGTTTCTAATAATTGAGTATCTACTATTTTTTCAATGTTCTAGTACTAAGATAATTATTTAATCATGAGATAAATCATAATTGAATTAGCGTCTTATAGTTTCTACATCATTATTGTGAAATCAGTCTTAGGATTTTTCAATACGACTGGGCGCATTGTAATCACAATATCGTGGATATAGAGGAAAAAACCGGTAAGTCTAAATTGTATTCGGGTGTAATTTTCAACGCGCTTTCGAACGGTATATTCAGATATCCCATTTTCGCTGAACTTAATATTAAAAACAGTATTTGACAAATCGATATATTCTCTCAAAACAACAAATTACTATGGAAAAGTAAGGTAAGTATACTTATGTAGTCGTTCTTTGCTTTTGTTGTCACATTAACGTAGTGTCTAATAGGCAAAGGACGGTGTCACACGTTAAAGGATTTTGGATTTCCATAAGCATGGCATTTTATTAGTGACAACCTTCGAAATTTGATCTGCAAAATAACCCAAATTTTGGGAGTTGCAATCAAAATAAAATTGTTAAACATACTTAGTGTGTCTCAGAAAAGTGTTGGTTCAGATAACCGGACAAAGAAAAACCTTCATTACGAGCAGTAAGTGAAATATCAAGTTATAAAAATATTCATTTCGATTCATAACAAATAAAATCTGGCAAAAACACGAAACGATAAGAACTAAATTACAAGTAATTAGCAACAAGTACTTTCATTTTGCATTAAAGTGTTGCCGATTCAAATTAGAATCAAGAAAAATAGGGAAATATCTAAAAACTGTATCTTGTGTCTTTATTTCTAAATTTAGTGTCCGGATTGTGGTTGCACATATAAATCCGATAAAAAGTTTGGTATCCGAAGGGTTGACCTGTACCGGCTTTTTTGCGCGGTGAAAGTATGGAAGACAGTAGTGGCGATGAACATACCACAGATGATGGCAAAAGAAAGAAAAACACAAAAGGGCTGGAGGAGTTCCTTGGAAGATCGTCAAAAACACTTAGAACGCCAGATAAAAGAGAAAAAACAGATGAGAAATTTAACAAAATAATAGAAATTATACAGGACTTCCAAAAAGATGTTAAAAGAGATTTGAAAGACATTAGAGAAGAGCAAATGATGTATAGAGAGGAACTAGAGAAAATTAAAGAAGAGAAGAAGTTACTACATACTGAAAATGAAGCAAATAAGAAAAGATTGTTACAGTTAGAACACAAAGTGGAAGAAATGGATAGGGACAAAAGGAGAAATAATTTAATTGTGCAAGGAATGCCTATAGCGATCTATGAAGAGCAATCCATAAAACATGAAATGGTGACCTTGATGAAAAACAAACTTGAGGCGGATATAAAAATTAAAGGAGCGAGGAAACTTGGAGAAAACACATGTCTGCTAGAATTAAATAATAATACAGATAAGCAACTGGCTATGGCCAATAAAAGGAAGCTGAAGAATGTAAGGGAGGCAAGAATCTATATTAATAACGACGTGAGTAAAGAGGATAGGGAAGTACAGAGCAAAATACGAACAGTTGCAAAAGAGGAAGAGAGTAAGGGGAAAACTGTTAAGATTAGATTCGGCAAATTGAACATAGATGACGAGGAGTGGGTATGGGATAAAAACACAGAATCGCTGGTAAAAAGAAAGCCAGGCCCAAAAAACCAACAACGGTAAGAATGGCGATGGATGGTCAGATAGATAACGACTCAACAAAAATAAAGGATTATGATTTTGCAATACATCTTGAAAATAAAAGTATAGGCAGGACAAGGAGCAAGGAACAAGGTAGAAAAAGAAAGCAGCAGAATAGAGAAATTCATAAAAAACTTTTGAAAATTTGGACATGGAATGTAAGAGGAACTTACCATGAAGGAGCTTTGAAAACTTGCTGGAGATTATGAGAAGATATAATATCGATATCTTAGCATTACAAGAAACAAAACACAAGGGCAATGAAAAAATAAAAACAGCGGGATACACCTTTTTTAATAGCGGAAATGACAACAGGTATTTTGGAACAGGGTTCATTGTTAGTAAATACCTAACACAATATGTTGTAGATTTTGAGGCAATATCAGATAGACTGTGTAGGTTGAGGCTTCAAGGAGAATATAGAAAACTTAGTATAATAAACGCACATGCACCAACGGATGATAAGGACTTCACTATAAAAACTGAGTTCTACGAAGAAATGAACATGTGACAGGGGGTAACAATTATTAAAAAAAAAACGACGAAACAGATGAAATAGATAAGAGGCTTTTCAAAGGAAGCAGAACAGTAGGAGCCCTCAGTAATATATTGAAATCAAAAGTACTCTCCAAAAAAGCGAAGATAAGAATATACAGAACGATAATTAGGCCAGCAGTACTATATGGTTGCGAATCCTGGATACTTACACAAAAGAATGAAAATAAAATTGGAATATGGGAAAGAAGAATAATCAGAAAAGTATTTGGGGGCAAAAAGCTAGAAGATGGAGCTTGGAGAAGACTAACAAATAAAGAAGTGGCGGAAACTTATGGATATCCGGACATAGTTCATCACATAAAGGCACAGAGAATAAGATGGCTGGGGCATGTCAGCAGAATGGCAGGAGAAAGACATCCCAGTAGAGTTATTTTCGAAGCGAGAGGGGGTAAACGGCGAAAGGGCAGACCAAAGAAGAAATGGTTAGAGGCAGTCACTACGGATCTGAAGAAAAAGGGAGTGGAAAGATGGAGGGAGATAGCGGATGACAGACAAAAATGGAGACTACTAGTAAAACATACAGAGGAAGAAATTTGTTTTTTAAATGAATTGTAATTCCTTTTTAGGCTTGGGCCTTTGAGGCCTATAGTACTGTAATATATAAGTTTTAATCATGATCATAATTAACAATGCACAACACCATATAACTTTATCTAACTGGTTTTAGAAATGTATACATCTACTACAATTGTACAGGCAATTATTCAACATAAGTAGAGATATATGTTTTTACCGCATTTTTTGTCTTAGTATATAGTTTTAACAAATTTACTAAAACCATGAAATGCAATTTAATGTATATTTGCTATGAGCTTGTAATGCCAAGCTAACAGCTAAAATCAGGTAACCAGACCTGGCAAAATTGCCACATTTATTGTGAACAGTTCAGTTTTTTGATCAGTTAATTTGTGTTAAGTTGTAAGCAAGGTGGTTGTAATGGACATTATTTTGCTTATTTTCAACTCAGTAAATCCGGTTTCTGTGGTGGATGAAACTACATTTTACCATTCTTCCTCTCAGAGATTTTGGTGTGCCCTTGCCTCGTTCATTACTCTCTCCGCGGAATAACATTATTTTTTTAAAACCTTTGTAGTGTTATAGAATATAGAATTTTTATTTTGCTAACCTTTTATAAGTATTTGTATTTCTGTTTTATTTGTTACAACAAAATTAAAATTAGTGTACTTTTTCAATAAAATGATTTTAATATAATTAGACTTTTATATAGTAAACACAGAAAACGCTTGGGTAAAAACCCGGTAAGTCGTTATTTTTTTGTGATAATTGACTTAAATAGAAAAATAAATTATAAGGAGATCAGTTTTAGATTCCAAACAAACAAAAATACTAATACAATTGATATAATAACCCATTACAATTCTGAAAAATCTTTAATCGCTATTATCTCAAAACTAGGGTTTGCTAACATACCCATGGTTTTCCCTCTATAACCACAATATGACTAATAATTTTAGGAGTAATATGATACACATAAACATGTACCTTTAGGCATTCTGCACATGGAGCTTATTGTCATAGACGCGTTGTAGAGGTTCAGAAAAAAACTAGAAAAAATGGGAAACCCGAAAAAAAAGAATAATTAGTTTTAAGGAAAATTAAAGGTCAGAGAGCTAAAAACGAGTAAATATATTGTGATATAAATGTATATTGGTGCAATAAGTTGCTTCAATAATACAAAACAAAAATTAAGATACCTAATACCCTATTTCAACATAATAAAAAAGGAAAATAAGACCTCTTTGGTTAACCAAATTATATAAACTCTAGAACACATTATATAATAAACAAAAAATTATATAAAAAAACTTGAAATGAACTGAAACTGGTAATGAAAGTAAAAAAACGTTATTTGGAGTATTATTTGGACAAAGTCAAAGCACTTAAATGGGTTTCATCGTCAAGGTCCGAGTCTTAGGAGAAAGATTCTGATTCCATCTTGGGTATACTCAATATCAATTTCAATGCACCAATAGTGGAAATGGCCTAGAGTTGTAAGCAAATTTGGAATTTTCTTCTAAATTTAAGCTAGACTGAATTACAATTTTTGTACCTTATCTTGTGTTAGTCTATTCCTTTTTTTAGTATGAATGACACCATGCAAAGATCAGTTTCTTTCAGACGAAACTGACAATGGACGTCCATTTAAAATTCTGGAAGCAATTGGCATAAGTGGCTGCGAGGTACACAAGCCTTGACACCATATAACTGGATGGACGTTGCTCGCAGATTCCCATAGATAATTCCTTCCTACTAAAGAATTCTGTTTCAGTTCTGACGTGTGCTAAAGTTGCCCTATTGTTCTGTATTCTGTTTTGTTATCTGTGTGTAAAAAGAAAAAGAAAATAATTTTTACTATACTCGATAGTCGAAATTGTGTAAAGTGAGTCAGAGCTATCTAATCAACACTTTGGTTAAAGCGCAGTTGCCATATGTATTCTAGAGAGAAATGCTGTATTTTATAAATACACTTCAAATCCATTGTGTCAATATTTCAGGTACAAAAGATGCAATGTAATTAAGTCAATACCAATTTAATATATTTATTTCAAATTTCAAGCAGACTAATAATAATTAGTTTACTTGAAATGTGAAATAAAGTGTTTATGTATATTTCTTGAACGCAAAGTTTGTTGTGAAAAACTCGCCGATTTGACAATGTTGGAGAGTCGCTTCAATGTTCCGGCTTTGAGAACGAGATAGATAGATCGAGCTACGCGAATGAGACAGTGATAGTAAACAGTTATGTGAGGTGTTTATTCTCTTCATGAGCGTAACATCAGTATTTGTGTTGTGGTTTTGTGTGATAAATCGGTTATTATTGGTATTTATTGTAATATTTATATCGGTATATTTAGTGACAATAATGGCGGAGTGTAGCGGTGTTGGCGATAAAAAACGGCGTCGTAACAATTTAATTCGGGAAGAAAAAGTCCTCATATTAAATGTGTACGAAGGACTGCGTGCCATGGACAAACAGTTGGGTGTTAGTGACGCTGTGATTAAGTGCAGTTATTTAACTAAAGTTTCTGAGAGTACTATATACAATATTCTAAAGAAATCGCGGGACGGATCTTTGACAAGAGAACGAGGTGAAAACTGTAAACCGGAAAGTAGGGGAAGAAAGAAAATTGTTTTGGACGACCAAACACGGAATGCTATACGTAGGGAAATACATTCTTTTTATTTTAGGAATGAAATCCCCTCGGTAGCTAAATTGAGCAAGGTAATAGAAGCTGATGATACTTTACCAAACATCAGTGATAAAGTTTTGAGACGAACTTTAAAATTAATGAATTTTCGTTACCAAACAAGAAGTAGAAATAGTGCCTTAATTGAACGAAATGACATTGTGGAATGGAGGAGAAATTATTTAAAACAGATACGACAGTTTCGTAACGAAGGACGGCACATATATTATCTTGACGAAACATGGTTAAATGAAGGCCACACTGTGTCAAAAGTGTGGCAAGTCATGAATATACGAAGCAATCGACAAGCCTTTATGGAGGGTTTCTCTTCCGGTTTAAAAGCTCCCTCTGGGAAAGGACGTCGACTGATTATCACTCACATTGGCAGCGAGGAAGGATTTGTAGAAGGTGGATTACTAAGTTTTCAGTCCAAAAAAACTGTCGATTACCATGAAGAGATGGATGGTAACCGGTTTGAAACATGGTTTAGATCAATTTTAACAAAGGTAACTCCTGGTTCAGTGATAGTTATGGATAATGCTTCATACCACTCTCGTCGACTGGAGCAAATACCTACTTCAGCTAGCCGCAAGAGGGTTATAATTGATTGGTTAGAGAGTAAAAGCATTCCGCACAACGAGGCAATGCTAAAAGTTGAATTATTATCTCTCGTACGGAAACATAAAAGCAGTTATATTAAGTACGTTGTCGATGAAATGGCGAAAGATTTCAACGTCTCAGTTGTTAGACTTCCTCCCTACCACTGTGAGTTAAACCCCATCGAGCTGGTTTGGGCCCAAGTGAAAAATTATGTTGCGAGAAAAAACAGTACATTCAAAATGGCTGACGTTGAGAAACTGTTTGACGAGGCGCTGCATACCGTTACTGCTGAGAGTTGGCGTAAATGTATTCAACACGTATTAAAAGAAGAAATAAAGTTTTGGGATTTAGACATACGTGTAGAAGTAATGACGGAACCACTCATTATCGATATAGGAGGAGAAAGCGATGATTCTGAGGAGTCGTCAGGGAGTGATACCGCTTCCAGTTAGTCAGACATTTTACAAGTGACCTCGCAACATACCTATACTTATTGGTAATTTATTTTGGTCTTGACAAACAACTTTTTTTTAGTTTTAGTAGTAGTAAGTTGGAACTGACTTTTAAACATTTTTTTATTTTGTTTTAACTTACTTATGAACAACTTGTGATAAGTTATTATTTCAAATGTTAAAAATTGAAATTCCAGATATTTCAGTATTCGCACCCTTAAACTATGATACGCTCATGGAGTTCACTTTAAATCGGTAGATAACCGATGACGTCACTTTACAGAATTTCGACTATCGACTTTTTTATATACATCTTATTATAGCTCATCCTTAAAAATGTGTATTATTCTTGGTAACACCCTGTATATACATAATGATACCTACCATAATAATTTCGTATTTCTGTTCTCTCAAATTTAAACGCCAGAGCGTACAAGAACATTTTCTATTTATTTTTTATTTAGGACTATTAAGAACCCTTCAAAAATGATGCGCTCATGAAGTTCGCTTCTGCAACTGATTTTATGGACAGTAAGAGCGATGAGTCACTTTACAGAATTTCGACTATCGAGTATAAGGTTTTTAAATGATAATCCATTTTAAATCAGATGTATGTATAAGATGAGTAATTTAGGGCTGATCAATATACTTTATCACAAAATATACATAAGCCTTTCTTCAGACCAGAATGTAAATTATTGAATATTAACAATAATATATTACTCATCAATCAACATCAGGGTAATTCTATGATAAGAGGTTTCAAGTGCATTGAGGCCAAGAAGCAAAATGTTTTATTTTTCATTAAACACTTATATTATGATTTTTGTTCAGTTTATGTACCTTTTCATGTAAGGGCAAGTCAATTTCTACATATTTTGTTACTTTTTAGAAGGCCAGGCAGGGCAGATACTTTTTTGACCAGGAGGTTAATTAAATCAACTTTTATTGAACATTGTACAGTTATACCTAATCAGACTATCATTTTTATCAGACATTCATATTAACCAATAAAGAGACTGCAGTCGTTTTAGTGTTTTAAATGAAACTTACTGTTTCTTGTTAACTCCACAATATATTGAAAAAATGTTGAAAATTCTAAAAAATCGATAATTGTTTCGATAATACCTAAATATAATCGTCGTAAGTTTCATTTAAAACACTAATATGAGTAGATTCCACAAAGCAGAGACAGTTAATTTCATTTACAGTCGTTTTTTTAATCTAAAATTAGAGCATCAATATTTTAATTTACAAAAATAAAATGTAATTTAACATGTCACCGTACCTTTAACAAATAATAAAATATCTTCCATCATACTTATTATATAGACTAGCGCCTTATAGGCGATAATTAGACTTTTTGGTGATAGTCAGACTTTTAGGTGATTGTCGGATAATGTTCATATTACCTATAACTATGCTATACGTTACCTTAAATGAACAAATTTTAATTAGAATATAAAAAAATAAGGTAACCATTTTGCTTATATGAACAAAAAATAAAAAAAACAATATTGAAGGAATTCTCAAGCCTACATTATAAATTATAAAAATAATTCCCTTTCCTACATAAACAATAAATAAAAAACAATTAAAGGAACTCTCTTGCCTACAAGAACAAAATATAAAACAAATTAAAGGCATTATCTTGCCTACATAAACAATAAATAAAATACTTAGGCTTTCTCAAACACATTCACTGAGTTTTTGAAAGAGTAGAACCTCCTCTGTCCTTTCAAAATAAGATTTGGCATAGGGAGTGTCTGTACAATCTGATCTTCTGAGATGAATGAAATGTATTGCTCATCATGTTTTTTTTTAATAACTTTTTTTAGCAAATTATTCAATTTTGTGGTAAACATACTTTTGTTTAGCAACTGATACAAAGAAGGTATGTACTGTCTGCAGGTTGAACTAAAATTGACAAGAGGACATGCCAGGGAAGAGACATTTGTAATCTTCAACTTAAAATTTCAGAAGCACATGCTTTAATTCGCTATTTCATCGTTATGTTATTTATAAAATACATTAGAATGATATGATTTATTCTAAAAAACAAAAGAATATTAGAAAAATTTTTTTTTTAAACTGATTGCCGCACAAATTACCTCTTATCGTAGAACTACCCATTCAACAAATTGCACTATGAAAAATTTTCCGCACAAATAGAAAAGACAAATAACGTGAATCGTGATACACCTAAACCTAATATAATTCTTAGATTATAAAATGCATACGTTGCTGTGAACGATCGATATCAAATGGCCTGGAGGTGTGTGAATCTAGTGTTCATGGAAATGCCTTGGTTAGGGATTCACTGGTAAACAAGTTGTCAGTGTTGCCATGTCACATTACACTTATTCCTTAAAATATGTTTAAAATAATTGTATTTGATAATATTTAACACGTCAACCAACCTCCCTGGATATTAAAATGTTTTTTGATTTCATTTCTAACGAAAATTCAATTTTTCAGAAATTTAACGTTTTCCAATTTTTTCGGGAACAAACCTAATTTTTCTGGGAAAAAACTGTTTTTTTTCTATAAACAATTTTTCCGGAAATTTTGAAAACACTAGACGCATACAAAAATCATCTTGCAGTAATGATTGCTTTACACCTTTAAATCTGCAAACGAATTGGTTTTCAAGCCTACTTGATCGTCCTGTTGTTTTGTATAATTTTTGTAGTAGTTTCAATTTTCAATGATATCAAGTGATGAAGAGGATCTACTTTTGCTTAGTTACCTTCGTCTCTTTAATAGAAGGTTATTTACATATATTTATTGCTGCCAAAGAGTTATCAGAAGATGAAACTTAAATTTCAGACATTTTACAGAATGTCTAAAACACATTTAAATATTTGCCATTCAAAAACAAAATACTAATATGTGTGAATGTGTTAGTCCAGAAGAAAGAATTATTATAACATTGCAGTAAGTAACACACTTCTATATTTATTAATAAATCATAAATATATTACTTTTTTAAATGAAACTAACCGTTTCTAATAATTCCACAATAAAATAAAATAAAAATGTTAAACATTCTGAAAAATTGGCAATTGTTTTGATATTAAATTATGACGATGATATTAAACATGGAGACAATTGTCAATTTTTTAGAGTTTTTGACATTTTTTCATTATATTGTGGAATTATTAGAGACAATTTAAGTAACATGGGTTGATTTCACATAGTAAGGGTTGAAATAGTAAAATTCATAAATATATTAGTTATCAAGATCATGTAAATAACTATCATTTTGTATAAAAGCATGTCCTTCTAAATTGATAGCAGGTGAGTCATTGCTTGTGTTAAATTATTGGTTGAAAATGGAGATGATGCTACATTGTTGGACAAAGAAGCAGGTGTGCTTGCTGTTCTGTTGATGGAAAATCCACTTGAATAATGTGATGTTGATTCCTGGTACTGAGGATAATGGGGGAATCTTGAACTAGTACTTAAACTTAAATATAGATGAAACTTCACCTCACCTACGAAACTACTTGGCTAATTACTTTTTATTGCTTCTTGGCAATGGAATTATTGTTAATAAAATATGAATAAAATCCATTTCATCTTTCTACCTATTGTAGACCAAACTTTTTCAGTAACACTATTACTCGAGTATTCTTGTAGGGTATTGTATTATTATATAAACATTTATAACATTTGTACACATTTCGACGTTTCATTGGCCATTTTCAGTTATTAGTTTTCATACAAAATGACTTGTTCCTAAGCTCGAGTACTGCAAGTGACTGTCTGCTGTACGCCAAGCAATTTACGCTTGACTTCTTTGACGAGTCTGTGCCACAGCCGGATTGTATTCTGATTTCTATAAAAACACAAGTGAGCAGCACAAAAGCGTACATTGCATCTAATATGCCTCTATGGCGATAAGCTCTGGGTGCAAAATGCTTGCTGTTAAAATGAACCTTCACCCGGTTGTTTTGGAATACAACTAGATGAAATCCATCATATTATAATACGACTGATAGTGTGCCAGCCGAATTGTAATTGTTATCAAATAAGGACCAATGAAAATGATGACATTACTTTCATAATTGCCTATGACGAGTTATTACAAATTAGTTGAAATTCATATAAGTACTGGACACTTAAGGTCAGCCAAAATCTTGCAATTCCTAAGGTCAATACAGGTCCACTGAATCCGAAAAATATATTAGGAACTGTAGTGAATATCTCCAATGGGGTTTATTAAATTGGTACAACACATGGTTTGTCAAACTGATGGTTTCCAAGGGATGAAATTACTGACTGCCCATCTAATGAAATAATATTCCACAACGAAAATCAATTTCCACACTGTCAGTCATATTATAATATGACGGATTTTGTCTAGTCAGATACTAAAACAATCTAACGTGGGTTCATTTTAGCAATAAGATTATTATTCATATTCAATTATTAGTCATATTGTGAGATTTTGGATTATTTGAGTATTATAACAATATGCCTAGTTGTATTGAAAATGCCTGTGACATATATACTTCAGATAATTTCTTAATTATTATTTTGTTATAGGACAAAAAGAGTTGGCTATTGATTTGTACCGCAAAGGTATTACTGAACTGGAACTTGGTATTGCCGTTCAGTGTTGGGGTGGCAGAGGAGAAGTTTGGGAGAGAGCTCAAAGATTGCATGAAAAAATGAAGACAAATTTGGCAATGGCAAAGGACAGATTACAATTTTTAGGTAACATTGAATTTAAAAATATGCATGGTGTATAAAACTTTGTTTTGATACATATAGCTGCTTTAATATCAGCTTGAAAATGCTGCTGAAAATTGTTTGAATATTTGTGAATTAAGGTATTGACGATTTATGATATCTATAATTTGAATGTTTTAGGGAAATTTAAGAAAAACAATTTTTTGGGTAGTAATAAACAATATATGTACATTGATTGCACAACACAACATGACTTCATGTTTAATATTAAGAAACATTCATTTATCGAGGTCATATATTTTAAGATAAATAATAACTAATCCTGTTCAGCTCTGACAGAACAAGCGATTAGTTTGGTTTTAGTTCAGTTCCCGAAATATTACAAATTCAATTCATATAAACATTTTTTTAATGGTTTTGGTATAGGGATATGTGATACTCGCTAAATATTGATACTAGGTATTGAAAGGTATTGTATGTGAAGTATCGATATACGAATTGTATCGCTTAGAAATTATCGATACCTACCGGTATCAAATCAAAAAGGAAAGAGTAAAGACGAAAAAAAATATTCTTTTCAAAATATTACACATTAAATAAATAGAAATTGTTTAAATGTTCCGTTCTAATTTAGAGCAGCGTCCTAAAGAATAAGTTTGGGGACCCTGTTTCCAAGTAGCCTATTTCTATTCCTGCAGTAAGTGGCACCAGCTAGCTTTAGAAAATAAACTTCTTCTGGAACCGATGTAGCAGCAATAAAAATTTTTTTTTTGAATTGTTATATATGTTTGGGAAAACTGTTTTCATATCCTCCCAAACTTTAAATGGATTAGTTTTTAAAGGCATTTTCTTTTGATTCGATATCACTACTAGAGTACTAATATTAGTAAAGTATCGGAAGGCTGGTATCGATATGAAAGTATTTGGTATCGGAGTAGAAAATATTGATACTGGTATTGTATCGGTACTATTGGAACATTCCTAGTTTTATATAGTATGAATTGCTGTAGTGAACTGTAAATTCTCTTTATCTCTTCTGAATTATCCAAGATAAGTGAATTCCATAACATATTCCCAGTCAATCTGAATAACATAAAATCACCTTTAAGAAACAGCAAACTGGTTTTGTATGCCATTATTTACAATTAGCGGCCAGGGTCGTATTCAAAGTTTTTGGCTAAATAAATTGAAACCTAAATGATGTCTACCATCAACGATTCACACTCTATTACTCCAACTACAGTTTTCAAAACTTCTACACAATCAAGCTGTTTCCCAAGCAAAGAACAATCAATATGCTATTTGACTCATATTAAAATGTATTAAAAAATGTTAGTCCAAAGGAATCCAAATATATCGATTTAAATTTTTAAAAGTAGAAATTTAATGTGAAAATATCATGTTTAATCACAAATTTAAACTGCCGAAAACGGTGCTATGATCGTGACATCATGAAACGAACAAACAAAGAAACGTCTTTCATACATTGTATTGAGAGATTAAAATAATATTGAGAATCTGTTACTCGAATGTTGAACAGCACAGGAATGAAATACTTTCTAAACAGTATCACAAAATTTGAATGAAATGTCTACGGTTTTTTATTCTTAAATTTCCAATAATATTAATTGTATAATAAGTTGTTTTGTTATGGGGCAAATAGGCGCTGACATCGTAAGTAGCGAGTACTGAGGATATTCGAACACATATTAAAATGAATTACTTTTCGACTCTGTATTTGTGTATCCTGTCAATTTTCGTTTGTCATTATCATTTTAGTTTATATTACTATAACCGATTTTGTGCTCTTACACTTTATTTAAAATCACCAAATTACGTTTTTAACTAATCAAAAAGGTGCAATTCAGTTATTTAACTGGTAAAGCAAATAATGAAAGTGGGATTTGTGAAAACAGATATCAGAAATCTGCCAAGAATCAACACATTCATGGTCTGTAAATTCTTTGCACTAAATCCATATTTATGCTCTGCAAAGCTGAGGAATGTTAAGGCATCTATGTAAGTACATTACATTGTATATTATAGTGTAATAAAATACTCAAATGTATTGCTTAAGTGTTATAATCACCTTTTCCGTCAGAGGTTTGTTTACAAGTTATGTGACACCACAAATCCCATCATGACCTACAGCGTTTTTGACTGATCATGAAAATATTTTTTAGTTTTTCATGCATCAAAAACAAAAAAATTATTTTTTTGGGGTGTATTAGGGTAATTACTGAAAATTTAGGACCTTTTTAAAAATTGTCAACATCCCTATTGTATTTTGTGCTATCAACAATACTAAATCACAGGATTACCTCATTCCATTGGAATCAATCATCCAAGAAAGAAATATAATTTTCTCATCAAGACTTTTCAACAATCATGTTTGTATGTATTTGTCAAACAAAACAGTAGTTGATGATTTCATCAACAATCATGGCTACATAAACATAAACAGTGAAATCTTAGTAACTGACTCATAACTTCTGCAGATAGAATCATACTTTCCAATGTATGCCCAACAATCACACATCAACTACTAGCAGATAATTCATCATAAATAGGCCTACATCAAGTTTCTCCCATGTTGTTTTTATGAATCAGTGCAACATTATCAGAATTTAGCTACATCCTGAGTTTCAGAAGACAGGTTTATGTAGGTTCTTATACACAGAAGCCCGCAGTATCTATATTGATCGAATTCGAACAAATCATTACCAAATGTATCTTCAAAAATATGGACTAACATGTTGCAAATGCGAAGCTGAAGGTGACATAGCTTCATAATGTAACCCTTACAACTCCAATCCAAACCTTCTCATTACCTCCCCATCATCAGCCACAAAAAAGTTATCAACAAACAATATTAAATACAGAATTTGACATCAGGTCCCACAGCAGAAGACTCTTCACTTATTCAAGAAACATCCACAACATCAATCAATATAGAAGCAGAAATGGAAACAATAGTTATCCCCAAAATGTCTAAAGCCACAAATAAAAGACCTATTGAATATACTCCTATACTTAATAAGAATAATAACTTAACGTTGGAAAACTTGTATCCAAAACCACCAACTCTAAAAAAGAACAAAATGAGCAAGAAATATATAACCATGTCCTGTAAAGAGTATATAGACAATAATTCGCCAACTTTTATTTCAGATTATGATCAATTATTGGTTCTATTAGATAATGTAACAGGCTCATCCGAATCTGTAAATATCGCTCTAGACTTCACATTTAATCTCTTATCGCTTACAAATATGTTAACCTCACTCAGTATATTCTTACATAGAAGATAACTCGTCTAAAACAAGAATTACCAAACTTGAGACAAACATATTTGCTCATCTAGGCAAAGGTCTACGGGATTCAGAATCGAATTATTCAACTAATAATTCATTTATCACATCACACCCTTCTTAAATGATTCCAAAATTAAATTTTATTAACAGCAACAAAGAAATTCTTGGGTAATTCACGCCAAACGAAAAAGAGCTACTGAAGCAGAGTGATACGGTATAACCAAATAAGGGTGTAAAACTTGGGAGCACAGCTGTTGATCGAAACATAGGAAAACCCAAAACAACGGATTTCAACAGGAAGACGAAACGCACATTTGTGCCTTCAATTTGAAGATCCCGAGTTTTCGGGACAACAAACAACATCGACACGGAGGCGCATATAGCCCCCCTGCCTGAACCTTCTGACCCAGAGTAAGCAACAAAGAAGATGTACGAATATTTCGTGATCTGTAAACAACAACAAAGAAATTCTTGGGTAATTCACGCCAAAAGAAAAAGAGCTTCGGAAACAGTAGTTACCACTCCTGGTATTCCTGAGGAGTGCTGGAGTATTTCCTATTTTCCCATTTCTCTACCATTTCTTCCATGCCTTATGGTCCCCTATTAGAACATTCATCTATCAGACTTCCTTTCCTTCATGCCTACCTATTTCTGCAATCTATTAATTCCATGTTTTTCTTGCTTGTCCCTTCTATTCGTTGCAAGTCTTGCCTTCCATATCCTTTTCATTAATCTATTCTGATTCATTCTTTTGTCCATGTCCATATTATTTCAATTTCCTCCTGTGTATATTCCGTATAATCGGTTTCTTTTGTAACTTTTCCTTATGTCATTATTTCTGTTTTCCCCTCTATTCTAAAATAGTGTGTACCAATGGATATAATGGATGTGTGTTGTGCTGTCACTGTAAAGAAGCCAAGTTGGACAGTGACAGAAGGCAGTTGACAACTGTCAAAGGAAATTTTCTTTGTTGCATGTTGACTTCAATTCTTTAAAAAAATATGGTTTTCAAATAGTTTGATTCATTGGCTTTGTACCTTTTGCGATGCTTTACAAACTTTTTACCATGCTCGAAATCTACAGGTGCTCAGACAATGGTTTGAACAAAACGTGTTAAGCAGCCCTAAACAAACTATACTCAGTTAGCAATTTTTGATATAATAATTTTCCGCATAAGAAACTTCGAATTTCCTTCTCTGATGCCATGTAATAACATTTGCGAATATTGCCGAACCACCAGAAACAATACAAACATTTTTTCAACAGTTACAATAATCACTTTTTGTAAATATGTTTAGTGTCTTACAAAATTGGTACGAAGCTTGTTTGCATAATAGTAAACAAAATGAATAATTGAATTACAGAGATTACAAAGTTTACATATTTTTTATTTTTGGCATGATTTATTCTTCTACTAGCTAAAAAACCCGGCTTCGCCCGGGAGTTGATATGAGATGACGTGGTAGAGTCGAAATAAAAAAATAAACTATGACGTAAAAAGTAAAAAAAAAAGTTTATTGAAAACGTTTTCTCATTATTTACAATACTTGTTTATAAACAACATTTTTCATTTTATTGTCCGAAGTATATATACATAAATTTTTCGGATTTCCTACTCTTGAGCAAGCTACATATAGCTGACCGTGAGAGAAGCAGGATTCTTTGAGGTTAATGCCACAATATTTTAAAGTTTGTCCTTGCGCTTTGTTAATTGTAAAACTAAAGGCTAATTTTATTGGAAACTGCAGTCTTTTAAATTGAAATGGCAATTCCGAAGAGATCAGAGGTATTCTAGGTATAAATACTGTCTGTCCTTTGGTCTTTCCAGAAATAAGTTCAGCTTCAATGATATTCGATAGCTGTTTTACGATCATTCTAGTTCCATTACATAATTTTGGGGAGTTGAGATTTGTGAGTAGTATGATTGGAGTTCCAATTTTCAGACGAAGGCAGTGTAATGGCATTCCTGGTACTTGTAAAGAGTTTAGAAATTCAGTGGGGAAGTTGACACTTTCTTCAATGGATACCATCGTGTCGATCGATTTATATATTTTCTCTTCATCAGGTATTTTCTTTAGAATATTAAAATTGATATCGTCAACAATATTATTTTTAGTGGCCAAAATTGCTCTTTGAAATAACCACTCTGCATTAGTATAGTTCTGAATAATATTTGGATAAATTTTGTCGATTAGTTCGTCTTCAGTAGTGGCTATATTACAGAAATCACTATTAAGTTCAATGAGGCCGGTCGTTTGGTCAGTAGGATATGTACCTTCGCCGATTTGTAAAAGTATTTTAGCAAATTGTGCTGTTGTTTCATCTCTTGATAATTCAACTCTCATGTTTTTTGTTAATTGCAGTATTTGTACTTGTGGCCAGAGATGTGATTTTTTCAAGCATGCATTGATCTCGTCTGCTGATGTTGACTTGGGAATAACTGGAAGTGTTTGTCGAAAATCTCCTGAGAGTATGAGTAGAGCTCCTCCCATTATTTCAGAGTTTTTTCGCAATTCTTGTAATGTTCTGTCCACGTTGAGACAAAAAAAAATATATTTAACCTTCAAGCGGTCGAGCGATATTTTGTTTACGGCCAAAAGTATATAGAAGGCATCAATTCGACGCCGCGCGACTTTTTGAAGGTTAAGAAAATTACAATTTAAAGAAAAAAAACCATTAGAATTAATTAAACACTATTAAAAATACTCACATTTGAAATTTCACGATAAAAACCCACAAATAACTTTTTTCTATTTCGTTTCAAAATCGAGAGTTAATTAAACACACTATTAAAAATACTCACACGTGATACTTCTAAATAAAGGCTCACAGATAACTTCTCTTCTTTTCGTTTTGAAATCGCTCGTTTCGCTGTTCAAATTAAACTAACTCTGGTGAGGGACACCGGGCTCTTATATATTCAGAGAGCTAGGCTCTTATATATTCAGAGAGCTAGGCTCTTATATATTCAGAGAGCTAGGCTCTACAATATTCGAGAAAGTTTGAAAATATTTTCTCTCTCACACCTTCTAGAGTATTCTGGTCATTATCGTCCGCCATAATAAAAGGTTCTATAGCGGTAGCATTTGTAGTAAAAGCGCGAAATTTAAAAACCTAAATTTTTTAATGTTTTGAGAACTAATTTGGATAACTAAAATTATGTCGCTTTAACTCCAAAATATAAGTTAGCTAATGACGTATAAATACACAAAATTTAATAACTTTATTATAGCAACAAATTAAATTTAAGACTTTATTGAAATTAGAATTTTAAATTTCGTGTCACTACTACACATGCTACAATTGCTCGCAACGCTTTTGGAAATGCAACCCAAACAATCGTTGTCCTGAATGAAGTTCAAATATTCGATAACAGATGGCGCCACTATTGGAGTGTATAGTCTCCATAGTTGTCTTGAACGAAGTTCAAATATTCGATAACAGATGGCGCCACTGCACTTAATTTCCAAGTTGAAGGGTCGGAAAGTCCCTTATATCTTTAAAAACATGCCCTTTAGATTAAAACGGGAACTTTCTTGTTCGAGGGGGGATAAAGGGCTATCACACCACATAAGTCCCTTTATCGTGTCGGGACTCCTTTTTAAGTTTTATCGGCACGCACATTTTATCGACTTAGTTTTATTATATATATAGATATATTGAACTACTTTTACTACAATTAAATGTGCACTTTTCTTATTACATGAAAATTGTAACGGATTGTATTATAATGTAGTATTGCAAGTGTTTTCATTTAAATAATTCATAACTGCGAATAAGAATGGAATCTACAGTTTATTGTTTTTGTTGTTTTATACTTAAAATAGTATTTCTTACAATATAGTCAGAAGTAGTTCAACCTATATATTTTGTATTTGATTATTAAACACATAATTTTTCTGCTATTTAAAGCTTCATTGATTATTTTGCAATTTTTATTTTCATAGTTTTTTCCATTTATTTATATAGAAACGTTTTTATTAGCTACTTGTATTTTTGTAAATGTTTGTTTATGTTTTTGTTACAATATTTAATGCACAGGGGATGGACATATTTAATCACATTTAAATTATTTAATTTTTTCAGCACCGTGTAGCTTAAATTAGTGTTTTTATTTATAGAAAGCATGGATAGGTTACATAATTTGGAAGTAAATCAACCACAAGATACACCTGTTTCCTACAGTAGCAATATTCCTGCACCTAAAGTTTATGTTCCTAAGTCAGGTATATACAAATATTAACCAAATTACGCTTTTTCTAACTTCTGTAGATTTGGACACTAAAACCTCATCTATTAGTCTCTACTTTGCTTTATGTGATTAGGCAAATTGAATTCTAAATATCTTCACAATGCTCATATATGTATTTATAGTTCTGTGTTAATGAGTAATGTAATAATACTTTTATTGGTTTCTTATATAATTCAAACATTTCAATAACTCATTCAATATTGTAATGCATTTAACAGCAATTCAGTACAATTACTGCAGATATTAAAATACTCTTCAAAATATACATAGGTTAACCAAACTGAATTCTGAATATTTATGTTTAATAAAGTCTATTTTTGTTGGAAGCTTCAAAAATAATTAAAAACAACTTGTTGGCAGCTAACTTCTTTAATTTCATGAATAATTGAGGTAGACCTAATTAAAATGTAAAAATCACATTGAAGAAGAACTTAATACAAATACAGAAATCAAATAATAATTTCCTACTATACTTGATACATAAACTAATTAATTCAGATTAAAAAACTATTGAATTAATAATATTGGTATGAAGAAATTACAACATACTTTGCCAGGCATAACATTAGGGTCACCCCACTCTGCAATTTGAAATTTTTATTTTTGTCGTATTTTTGTGTGTGTAACATGTTTAATAAGTTAGGTATTGTTTGAAATAAAAAGTTGTTTCAATAAGCATTTGACCTTACCGAAGTTTTCAAAACCATCATCAGAATAGTTTTTGTCTTTTGCAAATTATTTGTGTATTATTACAATATACTTAAATCATGTGGTCGCAATATGAATTGTAGCGGCTATAGAAGATAGTAGCGCGAAATTGTGTAAATTTTTCAAGGGTGCAACGAGTATGGCAGCGGTACAAAGAGACTGGTTTGTTTCTTTAAAATATTTATTATTACAATCATAAAATCCCAAATTTTATACAAGTTAAGGCAAAATCGGCCCGATATTCTGACTCTCATCCTAATTTGCATATGTATTAAAATAGTGATGGTTCCTTGCTGGTATTATATTTATTCATTGATGGTGACAGTTATTTGGGACCTTGTAAATAACAATGATTTCCAAATTTTTCCATTGGTCTATATATGAAGAACAGCTGAAAATGAGGTTTTACTTGGTTAAGAAACTGGTCTACTCACCTGAAGACCTGGTGCTAGGCGAGACAGCTAAATATGACTGCTTTCTCGTATCCAGTGCTGTGACAAGATGAACGGCCTCGGCAGCTTCCGTTGGAAATCGTCTGCAATAAATGAGAAATGTAAAAATAAGAGAATGAACTATTAGGGGGCAAATTCATGCTGCAACACCATTACCAGGTTAAATTTTGAACGGGAGTACTTAGTTTGGACAATAGCTATGTTACAACTGAAAAAAAAATCGACAAAAGTAAAACATTCGAAAATAACTTTAAATTATGGAGCGACTCTAGTTTTATACTCGGCACTGTGCAAACAGTTCACAGCGTATTCTTCATGTATTTTTTAGTTCTTTCAGATATGAACACATCATCTAGAAACTCTAATAAACTGATACATATTTCTTTTGAAAATTTATTTCCGTAAAATAATTTTTTGTGTGTATTACATATATGTTATTTATGAGATAAGTATGATATCTGTGAAAATGTAATAAATATAATGTTCTGTATGAATATGACAGTAAAAGAAATTATTTTTTAGCTTCAGGGAAAAAGCTGACGGTAGCAAGTAAACGTCCAGCAAATTCTCCATTATCTAAAAGCTTAACTTTACCACGTTCGATGGGTTCCCGTAATACTCCAGTACAACCTGTCCGTCCTTTCAATAAAATTTCTTCTACTCCGCCAGCTGTCAAAAAACAATTGTCTGTTCCTGGAAACACTGGATCTCCGGCGAGAAAAGTTAATAACATAAATAATAATGGAGGTAAGTTTTTTGAAAATGAATACAAAACCTAGAATGGTGTAGTAATTTAAATTCTGAATTAATTAAAAAATATAAATGCATACTACAATTTATATATTTCTTTGTGTATATCATTAAAATACATTTTAGCATTCGTAAAATCTGTTTTCATTGCAGGTAACACCAGCAAGCAGGGACAAAGAGTCAGATCGTCTTCTTTACGTGGGGTTGATCCAAAATTAGGCCAAGCCATTTTAGATGAAATTGTAGAAGGTGGACCTTCTGTCCAATGGGAAGATATTGTTGGCCAAGATACTGCAAAACAAGCTCTTCAGGAGATGGTAATATTACCATCTTTACGGCCTGAATTATTCACTGGTCTAAGAACTCCTGCAAGGGGGCTGTTACTGTTTGGTCCTCCAGGAAATGGTAAAACGTTATTGGCTAGAGCAGTAGCCACTGAATGTCAGGTACGTTAATTAAGATTACACATTATTCAATTATATACCATTTTCATGAACTATTTGTCAATTTTAGATTGACATACAAAACTAGATGTAGTTAATTTTTATTGCATTCAAAGAAAGTATTTTACTGATTGAATTTTAGGACACATTTCACAATGGATGATTATCTTTTGAGAAAATACATGAATGTTTACATCTTGTGTGATCTAAACTTGGATAAATAATGATATTATGCTTTTTCATTTATTTGTATACCAGTATATGGTGTTTTCATTTATTTGGATGCCAGTGTGTGATGGTACCCAAATTAATTTGATTTCTTTTCCTTTTTATGGATCGGTATCAGTTTGGTTTTGCTAGTGTGATTGGATGTTTTGGATGGTATTAGTTGCAAAGAATATATAATTACTATTGAAAATGATTATTATAAACTTCAAGATGTTCTTAAATACTTGTAGATAGGTGAATAGTATTAACACCTCTGTATGTATGGAAATAGCATAAAACTCTGATTGTTTTTAAAGGAAAACAAACAATTACTCTCCCTCCCCCCAATGCAACGCGCCCTAACGTTTTTCTATACCCCCTTTCCATCCCTAAACGTTACGTAACACCCAAGTGACCGTATTTACCTAAAAGTCATAATTATGTTACACAAAGTACTGGTAAGTCGCTAAAATACCCTTTTTATTGTTTTAATCGCATTTGCGGTAATAATAAATAAAACTATCTGTATTCTGCCAGTGTTCAGTGATTGCTACAAATTGTAAATCTAGATTACTGATTACGACATTCATATTGTTTAGACAGTTTGACAGACCCTGAACATTTTGATGGAACAATTTTATACCAGATTTGGGCCAGATATAGGCCAAGAACAGCTGATGATGCCTCATTCCTCTTTTTAGCACATTAGAGTATGAACTCACTTTAACAACACTGATTACAGCAATATGCTTGAGCCTTTTACATGTTTAAAATACTGACGAATCCTGACAAAGAAAACAAAATAAAAATGACGTACAATACACTCGAGGTATTCCCCGTAAAACATCAACAAAAAGAGTTGTCAACTTGGGAGATTTTAATTCCCTAGTTTTCTATTTTTATTCCAAAAAAAATACAATGTTTCGTAACGCGTTGTTCGAATCTCCTTTCCGAGCCTGTAATGCGTCGTAACGTTTTACAAGACCACCCCGCCTCTAAATTGCGTTACATAATACTTGAACTTAAGGTACATGTGCCGCAACCAAAAATTGATGACAGACTGACGCACCGACATCATGCTCAAATTTGGTCAATCGTCTTAAATAGTCATGAAACGGACATTTCCGTAAAAATCTCGACTTTTCTGACATTGGGTGTTCGGAAGTAAAAAGGCAAAACATTCATGTAGATTTATGTATTCATGTATTTCGGCGGTGCATTTGTTCTTACAAAATCCACATTGTGCTGGAATAAGAAGCTTATGTTGTTCTAAATACCAGATAAGACTATTAACAATTTTCTAAGAGTTTGCATATTGCTAAAAGTCTGGTGGAAACCTGTCTTTCTACAGTTTTAATACCATACCACGAAGGATAAATCTGATTGATCTTTAGATGATTGTATAAATATATCAGGAACTTTTTGTTGTTGTCTTATACATGTTTAAAGAAAATATTTTAAATTTTACCTGCCCTGGGACTGCCCTTTTCGGTTGATATTATTCTCCTAGTTCTATTATAGTGATAGGAATGTTGTGTTGTGAAAGCTTATTTTTCAAATTTTGTGTTTGTTTCTAGAAAAGTTATTTGCTATTGGTTGTTACTTGAGTTTGCTTCTTTAAAGTCCGCGGATTCCAGTCACGTAAAGTTGAAGGTCTGTAATCAGTTTTTCCAATTCCGAGCAGGTACAGAGAATGTATTCTGCAGTTTCGTCTTCCACGTAACAGACGCGACATCCCGATTTTTATTGCAGACCCATCCTTCTCAAGTGTGTTCCTAGACGATAGTGCTTATTGCAATGCCAACGACGGGTTCTAGTCACATGAAAGCAGAATGGGTTCCTTTTCTGGAGAGCACGTCGGCTTATTCATTGTCCTCCACGCCGCTGTACCCTGGGCCCCAGATCAAAGTAACTTTGTTCCATTTACCCAGGTGGTCAAGGATCTGAATGCAGTTCCAAGTCAGCTTAGAATTCACTCGTTTGGAGCTCAGTGCTTCTAGAGCCGGCTGGCTATCAGAGCTATAGATCTGTTCACCAGATGCATGTTACTCAGCTCTCTGGTACCCATCTCTATAGCTATCATCTTTGCTTGGATGATTGTGGTGAACTTGCCAAGGTTTAATGATATTTTAACTCTTGTGTTAGTTCCGTAAACTCCCGCTCCTACGCCGTTCTAGGTATTGGAGCTGTCCTTCCACAGTACATAGTCTGAGGGTGAAAAGAAGTTGTCATTCCTACGTCAATCATCTTTCTCGGGAAAAGGACGTTGTATGCTTTTACTATGCAGCTAGGGAGCTACCTAGTCTGGAATCATTCCGAGTATGTAGTGATTACTAATTTCACTCAGCAAACCCGTGTGATCTCTTTGTATCTCCTTGTTGCCACGACTACTTGACGTTGTAAGTCTGCAGGTGACCATCCTAGTTTTCCTCTCTAGCTCTATATGCAGAGGGGTTAGATTTTTAGGATGCTCTCCATGGCAAGTGTAGGTGATGTCGATATAGCTCCCATAATAGCCAGGCATACAAGGCGCTGTATACCAGAGAGTCATTTTGGACGTTCGCTGCAATCCTTTTTGCCACCAGACGACCGAGCCATACAGTACCATTGGTTTAATAACATCTTGAGGCTTATGCCTCAGGATTTGCCACATATCCCTCTGATGTTTCAGAGGGATAGTCTGGCTTTGTCGATTTTGTTTTCCAGATGGGAATTAAAGGTCAATTTTTTATCCAAGTTAATACCTAAATGTTTGACCTCTTTCTCAAACTGGATTGGTACTTTAGATACTAATGGTATCAGTAGTTTATCTAGTTTCTTTCTTAGTGTGAATGAAACGATTACAGTTTTGATAGGGTTTACAGACATCTGTTCCCTATCGCACTATCTGCTTATTGTGTTTAGGGCTTATTGAAGGATGTTGAATATTACTTCCTCATGCTCTCCCTAACTAGGATTGCTAGGTCATTCGCATATCATTTGATCTCCACACTCTATTTAGAGAGAAAATTCAGCAGGTGGGAAGGTAGCAAGGGGAAGATTCCATCCTCTCCTGGTGATTGAAAGGAGGAAAAGGAGTTTATGGCCAATATGACTGTGTGGGAGAGACAATTTTAGCTGCGACTACTTGGGAAATGCTTCTGTAGTAGAATCTCTAACGTTTCCTTTATAGAGTCTGTATGAGTATCATTGGGTCTTTTCAGTGACTCCACTTGACATCCCAAATATCTTAAGAGACTTGTGGATTCTAGTACTGGCAGGTATGTTTGATATACTTTGACAGAACCTCCTCCAGGACTATATTTTTGCCTTTCTAATGGCTTTGTTGTACTCCGTTAGAGAACTACAATTTTTGCCCCAGTCGCCTGACCTTTTGGCCCGGTTGAAGAGGCGCCGGACCTCCTTTCTTTTTATTTATAGTGTTTTGCTCCATCAAGTGGTACATCTATCGTCTTTTCTTTCCCTTAGTGGGCAGTTATCTTGGTAGGCAGATATGAGGGCTGTTTGGAGTTGATTACTAGCCACTTCAAGTTCTGCACTATTTCTAATGGGTCTAATAACCTTACCCATAAGGGACTGTAGGGATTTGGGGTATACCCACTCCAGTCTGTTCTTTTATGATCGCGAAATTGGCGTAAAGTTAATCGGCTTGTCCGCACGTCAAAACGACTGTGTCTATGGTCCGAACATGGGGGCTCAGTTGAAACTCCATGTTAACAATGTCCGCATTTCTGTAAATATGTAAAACTTCATGGAGATTTTTTGTCAGGAAAGTTGCTCACTTTGTATGTTTATGTCAGAACTGCCGCAGTCCCTGTGGTGGGCGTTAGCGTCACACCCCAACACGAGCTGCTTGTTGTTTTTCTGGCAGTAGGCGGTAAGTTTTCGCACAACCGCAGGTGGAGGCTGCTGACACATCTCCCGGGAGGTAAGCAGAGCAGATCTCCCGGGAGGTAAGTAGAGCAGATGACTACATCTTTCCTTCCTGTCTTCTCCAGGACAGATATATGAACAGCAACCGTGTCCTGGGTACAGTACTCAGTTGACATAAAAAATTTAATGTTATATCTGATAAGTAAGCAAACTCTTGGTTTCTCCGTAGAGTCACTAGCTACTAACTTACCTGAGTGGTTTCCTGGATGAGCGCGATGTCGATTTTCTCATTCATAAACCTCCTGTCAATGATATATGATTCGAATTGGTTTGACGACAAATTCACAATTTTATTTCTGTAATTATCCTTTTGTTTCATGAATATAGTGGGATTTTGGGCGTGAATTTCAATCTTTTTATCTTTCATATTGTATGCAATGCTTTGGATGAATATGCAGAACTTTTGTGTTCATCGATTCTTTTCAAGATACCTGCCTACTTTTTTTCTTAATATATCTTCCTTTCATTTTTAGTTTTTTTGTACTGAATATGTCCAGTTGAATTGTGTCACTTATATCTATTAAAGGCAGTTTTGTTTGCTCTTTATTGTTTCTAACACTTCGCATTTCACCATGGTAATATAATAAGTCGGTTATTTAATTACCCAGCAGTCTTGTTGTTTCTGGAAAGATTATTTTAAAGAAATGATCACTGCTATATATAGTATAACAATTTTAGTGATGAAAGGGGTCAAGATTGGATCATATACTGTAAGTCTATTACTGAGTTAGTTTCTGAATATTTATTTATTCTCAAGGATTCACCATCATTTAGTATGATCAGGTTTTCTGTAATTATGATATTTTCCAAAGTTCATCCTTTTGTATTTGTATTTTGGATTCATATATTTGATGTGATAGTTAAAATCTCTTTCCATTAATCAAAGTATTATATGCTTCAAAATTTGTATAAATTCTTGTTGACCTATGTTTGTTATTTTTGGTGGAGCGTAATTATATGGAACAAATGTACTTGTTTTTTTTGGAATGTGTACTTCAACTAAAACTAGTTCATAAGTATTTTTGTTTATAGTTATATGTACATCTACAACTCCTCTAGCTTAGTTGGAATTATATCTATTTTTGTATGAAAAATCAATGAAATCTTAGAAGAAACAATTTCCCTGACTACCAGAAAAAATTACAGAAATTTTAACCCCTTCTTTAAATTCCTTTAGTATATACTAAATATATTTAAACTGCATGATGTTTTATATTACATGTATATAGAATTCTTTACAATTTTTGTAATTTGGTGATGAAGCTGTATAATATAATATTTCCACACTTTAAGATTCCAATTAAAATGTACAATGAAGTGATATAAAATATATTGGAACAAATCCAGGAGCTAAAAATAGGAAATTATAAAATTAAGTGGTCAATGACAGTCGGAAAACAATTAATAGATATTTTATGATGAAAACATACCATCTGCAAATCAGCTGCCAGCATTCAATGTGAGCGTAACCACAAGAAACTAGGTCAAAAAACGATATTTTTAAGAGATATTTTTCATAATAGATCAATCTAGTTGTCTACATGTTTAATTAAATCGAAGTATTCAATATATAGTCATATCCTGGCTTCTGTCTTGGCAGTGTGACTGAATTGTAGTGCAAAGAGCTATAAATAATATCCATTACTATTTTTACACAACTAAATAGAAATTCAAATTTTAGGCTACCTTTTTTTCAATAAGTGCAGCTAGCTTAACCTCAAAATATGTAGGGGATGGAGAAAAAATGGTCAGAGCACTATTTGCAATAGCAAGAGAACTTCAGCCATCAATTATCTTTATAGATGAAGTCGATTCTCTACTATCGGAACGGTCAAATAACGAACATGAAGCTAGCCGCAGGTTGAAAACAGAGTTTCTTGTGGAATTTGACGGATTGCCCAGTAATCCAGAAAGTGAAAAGGTACAAATTTTCATATTCAACTGATATATGTACATTAAAAAATGTAGAAACTGTTTTAACACAATCTTTCTTTAGGTTCTGGTTATGGCGGCAACAAACAGACCTCAAGAATTAGACGAAGCTGCTCTTAGAAGGTTTCCAAAACGAGTGTATGTGAGCTTACCTAATTTAGATACAAGAGCAAAATTACTCAAAAAATTATTAGCAAAGCAAGGTTGTACACTAACACAACAAGAATTAAAAAGGTTAGCAACATTGACCGACGGTTACTCTGGTAGTGACTTGACCGCTCTTGCCAAAGACGCCGCATTGGGTCCCATTAGAGGTGAATACATTGATTTTTTCACATTATTTTTGTTACTGCCCCAATGTTATTTTTTTCTTTTTGTAATAGCATTTTAAAATCCACATTTGAGGAGGCTGGGATCAGTAAAATAAAATATTTCAAATTTGAAAAATATGAAAAATGAATTTAGTTCAATTACTGATACAATTAATAACGCAAAACAAATTATTGCTAATACATATCCACTGGTGATCAGAAGGTAGTGTATTAGTCCAGTTATGTATCTGTATACATAGTGTCTTGAAAAAATAGTATACTCTTCCTTAGATATAATTCAAAGGGATATATCTTTGCCAACCTATTAATAAAGGTTATTTTTGTGTGAACGTGACAATAAAATACTTGAGTGTACTTTTTTGGGATATTTATTCCCTGCTTTGGAATAAATGTTTATTCATTTTCAAGGACAATAACAATGCATATTATGTTACATGACTCCTTTGGAATTAATAAAATATTTAATAACTTAATATTACCGCCAAATTACGTTCTTTTAAGTTTAGACCTAATATCACTTTTTAGTAATGTTCATTTGAATATATGTTTATTATCTCTTCAACATAAATGGAGTGATATAAGTAAAAACTGCAAACTTTTTTAGAATTAATAACATTTATTTTCAATAATACATTTTTCTCTTATAACAACAAAAATTACCTACAAACCTTTGGAACACCTATAGGCTCTTCAATATCTCCTATATTAGTAGACTATGTAATGAATTATATTTTACCTACGACCACCCCTGTAAGTAGTCAAAAACACACAGTCGGCAATCAATGTAAGACGTCTATTACGCACGGCTGTAAAGTAAATCGCACGGCTTCCATAGCAACTACTTAGCAACTGTCAATAGACGTAACCATTTTATTCAAAATGTATTACTTAGATATTTGACGTTGAATTTTATTCTATATATAAATGGTAGATAACATTTATTATATATCAGATTGCATTTAATACTAAGAGTTATTTGGAATTATATGATAATTGGTTTCGTTTCATCCAATCCGCATCTTTTAGCTGTCAGAATGTATCTCATATTAGTAAACAATAGTATATTATAAACCAAGCGACTAAAGTGGCCCATTTAATCCCGCGGGGGGTGTTTGATTCCTGAGGGAAGTAATCCACCTAAGGGATTAATGTCACTTTAGTCGAGTGGTGTATACGCTATTTTATGCAATTCCGGTAATTCTACATACATTTTTAATAAAAATAAATACTACTTAGGACGGACTTTTACGAAACTTGGCTGGGCATCGAGAATGTACGTTTTTACTTGTACTTTAAATACCTTAATAACATTATAAACACAAGTACAAGTGGGTCGTAGGTAAAGTATAGTACGTAACTCGTGTTGTAACGCATTTTACGCACTCACGGAATTACGCACTCGCCGCTACGCGGCTTCGTGCGTAACTTTTCCGTTCGTGCGTAAAATGCTTCTTACAACGCACGTTACGTAATATACTATTACACTTTGTTATATCTGTTTTACACTTTAAGTTGTTCTTCATTAAAAAATACGTAAATGATATAATATTAATTCTTCCATGTGATGATATAAACAATATACTCTTTTATTTAATTTACTTAATAGCTTCGATCCTCATATACAATTTACAATAGAAATGGAAAATACAGAACAATCTTTACCTTTTCAAGACACTAAATTTATTAGAAATAATGACAATAGAATTTTGATATACTGGTATAGAAAACCCATAAGTTCTGGAAGATAAACTAATCAAAATGAAGAGGGCGCCACTTCTTTATCATCTTCAAATTTATTTCTGTTACAAAATACAAATATGAAATTTTGTGTCTACTTATCAAATATATTCCAATTTAGAAATATGCAGTAACACTTTAGTCTTACCAATAGTTTATTTATTGAAGCCATAAAACATGAAACATTTATTTTTTAGCAAGAGATAAATCCATTTATCAATTTTTATCTTCAGTTTTGTTTGAAACAGGGAAGTATTAAAATTAATGTTTATGTGCTTGGTAGTCCTAGAGTGTACCTCATGGAAATTCAAATAACTAGAGTCATCACCTTTATTTAGGAAGGCCATTCGAGGCAACAAGTAGCCTGAATGTTAAATGTTAGTAGCACTGCCATAAATAGAGCTTGGATACAGTATCAAATGTATAACGAGAAAAACCTACTAACCCTCTCAGTGCTCGTTATAGGTATGCGGGTTGTGTCACGTGGTACAACCCGTGCTCGCCTGTCGACTAGCTTCGAGTCGAAGAAGGGGTGGATTCTTCAAAGAATGATTAAGTTTACAAAAAGGTCGCCAGAGAAGTTTTGGCAAGCACCCAAGACTTCTTTAATCAGCCCACAACTTCTCAGTGGGTTAACAACACTCACTACACACTCCAAAGGTTAAACTGATAGGTAAGATATCATAAGAAAATAAAAGTCAGCAAGTATCCCCTGATTGAAGCTTTAATTAGTCATTGTGGACCAAAGGTCTCTTCAAAATATTTATTACAATATCACTACAAAAATGTTGCAAATAATGTCTGAACTCCGCTGAAGGCTGTAAACTCAGAATGTAGATGGGCTGAAGGCCGAAATCTACATAAATCCAAAAATTTCTAACTAATTTATCAGTTACAACTTAAGTAATTAACTGTCATGCAGATTCTATAAACTCTGAGAAGAGCTGAAGGCTTCAAACTCAGGGTGCAGAAGAGCTGAGGGCCCCAAACTACACCGATGTTTCAATTCTAAAATTCTAGAGAAACGATCAAATAGTTCATGTACAATACCTCAAAAATACAACGATGATATATATCAAAATTAACAATGTACAGTTACAAGGGTTCACACTTCCGCAATTTATACCAATATCAATATAAATATATTTACTTGCATAAGCATAAAATTTAAATAGCGAACGAGTTTAGCGTTGGTAGAGAAAATACAATTCAAAAGTATGTACGGCGCAAGTTGTATGCATAAAATCGTCAGGATTAGAAAAATCCGCTAAATGTCGCAGTACCAGGTACGTACCGTAGTATCTTAGCGCATTTTAAACTATAAGCAAGATTTCAAATTTTTAAATATAAAGTACAAGTGTAAAGCGAGATTATAATAATTGCCGCAAAAAAAAGAAATAAAACTTTATATGAAAAACGGTGATATGTGACGCATAAATGTGAATGTACTAATGAAAATGAAGAATAAAAAAAAGGAAACTGTTCACTTATCCTTTTTCCGGAACCAGAACAGGAACTGATGTTGCTCCAGACTATTCCAGCTCTCCTGGAACTGGTCTCACTGGCTCATTAAATTCCAATCAGTGATTTTAATATCCACATACAAAAACCCCCCTCTATAATGAATCCTTCGAACTACGCCGTCTACGGAAATTTACCACAAATACGCAATTCCTCTAATTTCTTCTGGTACCCACAGTCATCGGCCGATTCTGGACCAGAAGCCTATCGGGTCGGAGCTGCCAGTTGTTGGTTTCAGCCGTATTTTTCTTCCCCTTCGTCGGAATTGTCGGGTTTTTTAGTAAAATGCTTATGGCTCCCAGAGCACATGCAAAAATTTTAAGTTGAAAAATGTGTGTTTACACCTTGACGGCAAATGCAGGACTGAATTTTAACTTCGCTCCGTCAGCGCTGTGACTTCTCTCAGTCGACAGGCTAGCCAATATTAAATCTCCGACGGCTCGGCAAATTTTCGCGTTACAAATGTATGGAGCCAGAAGATTATATGCTGAAGAACATGTTGATTGGAACCTGAAGCAATGTAGTAATGTATTGTTTACTGACGTGTCAAAAGTCTGCATTAAACACACTGATGGACATGATCGCGTTTGGACACGCCAGGGTGAACGTTATTTAGACTGTACTGTAGAAGAGAGTGTTCCATTTGGAGGAGGGTCTATCATGATATGGGGTGGAATAAATTTGAATGGGCGCACTGAGCTTATAGTTATTCGTGAAGGATCTATCACTGCACACAGGTATATAGACGATGCTTTAGAACCACACATAGTTGCAGTTGAGAGAATATGGCCAGGGATTTATTTTTCAGTAAGATAATGCTCGTTCACACATTGCCAAGATAGTGCAACGTTTCCTCAACGCCCATAATATTGAAATTCTGGAATGGCCCACATGCAGTCCAAACCTCAATCCAATCGAGTACGTCTAGGACACACTTAAAAAGCGTTTAAAGCAACTTCAGCCGATTTGGAACCGTCAGCACGTTGAAGAATCGGAACAACTGGATCTTCAAGTGATTCGGAATTTAATTGAAAGTATGCCCCATAGTTGTGTTGCAGATTTAGATGCTAAAGGGGGCACACTAGGTACTAATTTCACACGTTTCTTTATTTTTTACATAATTAGTAAACCAATAAAGAGCTTCACCATACATATTTGTATTTTTTCCTACAAGGAACACAAGCAAAGTTATGGTAAGTTATACAATCTTTCTATAAAGCACTCTGGTATATTAAAAAAAATAATAAGATGTTTCAGTAAATAATAATTCACCTTTTTAAAAGTGGCTCTTTCTTCGTTTTGATTAGTTTATATAAATTACCATTCATATTGTCCACGCAATACAAATATTAACTTAATGAAATTGACTGTCTCGACCCTTACTTCGTGGAATATGCTCATATTAGTGTTTTTAAATGAAACTCAAGGTCTCTAGTTAATTCCACAATATAATACAAGTTATTGGAAATTCTAAAAAATTGACAATTGTTTCGATAAATCAATATCATCGATGATATTGATTTATCGAAACAATTGTCAATTTTTTAGAATTTTCAATAACTTGTATTATATTGTGGAATTAACTAGAGACCTTGAGTTTCATTTAAAAACACTAATATTAACTTAGTCAATCAGATGAAGAACAAATTTCGAATTCCATATTTCTACAAAAAAATCTAAAAGTATTTTTGTACGAAAACTTATATCATTCATATCTTTTGAAACATATTTTATTTAATTCTTCTCATGAAGAAAAACGACTTTCTTGATAATGTAACACCAAACACGACTGCAAATAACAATTCTCCAATTTATATATCTTTACAATATATGAAATTGGTCACACCTAAACTTTCCAGAATCTTTAAATGGCATAATATAATAATTGCATATAAACAACCTTTTCAATCAAATCAATTTTTGTAAAATCAAAGATAAAACGCTAACAAATAAGTTAACTAACATAGTTTATGAAATCCCATGCCATCACTTACCAATCGAATTACATCTCACAAAAGTGGCAGTAAATTATGTCCTGATGGATTTGCACTTGCTGAACACATGGATTATCAATATACCAGAGTCTTCACCACGGAAAGTAGTGATAAAAAACATCTTTTTTTTTGGAAACAGCATATATCACACATCAAAATGAATGTAAAGTGAAACTTCTCCATAACAGACATCAACGGGGAAAAATAATTGTCCATTGTTTGTCGTTAAATCAGTTTTTTTAACTGGGTTTATGGCTTTGGCGATTGCCAATTAGCCAGGCTATTTTTTTAGTATAGCTACAATATTATTTTACACTTTTTGATATGTAAATAGAGTATGTACAATATGTCATTATTTTTAGGAAATAACATGCAGTTGAGGTCTGTTGGAAGAGGTATTTCATATTTAATTAAATTACTATATAAGTTATTGATTTCAACAGAATTTATCGGGCATTCCCATTCCAACAAGATATGAACCAGAGTTCCTACATTGCCGCAGGAACAATAGGGGTTGTCTACCATGTTGAGTTTGAATTTGTATTCTGGTGTTAAGGCATGCTTTGATCGAGCTTGATTTATTGTGATTATGAAGTTTCTATTAGATTCTTGGTGAAACCATCATTGATTTGGTATTTGTGGTTAGTTTAGAATATAATTTTGTCCAGTCACTGCATCTCTGTGGTGTTGCTGCCATTCCTCTTTACTTTGTTTAAATTTGTTATATAAATCAGATATTGATAGATCATGCTGTAGGACTTCTCCTGAAAGTAGGGCTAGTTGCTAGTTTGTCTGCTAGTTGAGCGTTCAGAATATGCTACGTTCATAAAACTAAGGAGATTGGCAGTCCGATCTGGGTGAGTTTTTCTCAAAGAATATTAAGTTGAACGTTGTCGAATGCTGATGTAATGTCTATAAATCTACTGTTGATAATTTTTTTTGAAACCTAAATAGATATCATTTGTTATAACTGTTAAGGGTTCTTGAGTGGATCTGGACACTCTGAAAGCATATTGTGAAAACGGAAGTATTTTTTCTCTTTCCAGCCAATGTTGTAATCTATTTCTGAACAATCTTCCAAGTGTTTTAAATAGACAAGATGCTAAAGCTATGGGGCGGTACGAGTTTGGATTGTCTGATGGTTTTCCTGGTTTATTGATTGGTAGTACTATATACTGTTTCCAATTTGTTGGGAATTTGATGTTGCCAGCCCAAATAGAGTTGTGTAAAATTAATAATGCTTTTTTTGTTTTAGAGGCATTTTGTGTATCGTTATGTATGATATATTGTCTATCCTAGGTGAGGTGTTTTTGGTATTTTTTAAACATTGTTGGAGCTCCCAAAAATTAAAGGGTAGTAGCAAATGTGTGTTGTTTTTGTTTACTGTGTAGATTTCTTGCATTCTCTCATTTTCTACCCATGGAGGTGAAATTTTGGGATGAAAGTCGCTTATCCAGGCATCTTTGGGGTCTATAGGAGTTTTATTTGCTTGTTTACTTTGTGCTACACTTCTCTGATCGGGGTATTTTGATTTAAGCTTTGACAATATTCAATCCAACTTTTTTTCTTCATTTCCTTGAAAGCTTTTTTGGCGATTGCATCCAATCGTTTATATTCTGTCAGATTTTGAACATTTGGATTTTGTTGATATTGGGCGTAAGCTTCTTTCCGTGTTTTTGCAACCATTTCACAAGTTCTGTTCCACCATGGTTTAGACGCGTGGTTTCGCTTTGTCGTATGCGAGGAGTATCTAGGAATTGCAATAATCGCGGCTCTGTTTATGTTATTAATTATGGCCACATATGTTGGTACTGGTTCAATAGAGTCTAATACCATATATTGTGTATCCTTTTGGGGATATTTGTTGGTGAGGAGGTCAAGGCGATCCTAACATGTCTCTTTTATAATAGTCCAAGTAATTAAATGACTTATATCTTGTGAACATAGTGTTAGATCTATTGCTGTTTGATGGCGTGCTAGGGTAGGTGATCCATCATTTAATATTATAAGGTTACAATGTTGTATTGCTTCCAATAGTACCTTACAATTTACGTCATCATATTCGTAGTTCCACGCTAAGTTGTGAGCATTGAAATCACCTCCCAGTATGAAGGGTTTTGGAATATGTTCTTGAAAATGAATCCATTGCTGTGAAGTTATCCGGGAGCGTGGTTCAATATATACCGAAGCTAGATGCATTTTTTTTGTTTTTATAAGGTATTTCCACAGAAATACATTTGTGTTCAAAGTTTAATGAAGTTTGTATTTCGATTTCTTTAAAAACTAATCATTCTCTTATTAAAATGGCTGATCCTCCGTAGCTGTCGTTACGATCTGCCCGAACATTATTGAAGTTTTTGAAATTATAATATCTGTCAGGATGAAACCAAGTTTCGGATAAGAGTGCTAGAGAAAATTGATATTTGTCTAATAAGTACTCTAAGTTTTCCTTATTAGAGACTGCTGATCGGCAGTTCCATTGTAAAATACTTAATTCATTTGTTATGTCTGTGAATGTGAGGCCGTATTTACGTTAAATTGTGTACTAATTATATGCATAAGTTCTTCTTTTGGTACATTTATATTTTTTGATGCTAAAACTTTACAGATAGTTTCTATGACTACTTCTAATATTTTTATTATGCTATAATCCGCAATCTGTGTGCTTGATGCTTCACTAATGTTTTTTATGTAATTGGGGTTTACTATTCTTCCAATTTTTGGTAAGGGAAGCTAGGTTGAGATATTATCTCTTTATGTTGTTCTATTATTAAGTCTGGGCTGTTTGGTCTGTGCCTCTTGTTTGCTTGAGATGAGCTTTGGTTTGTGAAAGTTTTCAAGGAATTTTTAGGGAGTGAGAGTTGTGGAGGTAGATTTGTGTGATGAGAATTTGATAGGGGGAAGGATTTTTGACAGAAGACATTTACTATTTGAGATGGTTCAAGTTGACTATTCTTTGAAACCACATTGGAGTAGGAGTTTTTTGATATTTCTCTATTTGCGTCATGATAGAGATTTGATGTGGACATACCCTCTCTTTGATTAATTTTTGTCTACTGAACTCGGGGCATGCTTTTATGTTTGGGGTGAGATGATCACCTGAACAACTTAACATTTTGGTTGATTATTTGTTTCGTTACATTCTTTTGAATTATGAGATTGATTGCATTTAAAACATCGGGGCTTGCTTTTACATTGTCTACCTTGATGGCCATATCTTAAGCAGTTGAAGCACAATATAACTTTTTGTATATATGCTTCCACCGGTTTCAGTACTTTATTTATTGTAATGTATTTTGGGAGAGTATGGGATTTGAAAGTTATTACGCAAGTTTTTGTTAGGACACACTCTATATTATTTTCATTTACGCATTTCCTGTTTAGTCTTAACTTCTAGTACTTGAAATTAACAATGCATATCATGCATTTTTATTTTATTTTTAACATATTCTTCGCTAAATTCAGTAGATATATCTCTAATTATGCCTTGACGTATTAATAGAAATTTTGGGACATATATTTCTAAATTATTTTGAACACAAATTTGATTGTCTTTTTGATCGATAATATAATTTGCTGATTTATAATCTTTAAACTTTATTCTTATTTTATTTCTGCCAATGGAATCGATACTTGAGATTTTTTCGTCAAGATGAACAAAATTTGAAAGGATGATATCACCTGTTTTTAAAGGATTTAATCTACCTTTAAATTCGCTTGATTTATTTTCAACATATACATGATATGGGCCGAGGTCAGATTGTTGATATAGAAAAACTTGTTTAGGTTTTTTAATTTGTAAGCTTGGCGATTTGTTTACTAATTGATCTTTCTCGTTTTTATCATTATCATTTGTTTCCCATGATAAGGTTGAAATTGAAAATATTTTATTACTTATCAGAATATTTTGTTGTGATGTAAATCCCTTAAATTCATTTTCAGAGACGTCAAGGAATTCTGTTTTATCGTTTGTATCCATCACATCATTCTGGTTTACGGGGGGCTTACCCCCGCTATTAGCACTCATTTGAAACTTCACAAACTAATGTTTTTCTACTACCTTAACAAACCAATTTACTAGTTTATTCAAAATGTTTAAAAATATACGATTTAAATTTTGGCACTAGATCGAACTCACGTCTGTTTACAACGAAGGAATTGATCTAACTGGGTCTAATATCTGTTTTAATATTTTCATGTTTGTACAGAGCAATATCAGTCCCCAGTAGTTGCTATATTCCCGTCTGTCTCCTTTTTTGTATATAGGAACAATTGACGCAATTTGCCATTCTTTTGGTATCTTTTCTTCTTTCCAGCACTTATCATATATTTTTAGTAAGATTTCTTCTCCACTTTTACCTATGTTTTTGATCATTCCTCCAGTTATTTTGTCACATCCTGGCGCTTTACCATTTTTTAACTTTTTAATGATTTCCATGAATTCATCTCTGGATATTACTTCATCATTATGTACTTTTTCTTCATTCAATTTAGTTGTGGTTTTTCCGTCATCTAATAGTTCTAGAAAATATTCCTTCCACTTTTCCATTATTTTCTTCTGTTAACATTTCTCCTTTCGTGTTTTTAAAATTATTTGTATTTATATTTTGTTCAGTCCTCGATGATGATTTTAGCACTCTGTAGAAAAGTTGTTGGTTACTTTTACAATCCAGCTCTATTTTTTCTCCAATTTGTTTCCATTGATCTTCTTTTGCATTTTTGACTAATTCTTTGGTTTTTTTTCTCTCAGTTTTATATTTTTTATAATCCTGTGTTTTCTTAGACCTTAGGTAATTTCTCCACAGCTTCTTCTTTATTTTAATTTGGTTTCTTATTTCGTCAGTCCACCATGCAGTTTGTCGTCTATGATTTGTTTTTCTGGTTATTCCACACTTCTTTTGCTGTTTCTATGATTGCATTTTTCATTGAATTCCAAACTATTTCAATGTCATTGTATATCTGTTTCTCCACATTCTTTAATTTCTTGCTCAGGCATATTTCGTACTTTTTCGCTATTTCTTTGTTCCTCAATTTATACGTTTTTATTGTTTCCCATTCTTATTTTTTGGGCCGTGTTTCTCTTTTTTCTTTCTTTTCCATTACATATTCTTTTATTATGCTCAGTACTACATAATAATCACAGCCTATCTCTAGTCCTCTTTTCACTTTTGTATCCTGTACTACCCTTCTATTAATCTTTTCTACCAGTATATAGTCTATTATTGATTTTTCTCCTATACTTTTTACTTCTCTGGTGTATTTGTGTATATTTTTATGCTGAAAGAATGTATTTTTTTATCACTAATTGATTTATCATACAAAAATCTAGCATTCTCTTTCCATTATTATTTCTTACTTGCTCTCCATCTTTTCCTAATATATTTCTATACCTTTGATCTTCTATGCCAACTCTGCTATTGAAGTCCCCGAATATATACAGTGGTCCTTCGGCTTCTTCTGTAGCTACTTGTAATTCTTCCCAAAATTGGTCCTTATTTGCTGCTGTATCATCCTCATTGGGTCCATAAACTACTATAACTGTTTTCTGGTTGTTTTGATCTGTTTTTATTTCTATTTTTAAAAATCTGTCCGATATTGCATCCCATCCATTTATTTGTTTCTCCAATTTTTTATTTATTATACAACCCATTCCTGAAGATGCCCTTTTGTCTTGTTTTACTCCGCTATATATCAATATATTTCCTTCTGCCATTGTTATCATGCCTCTTCCTTTTTTTTTGTTTCAGTTATTCGTAGCATGTCCGCTCCCATTTGTACAAATTCATCTTCCAGTTCTTTTCCTGCCAAGCTCCTTATATTCCATGTTCCTATTTTCCATATACTACTTTTACATTGATGTTTTTCTCCATCTCTTTTTATTTTGTGTTGTACTCCATCTACTTTTTGATTTATTATTCCTTTCAATTGCTTTACATTTTCATATGCATTTTTTTGTCGATCCATATCATTTAACATGGCCAGGTCTTTTCCATTTTCGGTTTCCTTACGGGTTACTATTAGTTTTTGCAATCATTGCTTTATCTGTTAATTGCTGTTGCTCATTCTTTTGTATCTTAATCAGGTTATTCGCCTCTGTTTTCCACTTGCATTCATCAGCTTCAAATCATCCTGTATGAATATATTAAAATAAACAGTTAAAATATAAAATAAACACAAATACTTTCTGAGCTTACTGTTATCAACATAGTAGGCCGACATCTTTAACGCGTTCTTGATATGAACTGAATCACAACTAATTGAACATTTTAAGAGATTTTGTCCGATCGGTGAGTATTTAAGTCATGCACGATCATTGCTTTCCATCTTAAGCCCATAAAGTTTATCAAAACCAGCGTAAAAATTAAATTCACGAACGTGTAGTGCCTACCGGAATGGGATATAAAAACCAGACATTAGAATATAAGTAAACTTACAATATTTTTTGGGAGCTTTAAAGCGTCTAGTGGAAGTTCTGGCTGACGGAAAGTGTCTGGCAATTATTTTGTAATAATATTTTGTGAAATATGTATAAAAATCAACCATTAGATTTCAAGTTAAGTTAACCCTATTTTTCACATATAAACGCTACTTGAAGAAGCCCCATATTTTGTCCTTTAGAAAATAAGTTATGTCTGGGGGCACTGGGCTCTTACTCCATAAATAATGTGTTTTTGATAGAAATATATTTTTGACGTTTTGGCCTTTATCAACATATTTTGACTTCTCTAATAGTGATTCACGGTTATCCATAATAACTTCCTTTACTGCTTCAACATTTTTTTTTGGTGTGAAGATGCAATGTGGGTATGGTCATTAACATCTTTTTGGCCTTCTGTGAAGAGTTTGTGTAACTTATTGCTCAACGTAGATTGAATGTTTGTCAACATTTTAAGTGGGTTGAAGCACCTTTATGATACCAAGATTCAAGATCATATGAAATATATAAATTACAAGAAAGGAAATAGCTAAATATTATAAAGTGTTACCAAAAATATTTTGATAAAAGCCAAAATGTTAGAAATATGTTCCCCCTAAGAAACACGTAATTCATCAAATTAGATCTAAAATCGTGATGCTCGAACGAAAAATGATGAAATTTTAAGTTTCTATTTTTAAATTTTCAGAACTACAACCAGAACAAGTAAAGCAGTTGGATCCAAGTGCTGTTAGAAGTATAAGTATAAAGGATTTTTTGGATTCGCTAAAGCGTATTAGACGAAGCGTATCACCTCAAAGCCTTGTGGCTTATGAAAAGTGGTCATTACAATATGGTGATGTTTCAATATAGACAAGAACACATTCCAAATATACTCTACTAAAGTTTAACTTTCTGGAAAACGAAAAGATACAGTTTGTGCAAATCTCAGTATAAGTACAGACAAAATTGATGTTTTACATTTAAAAATTCTATTTTTGTTATTCCTTGGTGTTTTAAATTGGAATTTGAGAAAAACTCGAGTTGATTTTAAAACAAAAAGTTTATTGTAATAATAATGATTATTCATTACGTGTCAAATTAACCTATCTAGAATATCCACATTATTGGGACCATATCTACACTATCCAAGCAAAAGACTTTTTATTTTTACGAGTAGATATTCGGCCCTGTTTCATGACCATAATTATTTTTTCGGATTTCTATATGGGTTTTCCAGTGATTTAGATTTTTGGTAATGGTATAAACATTTTAAATATATCAATGATTTATAAAGAATCCCAAGTATTAATTTCTTGCAGTTGGTTAATATGCTCGCATATCTTGAGGGTAGTTTTTAGAGTTGACTTTTATTCTCTTAAAAAGTGTCTTTTTGTTTCTCAAATGAAAGTTTTATACAAAGTGTTTGGATCAATATTGCTAACTCATTTTGGCGGTAAAAAGGAGCGTTGAGTAATAAGGTAATGAAATATCATGTATCAGGTTAAGAATTTGATATCTTTATAAAGTCTGCAAAAATAGAATGACATGCCAATATATAGAAAGACAGATACTTTTGAAATTTTATAAAATAATCATGATATACAAAACATGATGAAACCAAGTTATTATAACATTATTAATGCTAAAAAATAATGAAAATGATTTACAATGTTTTGTCATCTGTAGTTACAGTTATCATTTCAGTTGAAGCGATGGCGATCAAGCAAAAAGAGGACACAAGCACTTTATTTTCTTTATTAGAGAAATAGAAACAACATAGACCGAATATTTCTACTTTTCTTTATGTACCTTACTCCTTAAATTGTCAATTATTTTTACTTCTCAATAGTTTGTAGCATCAAACTCGAACTCCTCAAACTTTATCAGAAATGTTTCCTTTCTTTCCTCGTGTTCATGATAATTATTACTTTAAACACTTCAGAAGTATGCTTCTTTATAAATATAATTTCAAATTAAATGATGTAAAGTCACTGACAGTTATAAAAATGCTGATGTTATTTTTTATTTCTGTACAAAATGACACATTAAATTATGGAAATGATGAATTAACCTTTGATAACCTTCACTAACCTAGGCTGGTGTTACATAAATCGCGGGATTGAGAGAAATGTATATACAAGCTATTAGTTTGATTTGTTTTACAAGAAATTTAGAATAGGAAAGTTAAGAATATCGTATTGATAAGTTCAGATACTAATGCAAATATAAAACAATAACCCAGATCCTTAAAAAATGTCATCTGAAAGTTGTAAACGTTGCCAAAGTGGGAAAACTTGTTTCATTATCTGGTGATTATTAGAAATAACTTGCCTACTGTGAACAAACATTTCTAATAGTCGCGTACCTAAATTAAAATTCAACAATTATTATAAACGGAAACTAGTGGCAAATTTATTTTGAGGTTTCGATAAGAGATTAGAATTTGCTTAAAAGCCGATTTCACTTCCGCATGCCTATTACTGAAAATATGTCTAACATTTTTTCTCACATCTATCTTAGTCACAGTATTCCTATTTTTAAAGAACAATTGTTTTAATAAATATTGTAAAATTATATGTGATAAACTTATAAGTAACTTATCGTTTTCCAGAATATTGGTTAATACTTTTCATGTTATTTTAGTTAATTAAATTATTATTTATCTGTGATAAGTATTTCGTATACTTTTTGATATTGTTAATTTGATTTGGATGTTCATTTATCTATATAGATTTAGAGAATTTTAATGCTAGTTGTTGGTTCTTATTTTTCATGCTTATTTTTAAATTTTGTGTAACTTCCTTATACTTATTAAAAAGCCGTTGTAGCCTAATTAGTCTAATTACATACGTTTTATTTTTTCAAAAATAGGCTCTTTGATTTCGTTCCAGAAGGTTTTTGGACCAAATATCTAATTTATTTGTATATCTAAATTTGCAAAATAACGCGCTTTTTCAAAGAAGTTTGTATTTTGATTGTATAATAAATCTTTTTAAACATAACTTATTTTGTTTGATTTTCTAGGAATAATATTCATGATTCACCTCACGATTTCCCTCAATATTCGTGAGCAGACGATTTTTGAGGTACACTCAAGTGCAAAAAATTCGATCCATTACATATTCCCCATTTATTATGTGTTTTAAAACTTAGGACCTGCTATATGTCATATATAAATTTAGATAAACCCTCGTATAAGTACAATTATTAATTTTTATAAATTATTTTTACATTTTTTATGGCATTTCTTATAAACAAAAGGAATTTGTTTTTGTAAAAAAATTAACCTTGATAAGCAGCAAAAAATTAATATGTTATCATATTGATTTTAATAAACAGACCAATTTGATATTAAAACGTTTCGACTTCAGAATTTTTAATTGCATTAAAATTACTTTTAACACCAACGAATGCTGCAAGAGCCCGTGGCTTTAGTGCAAGATGGCCATAGCCCATATTATTTATTTAAAATGGTCTTTATTACTATTTTGAGCCCTAACTTACATACAGCCTAAAAATACATGTTAAGAAAATACAATGTGTGCCGATGGACTGGCGATTTCTAGGTTGTTTGCGTTCATCTCAAGGTAGAAACAGCCCCTTGCTCGGTGAGCATTATCCATTTGTTGTAATTTTATAAATACCTTTGTCCCTAATATAGTTTTTACTTCCAGAATCTTTCGGCTCAGCTATCCCTGAAAAAGTCCATATTATGCGGCGAAGTCACACTTCCATGCTAACATTCAGGTGCCGTTGTTGAATTTGCAAATTGGAAAAATAATTATTATTAAAATTTAAATTGTCTATAAAGTAAAAAAGTTTGTTCAAAAGAAACCTATTGAGTTATATCAAAAACCTGAAATTTTCACTTCTGATAATTTAAAAAGTGGTAATAACGTCAGTGTCAAAACTAAACAGAAATACACCAAGTGAAAGTTAAAACGTCCCCCAAAAAGACAATAAAAAAAGGTACGTTCAAATCAAAGTCTATTAATAAACCTAAAAAAAAATCTACCTCACTAAGTACTGTGCCAAAAAAAGTAAATGGAAATTTCCGCAAATTTTGAAATCTTTAAATGTTTACGACGAACCAGGTCCTACAGTAGCTAGTATCGACACACAACAACAAGTTCACTGAACAACTGAAACGATTCAGAGATAAAACTTTAGAATTAAAATAAAAAAAAATACGAATTATTTTGAACTGGTACATATTGACGACGACCCCGAAACTATACAAATTGAAACTAATATTAATCAAAATCCAGAGAGTTTGAAAATAAACAAAAAGTGTCTAGAATTGGTGGACATAGAAACCATAAACAAGTGTTTAGAATACACAAACAGCTGAAAAAAGGGTATAGGACACGTTGAAAATCTACCAATTCCAAATACAAACACACCAAAACAAGATATTGACGAAAATAGAAAAATCTCAGAAAACAGGTGTCTAGAACATAACACACCGAGAATTAAAAAATGTCTAGAAACAACCGAAAACGAGTGTATAGGAACACTTGAAAACGAGTGTAGAAAGAACCGAAAAAAGTGTATAGAAACGGAAAACAATTTGGAACTTTCTATCCCAACTTGCCGGGGCCGGGGCAACAACACAAACTGGACCTCCACCCAGAAAGGACGGAATTGAACCAAAACGCAAATATGGAGGAAGATACCATAGGATATCAGTCAAGCGACAAGAACTGATAAGTCACAAAAGGCAAGAAATCAACAAATTCCCACAAAAACAAATAAAATTCAGGCTCAAGTACACATAACAGCGGCTGTTATATGGGCACAGGAAGTCGACATGGAAAAGGGCACGCCACCGGAATTTATAAGGCCAAAAAAATTTACGAAATTCATCACACTTATCTAACAAGCGACAAAAAATCAACAACAAACGTGGACCGAGAACAAATATACTCGCTGTCAGAAGTATCAAACGAAGAAAATCAAGCAACCGCACCGTCACCAAAAAAAGAGAAAACACCAAATTCAGGAAATACAACTCTCTATCGGAGACCTCTGATGGAGACATCTACAAACACCAAAACTAAAAGCCAAAAGCGAAAGAAGCAACAACCGCAAACAAAAAAACGAACACAGCTTACCCACCCCCCTCCCCCTACCATTGTGAAACGGAAACGTATCTGTTCACCGCGAAATGGTGAAGCGATTAAAAATTAAAATCAAAAACAGTTTTGGAATTAAATATACTGCCTGCTCAACGATAATATTAACTAAAGAAGTGGCAGACTTTGAAAACTTGAAACTTGCGCTTCGTACAGAAAAAATATCGTTCCACACATATTCGAGAAGAGAGAAAAAAAACCACGCCTTCGTCCTGAGAGGGCTAACAGAGGAAAATCAACTAGACGAACTAAAAGAAGAACTCGCTACAGTATACAAACTGACCATAAGCGATATATTTAGAATGACCATTGTACCTAGTGGTGACAGACTCTAAAATCACACTCGATTACTTAAACAAAAATGTAAAAGTAATCTGACAGTTGTGGGGTCATCCAACATCGAACTGTGGCAGGGCCCCAAGATGCCTTAAATGTGCAGCACCACATCTCACCCCAGAGTGTCCAAAGGACAGGTCGAAGCCTGCAAAATGCGCTAATTGCAACGGCGATCAACCCGCCAATGCAGAGATCTGTACCGAATATATTAAACGAAGAGAATGGATCGATCAGAGAAGATCAAAGATATCCCAACGCAAAAACCTGGAACAACAAGACACATATACCAGCCCCAGTCTCCACGATCGACCCCTGGAAGCAAAATGTACGCGCCGAAAAGAAGAATTCCCGAGCCTGCCTTCCAAGCCAGTTTCCAGAGTCCCGCAACAAACCAACACCACTCAGTACCGTACAAACAAAGAGGCCAATTTATAAACAACAGAAGTCTCAAAGTTTTCCAATCTGAACAACATATTTCAAGATGTAAATTCTATGGACGAACTAACCTGCTTCACGAGATAAAAAAACAACAAACTAAAAAAATTCACGATTTATAATAAGTTTGTCCAAGGTATGTATATATATATATATATATATATATATATATATATATATATATATATATATATATATATATATATATATATATATATATATATATATATATATATATATATATATATATATATATATATATATATATATATATATATATATATATATATATATTATTATTCTATTTATGATAAATACTTACTTTTATTGTAGATGATTTAAATGTTTTTGATTATTATTTATTTAGAAATTTTGTTTAGTTTGGCTAGCTCAGTTTGTTTTTAATATTTGTTTAATAATTTATTTTAATTAGATTATTCGGGAGCATGAAATCCTTTTTCCCTTTGAGTCCTGGCTTATTGTATTGTTATAATTGTTTAAATAAAAAGAAAACACATTATTTGTAATAAATTTAATTTTCAATGCAATATTTATATTTAATAAAAATAATATGCGACGCCAATGGTTATATTGTACCTATTTATTGATTTTAATAATATCATCAATGCGCAAGCGTGAAAAACTAGTCATGCGCTTTAGCATAAAACGAACAATTCTTACATTAAAGAAGCATCTATATTATACAACGTTTGTTGACGATGCAAACAAGTAAATGGTTCATAAATAAACATAAAAGAATTTATATATATATCATAGTTATATATGATACAAATTGCTGTGGAAAGAAATGAGTTATATACATGGATAGAAAAATAGAAATTATATACAGATGGACATAGTTATTGCATTATGAAATTTCAATCACTAGATTTATGCGATTACAAGATGGCGTAAGTACATGTTTTAATTTATTTAAAATTCGGCCTTTTATTAAATTTAACGATTTATGCAATGAATACACTATACAAAGTCTGTTTCTTTCTTTTTTAGATCGATCATATTTGCAAAAGTTTATCAATTTATGAAATTAAGTACTTAATTGGTATTTTGAGTTTTTACACTGTTTATTGGCCAATAAATGATTTAAATACACTGACCTGTTGCTCTTGCATTGGGATGAAAGTCTCTGGATCCCAGGAACACTCCACTGAAGCTCCAAAAAACCAAAATTAACGAAAATTTCGCAGATTCTTGCCGATAAACTTGTTACAATTAACTGTGAGTATTACTAATATTGTCTTTCATAATACTTTAGAAGTTTAAATGTCTTACACCGGGAATATATTGAAATTTCAGGAACACTATCACATACACTCCTCGCTTCTTAACACCAGCTTCCGTTCTCCATAAGCGTCCCCTCGATTCTCCACTTTTTTCAACAAAACAGTCTTTTGTTCTTTTTCAGGTCACTATTCCAAAGTTTATTTATTGATTCACAGTTTGTTCTGTCATATTTTATAACCAATAAGATATTGTCTTTTGTAATCAGATACTTGAAACTTCTATCACTTATTAAAAAATTTCGTACATACACTCTTTTACATTATTAGTTCATTTATAGAGTTCCTATGCGTTTTTTCATCATACAAATAAATTATAATTGGTTATACACCGATACTCTTACATGGTACAACATTCAATATTATTATTGATAATATATCACTGTTACACTCATATTAATTATAAATATAAATTCTCTTATGTTATTTGTTTATCTATGAAATCTATTGAATTATATTCTATTCAATATTTGTATTTGTTCTTATTCTTAAATTAATGATTATAATGAATTAACTATAATAATATTTGTTTTCATTTCAGATGAACAGCTGATTAGGTTATGGAAAATATTCTTCGTCTTAGGCAACTTTATTTACATCATTACATTGGTTAGGCAATATCTATATTTTGTGTTAATATTGAGGTAATTCTTTATTTATTATGTTGTTATAGGCTATTATTTAATATATCTTTATTTGATATGTTGTTTAAATTAAGAAAAGTGTTTCCTTTTTACTTGTTTTCTTAAATTATGTTATTTTCATATATATTTCATACTAGCAAACATATTTTTATAATACTAATTCTATTATTATCTATGATATCTGGTTCAATTCCCCTCAAATTTAAATTTAAATGATATCCATACCCTGGATATTTATTTAAATTTCAATTTTCTTATTATAAATGATTGATTTTATTTTATTAAAAAAAAAATTTAACAATTTTATGGCATAATCTTACTTTCTTTAACTTTGTTTCTCAAATATTTTTCCTACTACAAAATCTATTTCTTTCAATAACTGTCTCCTAATTCTTTCCTTAAAATACACTTGATTAAGATCAATGTCAATTTATATTTTTAATATTACTTCATATAATACTTCTTTATTATCATTTCTTACTAACATCCACTTATATATCAACTTATTTCTTTGTAATTACATTATACTTCTATATACTCCTCATATCATATTTCTTTTCAATATTCATTATTCAATATAATTAATTATTTCTTAAATTCATATATATCAATATCAGCTTCCTTATTCCTTCCTGTATTTTCAAGTAATCTATAAGATTCTAATTGACATGAAACATTACCTCCTATATTTTTAATCAATATCATTCATTATTATCCTTTCCTATCCTTTATTACTTACATCTTATTTCCCTATTTAAAAATGTGAACTTCTATTTGATACTTGAATTATTCTTATTTTATCCCCTCTATCCTATATTCTTTAATAGTTTCATTCTATGTAAAACCAGTATCTCTTATAAATTGTTTCCTTTATTTGCTATATATATTGATTTGCCATACTCACAATTTTTTTTTAAATGTTTTAATTATAAATTTTATCTAATAAATTTTTCTTTATATTATATTATATTTAATTTTTTTAGGTTCTGAAGAAACAAACGAGATGAATTTAATTAGATCACCAGCTGCCAAATGGAAAACAAAATTCTGTCTAATATCTACTTTATCTTTGTACACTACTTAATATTAAATTTTAAATCTATCCTTATGACTATCATTTCCTCTTTTCAAATATTATTCGTAACATAACATCATCTATTCATAATATCTATATACATGTTCTTTGTATTTATCATCATAATATCATCTTTATTTAAATTGTCTACTATATCCTGTTTAATTAATGTTACCTCTGAACCCGTATCTATTAAAATTCTACAAATAATATTTTGTAATCTACCCTGGATAAATATTAAATTAGGTTTGTCTACTTTTTTACTATTATTTTCAAAATCTACAATAAATTCTCGAGGATGTTCATATTGCGATGAATAGATGATATTATGTACGTAAGGACGGTTTAAGCAAAATTCGCTATGTTATCCTGTCCAGGAATACACTCTTCTACCTGTATCTCCTGTCTAACCATGTTTACCTGTCTCCTATTATCATCCTCCCTATTTCTGTTTTGTTCTGGATTGTTTCGGTTTTCTCTGCCATTTTGCCAATTCCTTCCTCGATTGTTATTATTATTGCTATATTGATTTCTTCTTTCGAAATTGTTATTATTCCTATAGTTCTCAGGATATCTGTTTCCATTATTCCTTTCTCGATTTCTATTTTGTTCCCCATTTCCTTGGTATCGTCTATCATCAAAGTTCCTGTTTCCATAATTTCTATTTCCATTATTTTCATTATAATCTCTTCTTATATTTCCATTCTCTCTTCGTGCATCATTTCTATTATTTCCATTTCCATTTTGATATCTAAGAAAACCATTTCCATTTTGTACACTTCTTTCAACTCTCTGCAAATACCTAGATAAATTGTCCATTGTTTTTATGTTGTGTAAGGCTATCGTTTCTGAAACTTCGGAATTGAAATGTCTCCCGACATATAAAACTAATTCCTCCTCTTTCATAACAGGTTCCAAATATTGTGCCATGTTATAGAGTTGCATAGCATATGCATTTAAATTTTTATTCCGATTGTAATCGAATTTCCCAAAATACAATCTTTCCCTAAAATTCGCTTGATGAATTTCACCCCAAAAATTATTCATGAATTGGTTCTCAAATTCTTCCAGATTATTTATGCTTTCTTCCTTATTACAGAACCATAATAGGGCATGTCCAGATAACATCCCTCTAATACAAATCTTCTTCTCCATCATATCTCTCATTCCTTTGAGTTTGCTTTTAATTATTTTAATAAACACCTTCGGATGAATGGTATTTATATTCCCATCAAACTTTACTCCGATATCCATGTTTCCCGTATAGATTACTCCACCTCCATTTCTCCTAACGTTAAATTCAATTTCTTCTATGCTTTCCTGTAATTTTCTGTTCATTTCTTCCAGTTCTTTATGAAATGTTTGTCCAATGTGCTCGTTCCTCTCCTCACATGTTCCTGTTTGTTTTTGTACCTTTGTATCCAAATCCTTAAATTTCTGCTCCGCATTCTGTTGGTAATTCTGCATTATCTCTTCTATTATTTGTTCCTTGAATTTTATATTTTCCACTTCTTTAGTTATGTCTTCATTCTGTCTCATTACTTCTGCTTGGATTGTTCCCGGTAAATTTTCTTCTATACCTCTCTCTAATTCTTGAATGTGTTCTACCATTTGATTTTCTATCTGCTCTCTAATTTTAATACCGTTTTCTTGAATTTCATTTCGTATATGTTTGTTTTGATCCTCCATATCTTCTCTCACCTTGTTTATCTGCTGTCTACATTCTTCATTTTCTTCCCTAAGTTTCCTAAATTCTTGAATACTTTCGGTTTTCACCTCTTCTATCTTCTTTTCCAATTTATTCATATTTCCATTAATTTTATCCATCTTCCCGTTTAAGCTCCCCTCTATTCTATTTATATTCCCATTCAAATCATCCTTCATATTATCCATTTTTCCATCCATTTTGTTCATATCTCCCCTCATATTTTTCATTTCAGCAATTAATTGTTGCATCATGTTCACCATCTGATCATCTCTACCTGTTCTTGTTGGCGCTTCCTGTATACTATCTTCTTGTGCTACAGCTTCCCCATCTCTTGTCAAACCTTCTTCCTGTGCATCTCCTTCTAATTGTTGTCCTTGTTCCAAATATACTGCTTGATAATCTCCCATACCATGACTTCTTTCTTCCCTTTCCTCTTCCGAATCACTGTCTGCTCCTACCTGCCTTCCATCTCTCAACATCATTCGTTTTGCCATTTTGATTAAGTATTAAATTTTACAAATATAACCAAAATTTTTACAACGCCCCACGTTTTGGGTGACAATTATTAATATATTAATGATGAATACTTACTTTTATTGTAGATGATTTAAATGTTTTTGATTATTATTTATTTAGAAATTTTGTTTAGTTTGGCTAGCTCAGTTTGTTTTTAATATTTGTTTAATAATTTATTTTAATTAGATTATTCGGGAGCATGAAATCCTTTTTCCCTTTGAGTCCTGGCTTATTGTATTGTTATAATTGTTTAAATAAAAAGAAAACACATTATTTGTAATAGATTTAATTTTCAATGCAATATTTATATTTAATAAAAATAATATGCGACGCCAATGGTTATATTGTACCTATTTATTGATTTTAATAATATCATCAATGCGCAAGCGTGAAAAACTAGTCATGCGCTTTAGCATAAAACGAACAATTCTTACATTAAAGAAGCATCTATATTATACAACGTTTGTTGACGATGCAAACAAGTAAATGGTTCATAAATAAACATAAAAGAATTTATATATATATATATATATATATATATATATATATATATATATATATATATATATATATATATATCATAGTTATATATGATACAAATTTCTAAATTTCTGTGGAAAGAAATGAGTTATATACATGGATAGAAAAATAGAAATTATATACAGATGGACATAGTTATTGCATTATGAAATTTCAATCACTAGATTTATGCGATTACAAGATGGCGTAAGTACATGTTTTAATTTATTTAAAATTCGGCCTTTTATTAAATTTAACGATTTATGCAATGAATACACTATACAAAGTCTGTTTCTTTCTTTTTTAGATCGATCATATTTGCAAAAGTTTATCAATTTATGAAATTAAGTACTTAATTGGTATTTTGAGTTTTTACACTGTTTATTGGCCAACAAATGATTTAAATACACTGACCTGTTGCTCTTGCATTGGGATGAAAGTCTCTGGATCCCAGGAACACTCCACTGAAGCTCCAAAAAACCAAAATTAACGAAAATTTCGCAGATTCTTGCCGATAAACTTGTTACAATTAACTGCGAGTATTACTAATATTGTCTTTCATAATACTTTAGAAGTTTAAATGTCTTACACCGGGAATATATTGAAATTTCAGGAACACTATCACATACACTCCTCGCTTCTTAACACCAGCTTCCGTTCTCCATAAGCGTCCCCTCGATTCTCCACTTTTTTCAACAAAACAGTCTTTTGTTCTTTTTCAGGTCACTATTCCAAAGTTTATTTATTGATTCACAGTTTGTTCTGTCATATTTTATAACCAATAAGATATTGTCTTTTGTAATCAGATACTTGAAACTTCTATCCACTTATTAAAAAATTTCGTACATACACTCTTTTACATTATTAGTTCATTTATAGAGTTCCTATGCGTTTTTTCATCATACAAATAAATTATAATTGGTTATACACCGATACTTTTACATGGTACAACATTCAATATTATTATTGATAATATATCACTGTTACACTCATATTAATTATAAATATAAATTCTCTTATGTTATTTGTTTATCTATGAAATCTATTGAATAATATTCTATTCAATATTTGTATTTGTTCTTATTCTTAAATTAATGATTATAATGAATTAACTATAATAATATTTGTTTTCATTTCAGATGAACAGCTGATTAGGTTATGGAAAATATTCTTCGTCTTAGGCAACTTTATTTACATCATTACATTGGTTAGGCAATATCTACATTTTGTGTTAATATTGAGGTAATTCTTTATTTATTATGTTGTTATAGGCTATTATTTAATATATCTTTATTTGATATGTTGTTTAAATTAAGAAAAGTGTTTCCTTTTTACTTGTTTTCTTAAATTATGTTATTTTCATATATATTTCATACTAGCAAACATATTTTTATAATACTAATTCTATTATTATCTATGATATCTGGTTCAATATATATATATATATATATATATATATATATATATATATATATATATATTGAACTTGTATGTTATTATATTATATTTAAATTTAGATAGATATTTATTTATTTATTTATTGTGTGATGTGGCTAGCTCAGTTGTTTATTTATAGCTTATTAATTTTATGTAATAATTTTATTATGGGTTCGGTAGAGCATGAAACCCTGTTTCTCTTCGAGTACAGGCTTCCGTAGATATATGTCACCTATATAAAATCAAAGAAACACTTTACTTGTAAAAGAATTTAATTTTTTTAAGAAAACTTTTTAATTTAATATTTATAAACTGCGACGCCTATGGAGTCCAAAATAGTATTATTGATTTTTATATACCGTTATGTGCGCATGCTTAACTCTAGTCATGTGGTTCAGAGCGACGCAAACGGAAACTTTACTATGCGTAGCATCTGTGAGTTGATTAATAAACACAAAGTTTTCGTCGTTGAATATAGTTATGGTTTTATATATAAAAGAATTTATGATGAAAATATACAAATACTAATTACAAATTACACATTGCTGTGGAAGAAATAGATTATAAGATTTATATACACATGGAAATATTACATGAAAAATTTATGAAGAGTCTTCATTATGATATTAGAAAATGGCGAAGGTATAAGCTTTATTTATATTGAATTAGGCCTTTTTAATTAGTATTAAATATTTGTTTAATTAATTATCTACATAAAGTTCGTTTTCTTTCTGTTTTAGATCGATCATTGTCGCAAAGTTTGTTAATTTCATGAAATTATGCACTGAGTTGAGTTTTTTTTATATATTTTAACTCTTATTGTTGGCCAATAATATTGTAAATGAGCACTGACCTGAAGTTCTGGACTTGGGATGAACACTTCTGGACCCAGGAATCCTCCATCGAAATTCCAACACCAATAATTAGGAGAAATATTGATTGTTCTCCCAGGAAAACTGGATATTTGTAGTTTATTATTTAACAGTTATTCGTAAGTTTAGGCATGAGAATTGGGAATTTTCATGATATTTCTGGAACACTTTTACATAAGCCTCTTCTTATTTCGACGCCGACTCCCAACTACCAACGCTTCCCTCCGATTTTCAATTTTCTCCACATAAATTCTTCTATGTGTTAAACTATTTAAGTGTTTATCCTTCAACAATATTAGGTGTATCTAATGAGCACCGATGCTCCATCATCTCATTGTTGTGTGTTTATTTTACGTTTGAAGTCCGCATGACTGGATTTTGAGCATGCGCACAATAGAAAATATAAAATCGATAATTTATTTAGAGGTAACCATTGGCGTCTCAACGTATAATTATTAAATTGAAAATTATTATTTTAAAATTAAATGTTGTTTAAAGTAAGGCGTTTCTTTTTATTTAAATAAAGGTAATACATTTTTTAAATGCCAGGACTCAAAGAGTAGAGAGAGTTTCATACTCCCGCATAAAATAACAATACATCACAAATATAATATAAAAATGATTAACTGAGCTAGCCACATCAAAACAAAATTTTCTACATATAAAAATAATAATTATCTAAACTTAATAATAATAACTAAGTAAAAATTAAATTAAATATAGTTCAATATATATATATATATATATATATATATATATAATATATATATAAAACTTAACAAAAAAACAACAAAAAATCATGTGCATTAACACAGCATTCCATCGAAACAGGCCATAAAATGTTATTTAATGAAGCTAAAGTTCTACATACTGAACAAAATATGTCTAAAAGATATTTTCTTGAAATGGTTGAAATCAACAAGGCAAATAATAGTATGAATAAGAAAAGTAACATTGAAAATCTTAGTAATATTTATAGCTACCTTTTGAATATTGAACAAAATAGATAATTTTTCATTATTTATATGATTATTTCATAAAAATTAAATTCACTTCTATTAAGGTCAAAATATAAGAAATTATTTGTCAAAGTCATTTTCACAGGTTATAATCTAACCTTATTTCCTTTTCTATTAACGTCAAAAACAAATTATCTGTCAAAGTCATTTTATAAAGTTATAATCTAACCTCAAATTCAAACTTCATTAAATAATTATAAAGTAACCTAAAAAAATTAAAATAACTAAGTAACGAACAAACAAATTATGTATCGATTTGTCTTATGTGAAATATGACATCAAGTATATTATAATTATATTTATTTTTACATTTACAAATTTTTTAATGATTATTTATATTGAATTTACTTAAAATATTTTACATGTAAGTACTTATATTTATTTCTCTATTTTTAAATCATATTTATATTTGTATATGTATTATAGTGCCCTGAAGAAGTGTCAAAAGGACACGAAAGCTTGGCGGCATTTTGTAAATAAAAGATCTTGGCGTTGATTCTTTGGACTGAAATCCCCGTTATCCCCACCTATATATATATATATATATATATTGATATGGTCTAATATTATGTCAGATGCTTTCTTTTTAATTGTTTAATTTTATTAGAATTTCCTTACGTTGTAGTGACAATTATTGTATACGTAGCTTGAGCAGCGTATTTTTATTATATTGTAAACAAGGCTTAAAACGGCATATATTATGTATATCAAAAGTTGACAGTAGTTGTCAAAAGTTTCCCGGCTATCAAATTGTAATTAATTGAAAGATAAATTTTACATAAAATACTCGAATCACTCTTCCTCAGGGTGGGTTCAATGCGCTATTGAAAATAAAAAATTTATATAAATTTCTTTGTTCTGTTTGATCTATCTAATAATATAATGTGACTGTTTGTCCAAGACCATAAAGGCTATTCAATTCCTTTTTTTTGACATTCACAACGTATAAATGACTTGTATGTCACCAATAATACACGACCTACTATCAGAACATTTCTTGTTAAGTTTATGATTGAATGTTCTAGAGAAAACTTAATTTGTTTGTCATATGTTATGAACTACCGGGAAATCTGGGTATCGGAAATTTTTTCAAATTTTGAGCCCCTAAAACCGCATTTTAGCTTTGTTGTTCTTATAAAATTGTAGCCTACAGTTCCTAGCTTTTAGTACATTTTAATAAAGTATAGATTTGCTGTGATTATGTAAAATATTTTTTTCTATTTTAGGGTTCAGAGGGGGGTTCTACCCCCCTCATACCCCCCCCCCCTCCCCCGTAGTTACGCCACTGTTGCAGAGCTTTTGGATTGTTTTAAAAGGAGATTTTAAAATAATGTGTCTTTTGGTAGCATACTAAATGCATCATTATAGTTTTTTCAAAAGATAAACTTTGTTTGGACCTGGAAGATGTGGTGGACCTGCAAAACAAATTCCGAACCATTAAGATGCATACAGACATATAACAAACTTCCTATCGTAACGCCGTCGCGTAACAAGTCTCATATCTTCTTATTATTCTATTCATATATATTAAGTCAATCACAAGGTAGGTCACTTCTTGGTCCAGCCAAAAATAATTATTAAACAACAAGTAGGCATCACATAAAATGTAACTGACTAAAAAGTAATTCAAGATAATATTTTATTATTACTTAGATGGTTTGATCCTTATTGGTTTTGAAGGGTCAGAAAGATTTATTACTCCGTCGCATTCATGAATAAACTCTAGTGCATACGTTTAAGTCGGTTCTGTTAGCTGCTTGTATATAACAAGTACGTTCTTAGTGAAATTAACTGCCTCGACCCTTACTTCGTGGAATCTACTCATACAAATACGTTCTTAGTATTAACTAAATTTCTCAAACAATGAGTCCTCTCTGAACTTTGTCCGATCATTCAACAACAGAGTTAATTTTACGGGGAAGGGAAATTAATCTGTGATTAAAGTTGTTAGTTTAGCAATTTTGGTTACACACCAACAGAAGGGACTGGCGGTTCAGTTTGCGAAATGTCAGGAATTTAATGGAATTAAGACCATAAGTAAATAATTGCAGTCCTTTAATGTCATTAGGTTACATGGAGGGTATAATGAAAATCAAGATCTAATATTCTCCTAGATGATATCGTGTAGTTATTGGAAATGCATATGCATTTAAATATTTTAATTGTAAATATTTAGATTAACAACCAAAAAAGTATTATTACAATAAAAATGTTGCATTTTGTCCTTAGTTACCGAATTATTAATAAAATGTATAACTAGTTTTGTCAACTTCTGCCATGTATAAGTATAATTTATTGTATAAGGGTATTTGTTTTAAAAATCGAACGTTATTATTTTAATCGAGAATACGTTATGTTAAAAAGTATTCTTCTTCATGTTACGCCGTCTCCTGCCGAATGTTTGCGATCCAAATGACTAGCATTGTTATCTTTGATTGTTATAGAAACTGCAGCTCTGAATATATCTGTTGAAGTACGTCCGAACCGACTGCTTCTCCAGTTAAAAACTCCGCTACGTGTAAATGTGGCCTCGCAAGAAAAAAAAATTTGTTAATAAAAATATGAACTTAATTTTGTTTATTTATGGGTAAAATTCATTCTTAAAGGTTAATCTCTAGCCAATAAATTTTGTACCGGTGTAAAATGGTGACGTCGTAATTTTTCCTTCTTTAAAACTGATGATTGGTTACTCCAACATAGAAGATAAACGCCGAGTGCTTAGTTCCGGATTATTAGCAACTCGCACTAAAATATTATCTTCCTGATACACAGTTATTTTCCTTCGCTTGTCCTCCGATATAATTATACTTGTAGTTTCCGTTAAACCTACCGATCAGCACGAATCCTCACATATCAGAAAAATAAGGAATACACCTACAAGTCGCCACATCTCCGTACTCATATCATTCAGTTTTCGTGCTCGATCAGGTACGCATGTATTAATTAAACACAAGGTCAAAATGCCGAAAAGAAAGAATTCAAGTAGTGATAAAAAGTACGAAGAAATTAAAAAACTTCGTAAACAATTACGCGACATGCAAAACAGATTGTGTGAAATTCATTCAAGTGATTCTTCAGGAAGTGATGGGGATAAAGGTACGCGCCCACTAATCGGCGTCAAACGGACGGTACGCATCGGACGAATCGGATTTTTTTTGCGTCCTGCGTTTACTACCACGGATTATTGGAGTCGGTATCAGCATTTCTCAACGACGGAGAGCCAGTCATTTCTTTCCTGCTATTGAAGCCAAAGCAATGTCGTTACTGAACGAAAAAGATGTTATAATTATTTGCGTGTTGTTAGAAGAAGAAGATAACGAAAGAAAAAGAAAGAAATGTTGGGTGCATAATATTAACATAAAAAGACCAATATTCGGGGAATATCACAGTTTATTTTGTGATTTAGTTCGAGATGAAAGAAAGTTCTTTGAATATTTTCGAATGTCATACGTTAGATTTGAAGCACTTTTAAATATTTCAAGACCAAATTTATTGCGACAAAATACACCATTTAGAGAATCTATAGGACCAGAGGAAAGATTGGCAGTCAGTTTAAGGTATGTATGATTTTGAAAATTAATATTTTAAGTAATACGTTTTACCGTTTTTAGCATGATCTATTTAAGACCTTCAAGTCTTCATTTCCAAAATAACTAATTGTTTTGACCGCACAACTTTTGCTTTTGACCCCATATATTGAACTAAGAATTATTCTAAAAACAGTGGAATACAATAAGGTCAAATAATAAAAGTGATTCTTAAGAAAATCTAATATTATGTTTATTAATAATGAAAAGAAAGTAAAAGGCAGCGCCGGTTTTACCACTAGGTGCGCTAGGCGCTAGCAAAGGGTCTCAAAATCTGAAATGGTCATGTACGGTGAAACTGGCGCTGCCTGACGATACATTTTGAAAAGTTTTTACAAACGGATTAGATTCTTCTACATCACTTTGAATTCTGGATGGAACGCAGTTTGGGGACCATACAGACTTCTGGTGTTCTTGGAAACTTGCAGAAATGTTTTGTTCGGTTGTCTGCGTATTGGGCGGGATACAGCTTGTAGATAAAATACGGCCCTGCTGGTGGTAGACATCCGGAGAAGAAAAATTTGATTCGGTTGTGGCAGTACTTTCAGTCAATAATCTTAGTTCGACGTCATTAACTATTTTGAATAACTGATTCTTTATCAAATTCTGATCTCGTTTTGGAAAAGTTTTTGTGGTGTTAGCCATATTGATAAAGAAGTCAGTTAAAGGATCTGCCGGCTCTGGCGGATCTACTTTTTCCTTTTGTGACAAATAGTTTTGCAAAACTGAGGCGGCAGTTGAATTTTGCGGAACAACTTTTCTAATCCTTTTTTTGCCACGAACAATTATTGATGGTGCTGATGCGTATGAAGTAGAAGGTAGTGTATCTGATGTGGTGGGTGAAGGGGGAGGAATGTGGGGAGTAGGGCTAGTCAACACCATTTCTGGGTTTTCCGATTCTTCTTCAATATCACTCTCTTGAGAAGCAGCAGTAGGAGAAAACTGTGATAAGTTCGATCGCCTCTCTTGTTGGTCGTTCAAATATGGGGCCAGAAACGCTAGTTCTTTTTCATACTTGGCAGGCTTTAACTTTGATGCACCTTGGCCACTTTTGGTTTTTCGCAAGTTCATAGCTTTCCGAAAATTATCCCTAGTTTTAGTCCACCGTTCTTTGCATAGTTTACCTGCAACAATCAAAAATATTCTAAAATATATTGTATTTTCTGTTTCAGATTTGTGGCTACTGGAAACTCGTTTCGAGCACTGGCTTTTTCTTTTCGACTCGGTGAGCGTACAGTAAGAGAAATAATATATTCAATTTGCAATGCAATATGCAAGGTTTCGCAACCAATTGTTATGCCAGCACCAGATGAGAAGTTGTGGACTGCATTAGAAAAATATTTTCGGGAAAAATGGAACTTTCCAAATGCGGTCGGCGCTCTGGATGGCAAACATGTGCTAATTCAGGCACCACCACATAGCGGATCAGATTTCTTTTGCTACAAAAAACATTTTAGCCTAGTACTTTTGGCACTGGTTGATGCAAACTATAGATTTATCAGTGTTGATGTGGGTGCATTTGGTAAAAATTCAGATGCTGGTATATTTCGAAATTCTCTTTTGGGTCAACGACTGATGGACGAGAGTTTCAATATGCCTCCTCCAAAAAGGCTACCACAGACTCAAGTAACTCTGCCCCATGTTATAATTGGGGATGAGGCATTTCCATTAAGCACATTTTTAATGAGACCGTATTCACGTGATGATGCTCAAGGAGACGAAGAGAAAAAAGTGTTTAATTATAGATTGAGTCGGGCAAGAAACACGGTGGAAAACTCTTTCGGAATTTTAACACGAAAGTTTAGGATTTTTGAACGAAAACTGAGCATGTCCCCTGAAAATGTCTGTGTTGTAATGGCAACTTGCTGCCTTCATAACTTTTTAAAAGATGATTCATGCCAATGGACAGAGAATGCTCAACGCGTTTCCCTTTCCGATATGGCAGGTTTGCAGCGTTTAAGAGGATCAGGAGGTGTGGCTCGACGTGATGCCCTAAATGTTCGAGATTCTTTTAAAGCATACTTCAACTTCGAAGTAGGGTCAGTAGAATGGCTAATGAGAAGAGTTGCGGCTGGAAGACGATTAGAATGAACTAGTTATCAGTAGATAAATAAAGATTTAACTTACTATATTTTTATAATGTCATATTACCCCAGTGCAACACCACCAAGTCAAAAAATTAAATGAATTTTACTCCAGCCATGTTTTTTATTAATAAAATTTAACATTCTTTTTCTCCGCCCCTGAAGGGGTTGAATAATAAAATCAACTAGTCCAAACCACGACTACTCACCAAAAATTCGATATAAAAAATTGGCTTTTTAAAAATTATATAAACATCAATGCCATTACAAAAACATTACGGCATCGCGATTTATTTATTACATTTTATAAACATATTTTTTACTTACTGGGTTCATTCATTCTCGTTCCGATTTCATCCCAAATATTGTCCCTGCGAAGAATATTCTGGATGCCGCAGATTCTAAATTTCTTCATACTCCTGCACAATCGTGATAAGTCTTGCTACATCCATAATTACTTTTAAACAATGTGGACGAGACGAAAGTCACAAACTATTAACAAAACAAAATATGCTCTTATAATAAACTTTGGAAAGAAAACCCCCGTGCCTGCGTGTACTTGTCGGTATTCGTACTATCAGCATCGGCAGTGTCCGCACGAAACGGATTTTGATTTCGTCTTTGGAATCCCGTTCGGAAATGCCGAAGTGCGGTCGCTTCGATGTCGATAGGTGAACGCAGTTCTATTTGAAACAACTTAGTTAATCAAATAATCCGATTCGTCCGATGCGTACCGTCCGTTTGACGCCGATTAGTGGACGCGTACCTTAAACCAGAATGTATGTAAAAGTAATCATTGATTTAACCTTTTTGTAGAAAAATGCAAGCAAATTATGTATTTTACTAATGAAAATACTTTTTAAAAATATTTATTAACAAAAATTTGTAACAATTTGAGATTAAGCCGTACAACTAATGTCGAACTAAAATCTAGAACAATTTACACTTAACTATCTTTATATATATAAATAAACGCTGATGTTGCATTCTTCGTTGTTGTTGATCTTGAATTTTCTAGGCCTGTAACTCCTCCATCCCTAAGACTGGAAAATAATGGAATTATTTTTCGGTTCTAAATTTCTTTCTTCTAATTCAATTTCTTCGTTCTTGCATTTTTTCTGATCTTCTTTTCTTCTTCTTATAAAATAAATTATTGTTATAGCAATACGAATAATTATTATGGTCGAAAATAATCCAACTGTTGTGTGTGTTTTTGGAGTTTCTACTTCTATAATTGGCTTTATATTTTAGGCAATTTTATTGATTTCGTATAGTCCTTCAAAATCAATTCTACTTAAATTCGGTGAATTATATTTTTGAGCTTCTAAGAATTTTGCATCTAACCTCGGTAATATAATTGATTTTCCTCTTCGAATTTGCACATTAGTTGAAAACGTTTCTTCACCTATCTGAACTTTACAATTTTCTGGAATTCTGATAATTGATGGATTATTGATTTCTAAGTATTGGTCTGAAGTGCATTTGGATAATACTGTTACAACTGGATTTGGAATGATCAGTACTTCATTATTAGTTACTTGTTCAATAATAATTTCTTGAAGGTTTACATCATTGGCGTTACAATATTTGGGAGAATGGCGGTCTAATAATTCCATGGTACAATTATCTCTTGATTTGAATTCTTCTAGGCAATAATATTCGTTTTCTAATATTGGGCACTCTTCTTTTATTAATGTTGCTTCATCTGCGGCTTTGACCAAGTAGGGTTGAAAAGGAATAAGTATTTTATGATTTTGGATAATAGGATATAAATGGAAAAATTCAGCAGGTTTGGATTTGAGTATAGGAACGAACATGTATAGCAAAAATTATTTTGGACTTGGAAAAAGTTACTTATGAACCCAGAAGTAAATAATATGTCAAAATGTTATTAAATTTCGGAATTTGTTCTTCTTTATAAATTGTTCGTAAATATTTTATCATTTCTATAATTTCCTGACTTGAGATTACTTAGCTATGAATCGAATTTAATTTTGAAAAGGTAATTGCATTTTCAATATTATCAATTAATGTAATTAAGCTTTGACAATCCAGATTAATCTGAGAAATTGTGTCATAAAAGGTAATGAAGTTATATAAAGTTATTATTTTCTTCTCTATCGAAATATGAAATTTTTCTAAGTTATCTTGAAGTTTTTTCTGATTTAACCACAAAGTTGTCAAAGATTTATTATAATGATTAATTAATTTTTTATTTAAAGATATCTGCAAATCAACTTCATGAATTATCTCCTTTTGATTTTGTTGCAAGATATTTATTGCTTTATCATATCTTTCCTCATCATCAGAGTCAAGATTACCAAAAAGCCATTTATTAACTTTGCCTACGGCGTTTATCAATCCTTTTTTCCATCTAATATGTGGGTAAATATTTTTAGATTTTTTACCCAACACATTTATTAACATTTTAGTTCTTCCCATCATTTGTTCAGCTAAATTATGATATGATATAGGATTAGTAGCATTACTTTCTATTAAACTATTTCTTAAATTATAAAAATATTGTCTTATAGTATCTATTTGTCTATTAATTTCTCTTAAATCTATAAGTTATAAAAATGTATGTTTTGTATAAATAAGCCTACATGATCCTAGGTTAATAGGTAAAAGTGAATTGTTTAATTTGGTTACTTGTATATCTTCTGCCTTACACCTAGTGTGAAGTTGAAGAATTAGGTTTACCATAACTATCGTTGTCACTTTCATCTTTCTGTAACAATATTCTAGAATTATTTTTATTGGTTTCTAATATTATACCTGAATCTTTGATGATCTTTGCTTTTTTAAATTTCTGCAATTTTTTATCTCTAACTTTTGTTTGTATATAAGCAGTATCTTGATTTGGATATATTGGTAGTTCAGTTCAATTTTCATTTCTTTTACTAATTATTTTTTCTTTAACTTGAGCATTTCTATTTTGAATTTTCTCATACAAAAGTTTAGAAGCCTCTTTATGATTTTGTACATAATGGGATAATATTAAATGATCGTTCAAATCAAATGGATCTGGATTATTAATATGTCTAATTATTTCAAATGGTGTGAATTGAGTGACAGAATGGATAGAATTATTATAAGAAAGAATTGGATGTTTCATGAGTTGATCAGGGGTTAAATCTCTATTAGTTTCTCGAAGACATCGAAAATGTTCAATTAGACTAGAATGAAAACGTTCTACAGGTGAATTAGAATTACTGTTTTTCGCTGTGGTATAGTGAAGTTCAATCTTATGCAATTTACAAAAGTCTTGCAAGTCATTATTTTTAAATTCTGATCCACAATCTGCTGTAATTTTATATGGAAGACCATGATGCGTTATATAACTTAATAAATTTTCAACAATAGAAACGCCTGTTATACTTTGAATTGGATGTGTTTGTCCATAACGAGAAAATGTATCAATTATTATTAAAAATGCTTGATTAGATATTTTGAAAACATCAATATGTATGTGGTCAAAAGGTTTCTCTGCTGTAGGGGTTAAATTGAATTTAATTCCAGGAGGATTCCTATCATATTTATTTTTCTGACATACCTCACAATTATTTTATGTAATTTTCTATATCTTCCGACATTTTTGGCCAATAATATTTAGAGCTCAGAGAATTTTTAAGTTCATTAATGCCTCTATGTCCTTTTTTATATACATGATAATATTCCATTTTAGATTTTTGTTCTTCTATAGTTTCTACGTCTTCTACTACTCTTGTGCAATGAACAAATTTAAACATTGAGTTTTTAAATGTATTTTGAGCGGTCACTACAAATATTTTCATTAAATATTCATTTTGAAAATATAAAGCGTAATTTCTTTTTGGATCAATGTAATCTTTAATAAATTTGATTATATTTTGCTCCATATTAAATTTAGGTAATGTTACATATAGTCTGAAATTTTGAAATATTTTCTCCCGCGTTATTTGAGCATTCATCGTTTCTCCTAATTTAAGATAAATTTGATTTTTATAACAATTTAAAACTTTGTTTGTTATGGGTATTTCTAAAATTGGATTTTCTAATGAGGTATGAACTGTTTTTAAATCGACATCATCTGATATAAAATTCTTATTTGGTGGTTTTATTTGAATATCGGATATTATATTAATTTTCTTATAATCATTATCGTTATTATCCTTTGAAAATTATTAGTACATCTATTTCTATGCTTAATTATCTTATTGTTATTTATTTCTAGTTCTACTGTTATAACTAAATAATAATTATTTAAATTTTCATTATTGTTATTATAATACTAATTTTTATGATATATGTTAATTACATATGTGCATACGGTTTCCATATATTTCAAACCATTTAATTACTTCTTGTATTGAGAACCATCTTGATGCAAAATGTTCCCAATTTTTTCTTACGAAATCTTCCAATCCCAGAATGTTGGCTTGTCCCATTATTTTGCCTTTACGACCCTCAATTTTCTTGTTTATTTGTATACTGCTTGCTTGATTTCTCTTATTTACGCTCTTGTTACATTCTTCTATCTTCTTATTTCTATTCCTATTTATATTTTCATTTAGTTTCTCATACCTTTCTTCAATTTTCTCATTTATAGTTTCATTTATATTCTTGTTCCTTTCATACATTTCATTATTTATAATTAGATTATTCTCTTCTATCTCCTTGTGAAAGTTTTCATTTTCCATATCATTTTCATTCACTTGACATACTTTTTCTTTAAGAACCTGTATATTTTTATTTGTTTTGACTATTTTCCTATCCATTTTCCTATTATTTTTAAATTATTGTCATTCAATAGACTACTCTTATTTCGCGATTCCATTTGAACATCAGATACATACGTTTTATTAATATTATTTTCATTATTTTCAATTTCGTTATTTTCAATAACATTTTCAATATTAAATAGATATGACACCTCTGGTATTGAATCTATTTCATTTACATTAAAATCGAAATTTGGTTTTATACTTGGTAAAGAATTAATCGCAAGATTAGATTTGTCTAAATGTGTTTTATTAACTAAAATTTTTCTATTTGCTTTCTTCTCAGGTATAGATTCTAATAATTATTTAGTTGGTCCTACCGAAAATTCTAATTTATTGTCCGCAGGTAATCTGAATATCAAAGGAATAAATACATTATTACCAATTAATTGTTTATTTTAAAAATTTATATTTAATTTTATTCTCATTAAAACTTCTAAACCTATGATTCCATCATAAAATTCATGAAAATCGTACAATATAAAAATAATATTACCATTATAATTTAATTCTGGAAAAGCCGGAATATTTGCTTGAAAATTTATCTTTTCCCTTATAAATGGTGTTTTAATTTGAATATTTGAATTATAAATACAATTCGCATAATATTTCTCGGCAATTGAAGGTCGGAGTAAAGATTTTGTGCTGCCAGTATCAACTAATAGTTTTAATTTACGTTTTTTTATTTCGATATATGGTAGTGGATTATTAGATACTATATTCATTTCTACTACCTCCGATTTTTTTATTTGAGTGGCTAACCGAAAATTTTGATTCTGTTCCAAATCATTTTCCTCAGAACGTCGCCCGTTTTCAAAATCTTTTCTTATTTCTTCCTCTTTCATTTTATTTTGAAAATTACCATTATATAAATCATTTTCATAATTACTATCATATAAATCATTTTCATAATTACTATTATATAGTTCTTCTGCTGTAAAATTCGGTCTTTGGCCGTTATTATTGAAATATTGCCTATTATTTTGGAATCTATTATTATTATGATTTTGTGGGATAAAATACCTATGATTTTTTGGATTATCCGGAAAGTTTAGCGGTATTGTAGACATCGGTTCCGGTTTAGTTAGTTTATTTGCAGGTATCTGGTGAGGTCGAAACACATTACGCCTCGGTCCGAACACTTGACTATTAGTGGGGTAATTTCTTGGTTGCTGAGGCCGTGGTTGAATATTTATCGTCTGACTTGGAAAACTTTGTCTTTGAAAATTATTATTATATTGATATTGACTATAATTATTATTTCTATGATTAAAATTATTATTTACATTATTATTATTATTTTTGAAAGATTGTTTTGGTTCATTAAATTGACCATACAGCCTTTCAAAATTTTCATATTCGTCTACATAAGCCATTGCGTCTTCCAATGAGTTTGGTTTTTTCAAGTACATGTTATTTTTAAGGACGCCGGTACATCCTGCCATAAAGGTGTTTAGCGCCGTTTTATCACAATGGTTCATATGACATCGTTTATCATTTTCATTTAAATTAAAATTATTACTTATTCTTTGAATCACTTTACTTTTTAATAATTGAAGTCTGGCTCCAAAATCTATAAGATTTTCATTTTTATACGGTCTCGTTCTGGTCAATTCTTGCAATATGCAATCTAAGTCTCTCCTATCAGAAAAACATTGTTTTAGTGCTTCCTTAATTTTAGGTCATGTATTTAATTCTAATCTATTGCCAACCATGGCTTCTGCTTTACCGACTAATTTTTCCTGAATACACTCTAATATGTATATGATTATTTACCTCCACATCATTATAATACGAATATGTTTCGATCAATCTTTCACATCGTGTGATAAATTTATTCAAATTATTACAATCACCATCATAGGGTTTGATGTTCTCAAGTTTTAATTTAAATAACTCCCAATTAATGGTGGATTTTGAAGATGCTGTAGCCATTGTTATATTATTTACTGTACTAATACTAATACTAAATTCTCAAAACTATATTTATTATCTATTTTATCCTTAATATTACACTAATCAAATATATTTAGTAAATATTCAATATCGTTCATAAAATCAAAATCAAAATATTCTATTTATTTTTCTGAAATATTAAACGTATCAACTATATTCTTAAATCTTATATATTCTTTATAAAAAATAAATTCAAAAATTCCTTTATAAAAATCGTTTAAAAAATATTCAAAATTTCTTTCCTATACTCTTTAAAACAGGTAAGGGAAGGTAAAATAAGGATTGAACTTGGTACTCACTGTTACTGTGGCACTCAGGTTCTTCTTCAGTCGTAGGTCCTTGAAACCGCACTGGATGTTGAAACACCAAATTGCGAACTTTCTTCAATCGATTGATTCGTCGAAGTTTTCTCACAACCGCACGGATCCTACTGACTGCGCCAATTATGTATTTTACTAATGAAAATACTTTTTTTAAAATATTTAATAACAAAAATTTGTTACAATTTGAGATTAAGCCGTACAACTAATATCGAACTAAAATCTAGAACAATTTACACTTAACTATCTTTATATATATAAATAAACGCTGATGTTGCATTCTTCATTGTTGTTGATCTTGAATTTTCTAGGCATGTAACTAGCAAGTTGCCTTTTAATGGTTACTAATCCAGTTTACAATATGATTTCTAAATAATTCTCTCCAATTATTTAACTAAATACAATTCATTTACACCGAGTGATACAAAATCGGGTAATTTTTTAACAGAATCGAGTGGTTCAACTACTATAGGTTAGATATGCAATCGGGCGATTTCATTACAAATCAAAATTGAAGCAATGCAAACATAAAATCGAGTGATTTTATTTAATAACCTTCTCCAATGGTGATATACCCTTTTTAGATGTTAATACAATTGGGTTATTTATTAATGTTATTAAAAACAAAAAATTACATAAGTTAACCTGTCCTTAGGTAATACGTTAATTTCAGGTTCATCTGATAATGAAATCGTTGAAGAAATTAGAGACAGGAACCGGTAATACAAGAATTACAGGACCCTTTGGAATCAGAAGAATGTTTTTTGGAAAGGAAAGAAGAAAATAACACAGAACAGGATTTCAGTGCTCTAGGTTATAGACCAGAGGTCGAGGATAAAGAGGGTGATGCATATCATGAAGAGATTGCTTTACGTTGGAACTCCTATTTGCGGAAAGGCATAACAAAAGAACGTGCCGAAATCATCAAATAATATAAATTGCCAGCTAACTGTAAATCTTTGGTTCCCCCCAAGTAAATGAGGAGATCAAACCCAGTTTACCAAAGTTTGTGAACGAAAATGCTTTTTTTCTGACAGCTATACAACAACAATTAGCACATGGTCTTTCGGCTGTAGGATTAGTAATTCAACGTATGCTACCGGATCAAGAACGCTCTACTGAGGTTAAAGCATTAAACGAAGCTAGTCAATTGTTCTGCAACGTACACCACGCAATTTCTGCACACCGAAAATATAAAATAGTCCCACATTTAAATCCAGATTGCAAAAAGGTCGCCCAGGTCATGCCATTAGACGAATTCTTATTTAGTAAATATTTCACAGAATCTGTAAAAAATGAACAAGCTTTAAAGAAGAAAACCTTTGAATTTAAAAAGAGACCTTTTTCGGCGTCCTCGATACCAGGTCCATCTGGAGTTACAACTACCAGCGTTTCCAATACAAAGGCAGATACAAAAAACAGTAGAAGGAAGAGAAGAAAGCAACGTACCGGAACACAACAAAGTCGATAAAAGAAGCCAGGTGCCTCCCCTACAGGAGATGAGTCAATGTCTAACAGTAAGCAAGTATGCAGGTGGTCTTAAATATTTCTGCCTACATGGAAAGATATTACACAAAACCGAGTGGTTTTGAATTGGGTCAAAGGAATACGAATTCCGTTTATCAGTAAACCTAAACAGTATTCTGAACCTACAAATAAAATTCCATCTAGGACATTAAAAGACTATGAGCATTCTATTAACGAACTGTCAAGAATTGGTGCTATTGGCAAATGTGAGTCAGAGAACGGTCAGTTTCTGTCCCGTTATTTTCTTGTTAAGAAACCTAACGGTAATCACAGATTTATTCTAAATCTAAAAAAACTTAACAATTTTATAACAACTTCTCATTTTAAACAAGAGGACTATTGTACAGTATTAAAGGTTCTATACCATGGGTCGGAAATAATAGTCGGTGACTAATTTTTAGCATATAGGTATCTCAAAAGAGGCAAGGGCAGAGAGAAGCAATTCCAGTGGCGGAAACAGTTCGTTTTTAAATAAATAATGTGTAATGACATATTATTTTGAGCCGCTCCTAATGTACTGTTTCCGAACTAATGCTGACGTCACTGACTATTATTTACAACTTCTGGTATAGGTCCAAATTATTATATGTCTAAGATTGATCTTGAAGACGCATATTTTCTAATCTCAGTAGACAAAAAGTACAGAAAATATTTACGGTTTAGATTTATCAACACCCTGTATGAATTTACCTGTTTAGCCTTTGGCCTTAATATAGCACCTTATATATTTACAAAATTATTAAAACCTGTTGCAAAAAAACTTCGGCTATTAGGAGTAATAACGGTTTTTTATTTGGATGATATTCTAATTGTAAGTAAAAACGAGCTAGAGTGTAGGAGTGGCTATACAACTCCTAAAGAGTTTGGGTTTTGTGATAATTCTAGATAAAAGCACCTTAACCCCTAGATAGAACATACAATTCTTAGGGTTTAGATACAATACGGTAACTATGAGCATCTCACTCCCACAAGAAAAAATTCTTGCTATAAGAGAATTAATTTCTACGTTTAGGAGAAAAAAGAAATGTACTGTTCAGGAGTTTGCAAAATTAATAGGAAAGTTTGTGGCTTCTTGCTCAGCTACAGAATATGGATTTATACATACTAGGCCTTTTGAAATAATTAAACATATTTCATTGAAAGGGAAATATTCAAATTACAAGAAAAAACTGACAATTCCAGCTACCTTAATAGACGAACTAATCTGGTGGAACAACCATATAGGAAAGGGACAAAACATTAAGCCTTTCGACTGGGAATTTTTTTCAGATGCCTCAACAACTGGCTGGGGTACTTTTAGTGGTGGATCTAGGTCGCATGGATTTGGGGATGAACAAGAAAAAACAAGACATATTAACGTTTTAGAAATAAAAGCCGCATTTTATGAATCGAAAGCTATGGCCGAAGAGAAAGAAAATGTTAGGATATTGCTCCGAATAGACAATCAAACTGCTATATCCTGTATCAATCGAGGAGGGAGCATAAAATTTTCACAATTGAATGAAGCAACTGTAGAGTTGTGGCACTGGTGTGAGAAAAATAATATTCAGGTATTTGCAAGTTATATACCATCTTCCTCAAACACTGAGGCAGATAAAGAATCTAGATCACTCACTATTGACACAGAGTACGAGCTAAATACTTCAATATTTAAGCAAATTTTAGATAATTTCGGACAACCTGAAATAGATCTTTTTGCAACAAGAATTAATAAAAAATGTGAAAAGTTCATTTCATGGTTTCCCGATCCATACTCGTTCTCAGTAGATGCCTTTACTTTTATATGGTCAAAATATTATTTTTATGCTTTTCCATCCTTTTCTATTGTAATAAAGGTCTTGGAAAAAATTATCCAGGAGAAGTCCACAGGTATTATGGTTGTCCCATATTGGCCGTCTCAACCATGGTATCCAGTTTTTCAAAAATTGTTAATAGAAAAGGCAATTTGTTTTAAACCTTCTAAATATTTATTTATTTCTCCTTTCAGAAAGTGTCATCCACTCTACCAGAAAATTTCCCTGGTGACAGGGAAATTATACGGAGGGCGTATTTAAATAAAGGTATTCCGGTTAATGCTATAGATATAATGATTGCTTCCTTGTCAAAAGGAACTATATAACAATATACGGCCTGTTTAAAAAGATACTGGGAATTCTGCATAGAAAAACAACTTGACCCCTGGAAGTATAACTTAAACTCCTGTCTAGAATTTCTAACTGTTGCCTTAAATGCAGGCTCCTCATATTAGGTTTTAAATTCATACAGATCTGCATTAAACTTAATATTTACTCCTGCAAATATTAACGACGAAAAAATAATAAATAGGTTTTTGAAAGGCGTTTCAAATATTCGTCCACCACGTCCTAAATATAACTACATTTGGAATCCAAATTCAATCTTAAAATATATAGCCTTTGGAAGAACTAACTTTGGAGCAACTAACATACAAAATGGTTACTCTGATGGCACTCACGACAGCTAGCAGAGTCCAGACACTATCATTAATCAAAATCGAAAATATTTTCCATTCTACAGAAAAACTCGAAATAAAAATTCCTGATAAAATTAAGACATCTAAAATTGGTAATCTTCAGCCCCTGTTAGTATTCCCATATTTTAAAAATAAGCCAGCGTTATGCGTGGTGTATACTATTGATTTTTATATTGACAAATCAGCAATGAGGAACAAAGTCTTATATTAGCTCATAAAAAACCTCATCACGCCGCTTCTTCCAAAACAATCAGTCGATGAATTAAAAATCCATTACACTTAGGTGGCGTAGATACCTCAATTTTTTCAGCCCATAGTGTTAGATATGCAAGCATGTCTGCAGCATTAAGAGCGGCTATTAGTGTTGAACAAATAAAAAATACAGCTGGATGGACATCTTCATCCAGCGCATTTTTTAAGTTTTATAACAGACCAGTAAGGGTTCAAACAGATGTTTTTGCTAAAACTATAATCCAATCCAAACAGAATAAAAAAAGTATCCTTGTAATACGTTATTTTATTTAATGTTGTCGTTATATATGTTATGTATGTATTGAATCCTTTCATATATTTTATGTTAAAATTAACTGTAACTGCATAAGCATTCCTTTCTAATAATTTCTAGTATTATAATATCTTTATCAGCTTCAACTGTTATTAAATAAACAATATATTTACTATTTAAAAATCGCCCTTTACTCTGAACATCTACAAGTATAATTATATCGGAGGACAAGCGAAGGAAAATTACTAGATTAATCGACTTACCTGTAAGGAGGATTAATCTTGATTTTCCGAGTTTGTCCGAAGATATAATTAACCAACCCACCCTAAGCTCCCACACATTAGTTCAAATAAATGAAGTTTTAAACAAATTATATTGTTTTATTTCATCGTTCAGTATGGATCTTCATCAAGTAAAAGTCTCATCTATTCAATTCCTGTAATTTTTCTTAATAGAAAAGAGACTTCAAGGTTCAAATCATTAGAATTGAATCAAGAGATACTTGCTGGTTTTATTATAATTTACCTATTAACATTTCAAGTGTGGAATCAGTGTTTTTAATATTCTGAAGAGTTGGGGGTTAACTTGTAGGGAGTCTTAAGTGCTAGCCAAAACTTCTTGGCGCCCTTTATGAAAACGTTATTATTATTTGAAGAATCCACCCTTCTTCGACTTGAAGCTAGTCGATTGTCTACCGGACAATCTAACAAACAGTGGAAATTTCATATATTATTAGTGTTTTTTTTTGTTAAAAGGACAAGGCGCAAAATTTTTATTCTTACGACTTAATTTGTTCTAGTACCCTGATGCAGAATCTACAGGACGATTGCACTTAGTAAACCATGCAAGTAAGGTACTGTTGCAGATCATAAATGAGCGGATGAAGGCAGTCCAACTGACTGAGATCCCAACGAAACAGGCAGGGTTTGTAATTCGTAGGGTTAAAAGAGAGCAAATACTGAACGTTCGTCAGATATTAGACAAGTTCCACGAACTCAACGTGAAAGCTTATCACCCCCTTTGTCGATTATTTCAAAACAATTGATTGTCTCAACTGGAACACACTGTGAATGTCATTGAAACGTTTAGGTACGCCACAGCACCTTGTCGCTTTCATATGTAGCCTCTATGAAGGGACCCAAGGAAAAGTAAGGACATATCAAAATCATTCGATATAAATAAAGGGTTTTGATAAGGGTGTAACATCTCGCTACTGTTCTTTAACGCTTACACGGAGTTCATAATGAAAGATGAGATGGATAATTGGAGAAGCGGAATATCCATTGGTAGAAAGAATAACAAATTTGCGCTTCGCGGATGATACTTTGATTATAGCTTCTAGAGAAGAGGAACTTATGGTCATTATGGATAGGCACATAAATATCAGCAGGAAGTATGGTTTAGAGCTAAATACAAATAAAAAAGTAATAATGATGGTCCGTAATCAAACACAAGTGAGGAGAATAGGTGACTTCCAAATAGTGGATGAATATAACTATCTGTTGTGGCACCCACCCGTGACTTGCAACAAAATTTAGGTCGTCTTGTAAATAACAAATCTAAAGAACGCAGTACAATTAAGTGTTAAATTTTAACACAATATAGCTTGGACCTTTGTCTTGAGGATCAGGTATTTTGGTTAAGTTTGAACGCGAAAATCTGATCCCCAAAAGAAAGCCTAGAGAATTCGATTCTGAAAATATGAAAGCTCTAATCATTATGTTTTTTGAGATTTGTTGCACTAAAAATTTTGCTAACGAACAACTTTTACTTTAGGTCAACCGTTCCACCGTCTTGACGGATGGCGCTGTATGGAACTTCAATGACAGATGACGACGGTCAAACGTCGTTGCCATATGTTTTGTGTTCATAAAATATTTAAAATTTATAGCTTCTTGGTATGTATTGTATTTGTAGGTGGTTATAATAAAATATTTTCATGCTGAAAAAGTAAATTTGGGCTTCGTAAATGCTGTTTATATTTACTCCACATGTGCTCCACCACAAGTATTGTGTTTACTATAGCCTAGATGTAAAATAAGCCACAAATATTTTTACCTGTTGCTAGTATACCACAAGTGCCTTATATTTATTGATCCCCATATCAGGGCCTTTTGGTTCCTCTGGGGATCTGTACACAGTCACATATCAGCATCAGCTACATACATCGGCCTCCCGAGTTAGTGAGAAAAACTACATTGGTAATAGTATTAATTGCATTTTACTAATTGACCAAAATAGACATTTAGTATTCTATTCAATACGTAATACAATATGTAACCTTTTATTTTCGAAACACAGGAATAAAAATGTTATATATTTTTGATCTTCAATTTTTCCAGGTTATATATCGAAATGTTATAAATACTCCTCTCAATTATTCAAGTAAATTAAAGCAAAAATGTGTTCTTTCATTGAAAACGAAAACAAATCATTTAGGCAATCTGTTTGTTTAATTATTGTAGTATTACAAATTTTGAGTACAGAGTACGTAAGTAGGTAGTTTTTATATTTATTATAATACAGAATGTCTGATTTCCCACTGACTCCTCTTAATCATTCAAATGAATTGTAGCAAAGAAATGCCAATTAAATAGGTAAACTATAAAAATGTTTATTATAGCAATAAAAAGACATGTCCGCCCTTTCATTGACCCTTATTAATTATTCAAAAATATTACGGCAAAATAGGCGCATGTTTGTATTGAAAAGAAACAAATATTTTATAACAATATTAATAAAGGTATTATTACAAATTTATTGTATTTGCCTTGATATTTATTAATACATGGCAACTGAAGTTCATCTTCCACGTTTCTCTACCATTCCTCCTCAGTACAAAACGAAAATAAAAAGTTTATAAAAATATCCATTTCTTACGATTCTATACTCACAAAAGGGTGGTGGCCCCCATCGACGTATTGAAGACTTGATCCATGTAGTTATGAAGACTGAAAAAATATTATTTACATACTTTCTTTAAATTAATAATATTTTTACTCCCAATTCAGCAAAAGTATTCAAATACTCCATTTTATCTTGGAAGTCATATTACACATTTAATATACATAAGTACTGAATACATTTTCTTTGTTTTTATGCATAAATGGCAACTGAACTGCATCTTCCATTTTCCTAATCATCAGACCAAAAAAGTTCATAAACTACTATAAACTTTTATAGATTTCCAAAGGATCCAAAAGTAGGAGCAAATGGATAAAGAGCTAACAAGGTACTTACATAATGATAAATATAACATTTTATTTTGTGTTTATACAATATTTGTAGAGCAATAGTACCAGATCCCGGAGCTTTTTGTGTATCTGTCATTTTATTGATGGAAAAACGGAAATGAGCCAACTATTTTTTTGTACAATGAAGGAAAAATGTTTCAGTTCCAATCACCACATAAAAAGACCACCTTAATATAAAGCAGTTCACAACACACATGATCTATAGCAAGGTCTAGCAAACTTGTATATGTTGATTGTATGTTTGCTTTTGTACTGTATATATTGATCTCCCTATAATATATACACTTTTATTTGTTATTACAGATTTTTCGCTTAACATTTTTGATTAGTTGTTATAGTTGCTTTATGAGTTTTTTAAACATTTGCCATTTTAAATTGAAATTCCTCACTGTACCTTACTTTCCTCTTTCTATTAACTGTAAAGCATTGTATTACAAGTAAATATTTCTCTTTGTAACAAAGAGTTTTGGAAAATTTTTTGTTTATATTGTTTTTAGATAAAATTGATATATTTACACATGTAGTTGAAAAAAGTGGCTACATGTCAAATAAAATTTGAAAGCAGCCAACACAAACTCTGAAACTGATACAAATATGGTTAGATTGAGGCAAAGTTGTGACACGAGGTTCTGAGTTTCCAGACTAAATGGCCTATTTTCAATCATGTAAATTTGCAACTTTTCCGCAATTTAATTTTCTTAGCAAGAAACAAACAAAAATTTTATAATTATGAAAATATTTTATTATGTTAATATAAACGGTAAACATTTTGAAAGGTCGAATGTTTTTAAAGAATGTAAATTTTTCTTCCATTGTTGATTTCTAACAATTCCCACAATGGTGTCCATATTATTAAATAGCACATGTCCTTTCATGCAATATGTAATGCAGCTTGTATCTGGTCAAAATAGTAATATTTTTCAATTATCACTATTATATTTTCATCAAAATGAATTATGTAATTATTTTCTTTTGAGACCGGTTTTAATTTTTCTTCATTCGGATACTTGAAAGGACACGTCACTTCAATTAAACATTTTTCGCTAACAAACCGATATTATAATTAAAAAAGGTTTCAAGAGACAAAGATGTTTTGATGACACTAGAACAAATAATCAGTTTTATTTATCTTATAGTTTCGCAATAACCAAATAATCCAGTAAACATAACCTCAAACATAGCTTTTAAAATAAAAAATACGGATTACAGGATAACTTACATTATCATAACTATTATTTTTTAAATCGGGTAGTTACGATGATTACTTGCTTCTTAACAATTTATTCCTTCCAAAAACACTTATGAAACGCTAAAGTAATCAAAAATCTACACTCAGATGGAAATTCTTATGACAGTAATCTTTGTTTGAATACAAACTCAAATTGTGAAATTGTGTCACAATAATCCCGCGTATAGCGCTTCTAAATAGAATCGCTTTGCAAGAGTTAAAATGAAATATTTGAAACCAAAATATCGAAACAGCTGATCCAGAGATACGTTTGTTTGAATCGTCAAGAGTGGAAAGACAGAGAGAGAAAATAGGGCGTATAAGTGAAAGCCGATTCAGTACTACTAGCGACATCTATCGTAAACATTTTGAACCTATTAATTACTAGATAAGTAACTAGTTTTCTGTAAGTTTTAAGGTCTATATACCTGAGAAAAGGCCCCTCTTAAAGACCTTGAGAAACTTGAAACCACCCTCAAAAAATAAAAGATACAATACCACACCTATTCAAGACGTGAGTAGAAAACACACGCATTTGTGCTTGCCTTGCAGAGGGTCTCCAAATTATTGACATTAGACAAGAACTAGAAAAAAGTCATTAAATCCAAATAAGGGCACTTTGAAGATGGCAACAAAGAGAAATTAGACTACGTAAATAAAACCGTTAGGGTCAGGAGCATACCAGAGTTTTATGGGAGCACCGGAGGCAGAACAAACCGATCATCCAATGCTACATCTGCCACGCCACTTCTAAGTGCGGACGAACACATAGATGTCTCAAGTGCGCGGGGAAGCATTTAACACCAGAATGCACAAAAGAGAAAGGTCCTTAGGTACCAGCTCAGTTTGCAAACTGTAAAGGCGACCACCCTGCCGAAATTTGCCCCGAGTTTATTAAAAGAAGAATTTGACTAGAAGGGTGAAGAGCAACAAGTCACAATCCCAAACCAACCCCATCACAATACATCCCTGATCCTTTACCAAAAGAAAACCCTTGGACTCGGAATACCAGTAACAATCCATCTTCCCCCAGTCTTTCCTCGAAAAATATATCTCAAACTACCTCTCAAAATTCACACCAACCCCAATCAAGTAGAATAATCAGTTAAGCCAAAAATGCTAACATCGTCACAAACAAATTCATCGAACTAAACAGCATGTTCAAGGAGCTACACTCACGAACTGACAAGAGCCGTTTATGATCTACTACAGGAAATGAGAAAAGCTTCTAACAAAATTGAAAAATTTACTATGTACAGCAACTTTGTAGCTGGTATCTACAACTATGACATCTAGGCAGGTATGTGGTAAAACAGGATTTCAAAAAACATATAATCTCAAAATAATTTTCTGCAATGTACGAGAACTCCACTTAATCAGACATTTTCTCGGCATCCATAAACCTGATATATTCTTTCTAATCTAGACGTTCCTCAAACTGAATAATAAAACACTCAATTTCAAAAACTCCGAATATCGTCTCTAGACAAGACCGGCCTGATGATGCCAACAGAGAAGGTATCACATTATTAATCAGAAAAGGCATAAACTTCAAATTTTTGCAACAAAATTACACATCAATTGAGCCTATCGTAATCCCCTTTGATAATAACATAAAAATAGTCGGTGCTTACAACTCACCTGACAACAAACTAAAAGAAATAGATTTTCACAATATCACAAAAACTCACAATTAAAGCTCTGAAGTTGGTGATCTGAATTGCAAGCATACGCAGTGGGATCAATACGCTACATACCCCAATACAAATGGAAGTGCTCTTCTGAGATAATTCTGATTGTAATATATACGTCACTGACGAACCAATATATTTTCCTTAAGCCGCATCCAGACGACATGACCAATGTAAATCAACATTGGCCATTGGATAATTTGCCATTCCGTGTGGATAATGTACACATGACCAATGTGCGCCAATCCATCGCCAGTGTTGGCATTGGAAGACATTCGCTTTGAAGACGGTTTTAACTGACACACATCTATGGGATCTACCAACGTTGCCATTGGTATAAGATATATTGTGCGTTTACATCCAAATGATTTGGACACTTTATTGCACTTTGCACCACCGTATTGCACTCTTCGAAGTCCATATTCCCAATGTTGGTACATATTCGGTACACATTGGTCACACCCTATATTGGAAAAACGAGACCAACCGTATGGATACCCAAATCTACAAATAATTGGTGGTTACTTGGTAAGGGTCCCTCGTATACTCGACGCTTACCATAAAGGCATTATATCTTGGAGGAAACCACTTACCTAGCAACCTGTATGCGGGAATAAAATAAACAACATCACTTCTGTAAATATCACTGGGATGACGTTTATTACATTAAAAATACACAAATATAAAACCAATCGTCTTATTCAAAGTATTAATAACAAGTCTCCTATCCTGGTTCGTTAACTCTTAATTTATAGGAAATATAGATATGATTTTCTACATTCCTGACCTCCGTCTATAAGTTGTACATGTTTGTATATAAACACGAACGTGCTTCCACTGATAACTGACATTGACCGTGGCCGATCAATGCTCCCTAAATACTATAATTAATATTAACCTAAATTTAAATATTATTTCTAAGTTAATGTCCTTTTGCCATTGCTGTCCTTTAGGGATCACTACATCATCCCCTCTTGGAAGAGAAAAATTATCATTTTAATTTTTCGATATTACTTATACCTGTAACTGTTTTTAAGAATGTTTTTGTTTTGTCTTTGTTTACTAAACATTACTTGTTCGTTTATCAACACACTTCACTTATTTACAAATGTTTCCGTTCTTTGTATATAAACATATGATTCTCATGAACTATTTGTTGTTTATTGTCTGGATATGTAATCTCGCAATTTACCCCTTTTATTCCCGTTATTTTAAACGGACCTATATAATGTGGATCAAATTTATTTCTCCCTTCATTTTTTAAAATAATCAACTCCCCTATTTTAAAATCTACGGGTGAAGAATTATTTTCACTATTATTAACTCTACTTAATTTATTATTTATTAAAAACTGTCTAGCCCTTTCATTAGCGTATTGTAATTTGTACTTTAGTTCTTTATCATATCTCTCAAAATTGTAACACGGTTCAATTTTTACGTCTAAAAATTCTGGCAAATTGGGTTTTCTCCCGTATAATAACTCAAAAGGAGTATATCCGTGATACGTGTTTGGCGTTGTATTATAACAATATGCGAACATTCTTACAAACTCACACCAGTTATCCCTAGAATCTTTGATAAAGTTTCTTATATATTCGTTAAATGTCCTATGTAATCTTTCACAACTGCCTATTGCTTCATGATGGTACGCTGTTGAAAAATTATGTTTTATATTTAATAGTTCCGCTAAATTCTTCATTATTTCGTTTTTATATTCCGTCCCTTGATCTGTGCTTATCTCCTTCATTAATCCGTAATTTGGTATAAAATTGTCGAATATTGCTTTTGCTATTGTGTGTGCTTCTTTATTCTGAACCGGTATCATAACTGCGTATTTAGTTAATTCGCATAATATTGTAATGCAATAACGGTTTTCGTTGTTACTTTCTACAAACGAACCTATTGTGTCTATGTAAATAATATCAATCGGTTTTATAGATGTATCTGTGACGACAAATTTTTCTTTGTGATTAGGCTTTGCTTTATTGACTTGACATTTATGACAATTCTTTACATACTTTCTTACGTCTTTGTCCATGTTTTTCCACTTGAAATTCGCTCTTAGTTTCTTTAATAATCTATTATTTCCTACATGTCCCCCAAACATTGGATCATTGTGATATCTTTCTAATATCTTTTGGATATCAGCTTTCTGATGTACCGTTTTTGGTACTTCGCATATACATACTTGAATACTTTTTAACCTTTGATTTCCTACTTCTATAAATTCTTCTACTGTGCACTTTTTAAATATATCATCATTTGTATATATTTTCATTCTTTTTACTTCATTTCTTACCGATAGCTATTCAAGCTTTTCCAACGTTCGTCCTAGGTCGAAGTTGTGTAAACCGGTATTTAAGGCTTCACTAAATTTCAATTTATTTTTGATCCGAATGCTCATCCTAAGTGAGATACGGTTATTTTCAAAGTGTAAAATTGGTAATTTATGTTGTAACGTTAATTTTTCGACTTTAAAATGATTTCCTAATCACGTTACAATAGTTTTAATTAGTACTTACCTAGCTATTAATTGTAAATCAACCCCGGAGGTATTTTGCTTTATATCTTTTATTTATAATAATAATTTCACAATTTAACAACATACTAAATCTTGATTTATTGTTCGTCACGCCCTGTACCCACTACTGCTCCTAATGGTTCCTGAAAATGATGAAATATTAATATTGTTGCGTATGGTTGGTTATAATATGGTTACCTACCTTTGTTGTGTGTTCCTCCTTTAATTTGATTTCCTCGACATAAAACCTTCATCATGGTATTCGTGTAAAGTCGTATTACCAGGTAGACAGATACTGTGCCCATATTGCCTTGCTGGGGGCATTTTGATCGTCCTTTTGTACCATTTTTAACAATATCTTTTTACAAAAGTAGCTTGTTATTGTTCATCTATAGACTGTCAGGCGTTAATGTCAAATCTTCTTCAACGTTAAGGCCTTGGTTTCGGTATGTGGCCTGCTGCTTGCCAATTCTCACCTAAGATATATTCCATTTTTACGGTCGGATGAAGTGTTCATAAGCGTCTTGGAAATACTCAATATCTAGGTGGTGAATCCACCAACTTAAATCCGTTCTGGAAGGTTATTCAATATTTAATTGTTGACACTATGCTCGAAGGTAGACAGCCCGTTATACATCTTATGGCTGAACAACTTGTATACGTTGGCCACGTTTATAGTATCATTGTGTATATCCTTGTCTCGTATGGCTTGGATGTGTTTACAAAAGGAGATAGTCATACATGCCGTATGTCTTGGTTAATGGAAGTGTTCGAGGAACCTTTTTTCTTTTAAAATGTGTAATTTTTTTGATGGTAGAAAAATTGCTGGAATGTGGTTTTTATTGGTTTCAAGTTTGTGGAGCGATTTGCTCACCATGCCGGTGACATATTATTTGTGGATTTGGTTCATTGCGAATCGTGGGGCCCCATCTCAGTGTGGTGCGCTTGGGACTTCTCCATTTGAAGATTGCTGTTCTTCTCCCATTTTGGGGATTTTGAGAAGCGCTCATGCGGTTTTTCCGGTAACTGGTTCTTGCATTTGGCCTGCTGTGGATGCAGGATTGGATTTCATGACTGGTACCACTTCCTTATATAGGGATCAAACACCCCGAGAGATTGGTAGCCCTATTTTGAGGTTTTATTCAGGTATGTCGCTACATTTTTATTTCATGAGGTATATTCTTACATTTTGCTATTCTTTATAGACCCTACTTTGAGTATTTATATTGATTTATACTTTCCTGGACGTTTCTTGAAGCACAGACGATTGAGGAAGTTAAAAGGAAACCCTCTGGATTGAAAGAGGTAAGATGCTTTTGACTAAACCTTTCTGGTTTAATTTGTGCTGTTGTATGAGTATAGTTTGTGCATAATACTAAATTAATTCATTTAATTTAGGGTTTTTTTTGTGTGAGGCGGGTTCAAGATACGTGAGAGGTTCCCTCAGTATATATTCTAAGAGCACCCGGCGGGCAGAGTGATTAACTGACCGTTTTCTGGATTGAGAAGCCATCCCAGTGCAGCTAAGTGATACATATAGTTTTATTTTCATTATAGATATTTACATTCAAATGGTGTGAGCACCTCTTTTACATTTGCAATAATATGTGTTAATAAGCTTACGTTATCTATCTAAGTACTTACAACAAGGGTGAGCCACAGCTACCTATGCTGTAAACTCGTTGTGCGCACATCGGGGAATCTGGGTAGACACCACCTGCTAACTAAACTTTAAAATATTCTCCTTCAGAGCGAAATAGGTATCATATAGATACAATTTCTGTCTTACATTAAATTGTTACGTAATCTTTCCATATAGAGGAAATAGTATATTATCACTCTGACTTAAGGTCATATTATTATTTGGTGTCTTTTTAAGTAATACAGTAAATTCACATTGCATTGTTTCAAATCATATGGAAATTGAACCTTGATCTTTATTTGAATTTTCATATTATAACTCAACTATCAGATTTCAACTTAATTTTAAAGTATTATTTGAACTTCCGTATCTTGTCACAAATGTTTAATAGCTAAACTTTAATTAATGTTCCCAATTAACTAAACGTTCAGGACGAGTTTTAAATAAATCAACTGTGTCATCAACCAGGAATTTGCTCTTTTATTTAGTTGCCCTTGTGTTGGTTGGTTATAGTAAATAGGAACCAGATAACCAGGGTAAAAGGCTCGTGGTAAGGTATAGTATAGGCTTATTATTCTATTGATTAAAACTTATTCATCTGGCTCTTCAAGATTCTAGTCATACATCTGTGCATAGCGGTGAGAATCTTGTGGCGCGTTATAAATTTTGAGTATTGGTATTTGTAAACCCCACCCATCTCCACTGTCTAAAAGCTAGTGACGGGCCACCGCCTGCACATTCACGGGTAATCGATTAGAATAATATAGTCTGGGGAAAGGCGGTTTTTTTTATCGGTTGATAAAACTAACTGACCACTTAGAAATTCATTTGGTTCTCTTAATTTAATTTCCACTATTGTAGAGTTGTTACATTTAGCTTCTATTTGATTTATGCGCCACAAAAGTAGCGCCCAACGTGGATTTCTGTATGTTTAGGGTTTCATTGATTTGAAGGTCACATAGTTTGACAGATGTCATTTTGACAATTTTTTCTTCTTGTTTCATACACTTTTTGTGGTTTACACTTCCATAAATCAAATTTTAACGGTAGCTTAACATTGCGTGTTCTTCAGTTGAGGAGAAGTCACAAAAGTGAGTATTATAGAAGGAGCATCATCATTGGTTGGTCAATTGGTTGTTAACGATTAGAAGTATTGTCCTAGGGTTTGATAGAAAATATTTAGTGGTTTCATAGTAACCTCATTAATTTTTTTTTAGTAATATTAGTACTTTTATAATGATCTTAATGATACGTTCTTATGAAACTTGCATAGGTAAATAGTTAAGTGGTGATATAAACTAGCTGCATTACTATACTGTTTCCTACTGATTTAGTCATCTGGTGCAACTTGTGAGTTTTTTTGGTGATTTCGTATTTTATACAGTCTGGGAGTGTCTTGTAACATAATGTCACGTAAAATGCAGATCAACCGACTATCTCAGGATGAACTAAAATATCAGCTTAAGTATAGAGGGATCAGTGTAGGTACCGTGGAGGAAATGAGAAGCCGGTTGGTTATGGCAATACAGCTGGAGAAAAGCGGCGAATCAGTAAGATACCCTGAATACCCCTTTACTTTTGCAGAAGATGCAGATGCTGTTCTTACAAAACTCAAAGAACTTGAACCTTTGGTGGCTAAGGTGCTTGGCGATAAAAAGAGTGGTGATTTCTTGAAGTATCAGTCCAAGATTTATTGTGTGCTTGATCGCCTAGATAACATGCAACCAAAGGATGACACACAGTACTCGCAGAAGGAAGATTTGATGGCAGCAGCCCTATCACTTATGGAGTTGCTACAAAGAGTGGTGGAAAGGACGGATGTCAAAGAAGTTCCCCCCAATATAAGTTTGTTCGAAAATGCAAGTTTTCAAGAACAGCTACATGGAGCAGCCAATTCCTCAGAGGTTGGAAGCAGGTCGGATCCAGCATTTACTGTGAAACCAGTTTTGCCCAGCAAGTGGAATTTGACATTTACGGGTGATAGAAAGGGACTTTCTATCAACGCCTTTTTGGAACGCGTCGAGGAGCTACGCGTCGCCAGACACGTTCCTAAAGAAGTTCTCCTTGAATCAGGTATAGACCTTTTTTCTGGACGAGCCTACCAATTCTATACTGCCAACAAGAATGAGGTCTCATCATGGGACGAACTAGTGACACTCTTGCGTGATGAATATCAACCAACCAACTACAACGAACGTCTCTTTGAGGAGATTAAAAAACGCACACAAGGCCCAGATGAATCAATTGGGATTTATATAGCGGTAATGCAAGGTTATTTTAATAGGTTAACCTGTCATATTTCAGAAGAGACAAAACTGAAAATTTTGATGCGCAATCTGACACCATTTTACCAGAACCACTTGGCACTTGTTGATATAACTTCTATTCCAGAACTACGGAAGCTTTGCAGACGATTAGAGGAGAGGCGAGATGCAGTCGAGAGCTATGCGATTCCTGGTCGACGAGCTCAGGCATTAGAGCCAGACCTAGCATATGCTGAGGTAGAACCCAACCTGCATGCTTTACAGATATCCAGTGAGTCTAGCACTCCGAATCAAAGATCAGTTCATAGTGGACATACAAGAGGTTCGCGGAAACCAATGCTATGTTTCAGGTGTAATCAGCCGGGCCATCGAGCCGTTGGTTGTACAGCTCCCCGGAATCTATTTTGTTTTAATTGCAAGAAGGAAGGGTTTACAGTCAAATCGTGTCCTAGGTGCGGTCAGGGAAACGCAGCGGGGCGCTCCTAGATGAGTGTCTAGCGAGCGCTGAAGATATAATTCCCCCTCTCAAGCCTAATATTAAGTGCATTTTAGACTACGTTTTGGATCATGCTACTGGTGATGAGAGGCCATATTTACAAGTCGATGTTTTTGGGAAAAAGTTTTTGGGTTTATTGGATTCCGGTGCGACGCGCACAATTTTTGGAGGCTTGGGTTGGTCTTTATTGAAGGATATGGGTATAAAACTGAACACTACTGTTAAAATTTCGTGTACAATAGCAAATGGTCAAAAATGTGAATCTGCAGGCGAATGCGAGATTCCTTTCAGAGTAAGGGATAGAGTATGTTTATTAAAAGTTTTGGTTATATTTGAAATTCCTAGAGTATTAATACTGGGAGTAGATTTTTGGAGAGCTACTGGAGTGGTTCCCGATTTAAGACACGGAGATTGGCACTTTTCGGATAGGCCTATTGTGGATATGGTGGATACTAGTGGTACTGAAAGTGTTCTGACCGAGACTGAGCGAGAACAGTTAGCAGAGTTAGTGGACCGGAACAAGACTTTAATGGGAACGATCCTTGGCTGCACAGATCGGGTAGAGCATGTCATCGTGACCAATTCGAAGCCTATCAAACAGCGGTATTACCGTGTATCGCCAGTAATTCAAGAGCACATCGATAAAGAGCTGAACGAAATGTTACGGATGGACGTCGTGGAACCTTCTAAAAGCCCGTGGGCTTCGCCAATCTTGTTAGTAAAAAAGAAGGACTCATCATACCGTTTTTGTGTCGACTATCGTAAGTTGAACTCTGTTACCGAGAGAGATAGTTATCCGTTACCGTTTGTAGCAGATACATTGGATAAATTGAAAAATGCTAGATATCTCAGTAGTCTGGATGTGAAGAGCGCCTACTGGCAAGTTCCTGTTGCCGAGTCTTCTAGGCCCTACACAGCGTTCACTGTTCCCAACCGTGGACTTTTCCAGTTTAAACGTATGCCTTTCGGTCTTCACAATGCCCCAGCTACTTGGCAAAGGCTTATCGATAGCGTTTTGAGCGAACTGGAACCCTATGTCTTCGTCTACTTAGATGATGTTGTAGTAGTCACTGACACATTCAGTAAACATCTGGAAGTATTGGAAGAAGTTTTTCGTCGTCTTCGTGATGCAAAACTTACGATAAGTTTCGAGAAATGTCAGTTCTGTCGCCCTCAAATGCGTTACCTAGGATATGTAGTAGATAGACACGGTCTTCATGTGGATCCGGACAAGGTTAGAGCTATGTTGGAGATACCGACTCCGAAAACAGTGAAAGAAGTGAGGCGTGTCGTTGGAACCTTCTCTTGGTATCGACGTTTTGTGCAGGATTTTTCAACAGTGATAGCACCAATTACAGCTTTGCTTAAGAAATCTTCAAAGTTTATCTGGACGGCGGAGTGCGAGAAGGCATTTGTCGCCATTAAAGAAAGTCTTGTGAAGGCACCAGTTCTTAGCTGCCCCGACTACAGTTTGCCCTTTGTATTGCAAACAGACGCCAGTGGCTATGGCCTTGGCGCGGTGCTCACGCAACCACATACCGATGGCGATCGCGTTATTTGCTATTTGTCTAGATCTCTGACTTCACCAGAGCGGAATTATACGACTACCGAGCGGGAATGTCTCGCGGTCCTCTGGGCCGTACAAAAGCTAAGAGCATACATAGAAGCTGTACCTTTTACGGTGATTACTGATCATTTCGCTTTATTATGGCTCCAAAATCTAAAGGATCCAACAGGACGTTTGGCCAGAATGGCAGTAAATTTGCAGCAGTATCAATTTAATGTCATACATAGGAAAGGAAAGGAGAATATTATCCCAGACATGCTTTCTAGATCTGTACCTGTATTAGAGTTCTTGTGCGCTCACGAAGTAGAAGACAATATTGTAGTTCCTCAGTCGGAAGATCGTTGGTTTAATAAAATGGTAAATTGTGTTATGGAGAAACCTTTGAAGTATAGTAATTGGCGGATTGGAAATAGTAAACTCTGGAAGTATAGTAAAGCTGATCTACACCCTGGATTGTCTCGTGATGCTGATAAATGGAAAGAGGTGGTACCTAAGGAACACAGGATTACAGTGCTGAAGGCAGCGCATGAACCGCCCACCTCCGGCCATATGGGGGTTGCTAAAACGTTAGCTAGAGTTAAAGAGAAGTACTATTGGGCAAAGATGCATTCCGATGTTATGGATTTTGTAAAACGCTGTAAAATTTGTTTATCTTATAAATCATCTAACCAATTACCCCAAGATAAGATGGTTCCAAACACAATCGCTAAACGACCATGGGAGATCATATCCACGGATTTAATTGGACCATTACCACGGTCGAAAAATTCTAATACTTACCTTCTGGTCGTTACGGATGGTCTTACCAAATTTCCTTTACTGTTTCCTTTAAGAAAAGCGACTTCTGAGAAAATTGTTCAGTTGATGGAACGTCACGTGTTTTTGTTATTAGGAGTTCCCAGGATGATTTTATGTGACAATGGGCCACAGTATAGAGGAAAGGCTTTTCTCAAATTTGCGGAGAAGTATAATGTTCAAGTACGGTTTAATGCCAACTACCATCCACGTTCCAACCCCACAGAAAGAGTTAATAGAACAATTAAGACAATGATGTCGATGTACGTCAGCGACAACCACCGAACATGGGATGAACGTATAGATGAAATTGCGTGCGCCATACGAACTGCTAAGCATGAAATAACGAAAGTATCCCCCTATTTTGCAAATTTTGGCCGTCATATGGTTTTGTCAGGACACGACTACCGGACAGATGATTTTGGCAATCAAGTTTCAGACGGGACAGAAGAATTTTGTACTAAAAATGTAGGATTTAAACAGTTGCATGACGACATACGCAAAAGGCTTCAGAGCGCAGGCGAGAAGAATTGTCAGAGATATAATCTAAGGTGTCGTCAAGTGGAATTTCTTCCAAACCAAATTGTGTATAAAAAGAATTATGTTTTATCGGATGCTTCTAAGTATTTTACTCATAAACTTGCACCTAAATATATAGGCCCGTTTTATATTAAGAAGAGATTATCTCCATGGACATATGAACTAAGAGACGAGGATGGCAATTCCAAAGGAGTTTGGAGTGCGAAGGACCTTAAGGAGGTTCCGTGGACCCAGGATTAACCCTGGCCCGGGTTAATCCTCTTGACGTAAGGGGGGGAAATGTAACGTTAATTTTTCGACTTTAAAATGATTTCCTAATCACGTTACAATAGTTTTAATTAGTACTTACCTAGCTATTAATTGTAAATCAACCCCGGAGGTATTTTGCTTTATATCTTTTATTTATAATAATAATTTCACAATTTAACAACATACTAAATCTTGATTTATTGTTCGTCACGCCCTGTACCCACTACTGCTCCTAATGGTTCCTGAAAATGATGAAATATTAATATTGTTGCGTATGGTTGGTTATAATATGGTTACCTACCTTTGTTGTGTGTTCCTCCTTTAATTTGATTTCCTCGACATAAAACCTTCATCATGGTATTCGTGTAAAGTCGTATTACCAGGTAGACAGATACTGTGCCCATATTGCCTTGCTGGGGGCATTTTGATCGTCCTTTTGTACCATTTTTAACAATATCTTTTTACAAAAGTAGCTTGTTATTGTTCATCTATAGACTGTCAGGCGTTAATGTCAAATCTTCTTCAACGTTAAGGCCTTGGTTTCGGTATGTGGCCTGCTGCTTGCCAATTCTCACCTAAGATATATTCCATTTTTACGGTCGGATGAAGTGTTCATAAGCGTCTTGGAAATACTCAATATCTAGGTGGTGAATCCACCAACTTAAATCCGTTCTGGAAGGTTATTCAATATTTAATTGTTGACACTATGCTCGAAGGTAGACAGCCCGTTATACATCTTATGGCTGAACAACTTGTATACGTTGGCCACGTTTATAGTATCATTGTGTATATCCTTGTCTCGTATGGCTTGGATGTGTTTACAAAAGGAGATAGTCATACATGCCGTATGTCTTGGTTAATGGAAGTGTTCGAGGAACCTTTTTTCTTTTAAAATGTGTAATTTTTTTGATGGTAGAAAAATTGCTGGAATGTGGTTTTTATTGGTTTCAAGTTTGTGGAGCGATTTGCTCACCATGCCGGTGACATATTATTTGTGGATTTGGTTCATTGCGAATCGTGGGGCCCCATCTCAGTGTGGTGCGCTTGGGACTTCTCCATTTGAAGATTGCTGTTCTTCACCCATTTTGGGGATTTTGAGAAGCGCTCATGCGGTTTTTCCGGTAACTGGTTCTTGCATTTGGCCTGCTGTGGATGCAGGATTGGATTTCATGACTGGTACCACTTCCTTATATAGGGATCAAACACCCCGAGAGATTGGTAGCCCTATTTTGAGGTTTTATTCAGGTATGTCGCTACATTTTTATTTCATGAGGTATATTCTTACATTTTGCTATTCTTTATAGACCCTACTTTGAGTATTTATATTGATTTATACTTTCCTGGACGTTTCTTGAAGCACAGACGATTGAGGAAGTTAAAAGGAAACCCTCTGGATTGAAAGAGGTAAGATGCTTTTGACTAAACCTTTCTGGTTTAATTTGTGCTGTTGTATGAGTATAGTTTGTGCATAATACTAAATTAATTCATTTAATTTAGGGTTTTTTTTGTGTGAGGCGGGTTCAAGATACGTGAGAGGTTCCCTCAGTATATATTCTAAGAGCACCCGGCGGGCAGAGTGATTAACTGACCGTTTTCTGGATTGAGAAGCCATCCCAGTGCAGCTAAGTGATACATATAGTTTTATTTTCATTATAGATATTTACATTCAAATGGTGTGAGCACCTCTTTTACATTTGCAATAATATGTGTTAATAAGCTTACGTTATCTATCTAAGTACTTACAACAAGGGTGAGCCACAGCTACCTATGCTGTAAACTCGTTGTGCGCACATCGGGGAATCTGGGTAGACACCACCTGCTAATTAAACTTTAAAATATTCTCCTTCAGAGCGAAATAGGTATCATATAGATACAATTTCTGTCTTACATTAAATTGTTACGTAATCTTTCCATATAGAGGAAATAGTATATTATCACTCTGACTTAAGGTCATATTATTATTTGGTGTATTTTTAAGTAATACAGTAAATTCACATTGCATTGTTTCAAATCATATGGAAATTGAACCTTGATCATTATTTGAATTTTCATATTATAACTCAACTATCAGATTTCAACTTAATTTTAAAGTATTATTTGAACTTCCGTATCTTGTCACAAATGTTTAATAGCTAAACTTTAATTAATGTTCCCAATTAACTAAACGTTCAGGACGAGTTTTAAATAAATCAACTGTGTCATCAACCAGGAATTTGCTCTTTTATTTAGTTGCCCTTGTGTTGGTTGGTTATAGTAAATAGGAACCAGATAACCAGGGTAAAAGGCTCGTGGTAAGGTATAGTATAGGCTTATTATTCTATTGATTAAAACTTATTCATCTGGCTCTTCAAGATTCTAGTCATACATCTGTGCATAGCGGTGAGAATCTTGTGGCGCGTTATAAATTTTGAGTATTGGTATTTGTAAACCCCACCCATCTCCACTGTCTAAAAGCTAGTGACGGGCCACCGCCTGCACATTCACGGGTAATCGATTAGAATAATATAGTCTGGGGAAAGGCGGTTTTTTTTATCGGTTGATAAAACTAACTGACCACTTAGAAATTCATTTGGTTCTCTTAATTTAATTTCCACTATTGTAGAGTTGTTACATTTAGCTTCTATTTGATTTATGCGCCACAATGTGCCTCAAGGTTATTTAAAACTTTTACTACTGCAGGTTTTTGTATTCTTACTTCTTTTGTTTCTACTTTATTCCTTTGATCCTTTACTGTTTGTACGTTTTCTTTTTGCGTTTGTGCTCTTGTGATTACCAAGACATGTGAATTATTTATGTATAAATCCTTAAGTTCTTCTATGGATATTCTCGATATACTGTCCGCGTAATTCGCTATACCTTTTACATACTGTATTTCAAAATCGTATTCTTCCAAATCGATTCTTATTCTCGTTAGTTTCGACGTCGGGTCTTTCATTGCAAATAAATGCGTTAGTGGCTTATGATCTGTTTTTACTATGAAATGTGATGAACCATATAAATAACACTTAAAATGATTGATTCCCCAATGAATTGCTAATAACTCTT